>JAGFMF010011774.1:0-300325 GCA_019455555.1 Galemys pyrenaicus | reverse complement strand
TCCCTCCCTCCCTCCCTCCCTCCCTCCCACCTTCCCTCTCTCTCTCTCTCTCTCTCTTTCTTTTGCTTTAACAATTTTATTTAATTTTTGTGTAGAAGAACTGGGGTGCAAGCCAGGGGTGTGGGGGATGAAAGGGTTCACCAGAGACAGAGTGGGGAACAGGTGGATCCACTAAAATACATTGCTAAGGGGTGAGACAGAAGAGGTCTGCTGCACCATGTGGATTAGCTCTCTGGGGATCAAACTCAGGCTGTAATTTTGGGTCTTCTGAGTGATAGCACTGAGATTTAACTCTGAGCCCCTAGGTAGGCCCTAAAATGGTTTCTTTCTAAGGGGACCCTGTGATGATGGCTTGATATAAACAAATTAACTACTTCCAGAACCATGCTTCCTAGGACTGGAGGCAGCACATTTCCTTCCTCTGGCAATCTGGGGGCCTTGTGGGGGCCTAAAATAGCAAGTTTATATATGTTCACTCTGATCTGCTTTTGCCCTAATTTGTCTCATTCCCAATCAAGGCTTCTGTTTCTTCACTTCTGTAATGGGCAGATGAATGAGACTAATAAGTCTTACAGTCCACCCCAGATTTAAGATTCCACAAGTCTAAATATAATGATGATAGAAGTTGTTGAAGATAGTGCCAGCCAAATAACATTTTGGAGGTACACTGTCATGGGAAACTTGAGTCATTCCCTCTTATTTTCAACTTTCAAGGATAACATTTACTTTAGAAAAATGTTGATTTCAAAGTGCCCAGATTTACTTAGTGGTATTTAGCAATGTGAGAATATGCCAAACAGAGTAGAAAGCATGTCTTGAAATGTATTTTATGATATATATGTTATTTTTACCTGCTTTTTGTAGTTAATAATGAAGTCAGATAGTAACTAAACATGTCCTAGGTTAGCTTTCAAAATGCGAACAATTTACATGTTTCTCTTTTCTTCATTTTAGATAAAATCTTGGTTTAAAATAATAATTTTACTCTTTTTTTATTTCTACTTGTCACTCTTATTTACAACTATGGATGAGTATTGTGTGATATCAAAAGGGTACACTTATGTTTCATCTATTTTAACAGCAAAACCATTAAAATCATGATGACCAAATCAATGGTGAGGGTTTGTCTGCATAGTGTGAACAGTCTGTGCAAGAAACTAGCAACTTTGCAGTATGGTGTGAAGTCCAGCCTGCTTTGTTTATCTGTTTAACTACGGAGTTGCTTAGTCTCTGGGTGTGTTGATTTTCTGTATATTAAATGTAGACAAAAGAATCCTTACCCCATAATTTTATTTCAAAGACTAAAAGAATAATGCCATTATCATACTCAGTAGTACCACAACTTAACTATGAAATATAAACTATTTGCTGGTTATGTGGTTATAAACATATTTTTTATTGATGTTTAAATATACCTTCATAAAGAGGGAGATCAAAAGCAACTAAAAGAGTACAAGAAGTATTCTTTTAATGATACCTCTTTATGTCTTAACTCCAGTCTCTTAATACCCATGTAAATATATATTTGTCTTCATTTAATAATTAGAATAAAAATATGCAACATTCATTGAACATTTATTTTTCACGATGCTCAGCATCATGAAGTTTAAGTGCATGGTGCTGTTTTATTTTCACCTTGTGAGATTTTTACAGAGTGGAAGGAGACAGAGGAGTAATAACTCAGGCCACTCAAATCAATGGCAGATAATTCCAGACTGATTCCAGAGAGGGAAACCGCCATCATAAGGGTCCCACATGCTGAGTGCACCTGCTGCGTCTTATAATTCAGTGGCTTTCACTTGTAAGCTTTTTTTTTTAAGATTTATTTTATTTATTTATGCATATAAGAATTGGGGTACAGGCCAGTGAGAGGATTCACCAAAGACAGTGGGGAGCAGAACAGGTGGACAGACTGAAATACACTGCTGAGAGGAGCAGCGGGCGAGACAGGAAATGTCTGCTGTGCCATGTGGGTCACCTTCCTGTCCTGGGGGTGAACTCATGCTGCAGTGGCTGCCAATAGCCAGATAGTGCTGAGACTTTAACCCCTGCATCACCGGGGAGTCTCTGTGCACTTTGTTTTCTTAACTTTTAATCTCTTAATTCCAAATTAAGGATATTTTTCAAATATCATCTCACCAGGAGACCATATCCAGTTACTCACAATCATCTGTTGACTACTGAAAAGATTTCCAAACTGGAATGATAAGTATTCAGTGTTTCTTTATAATTTAATTTGAAGGTGGTCATAGATCATTAAATCATTAGCTCTGTTTGACCTAAGGTTGTGATCATTTATTAATGTTTTGGATTTTATTTTGCCTCCATATGCAATAAGCATAGAAATCACAATCTCTCAAGTTTTTTTCTAAGTATAGAATTCTCTTTAAAGTTAGGAAGCAGTCTAATCTAAAATGAACACATACTCATGTCTGTGTATTGACACTATACTTAATACCTTCTTGAAACATCTACACTCCAGTAATAAATCATTAAGTAAAGGGTAAGCACTTGCTAAGTGTCATAAGTCACTAGCAAAGGTCTTTCTATAGTCTCTGTTACTGTGTGTTTATGTGAACCACACAAGGCTACCAAATTTGCTTTTCATCTCAGTCTACCTGACTCTTCTAGTTGTTAGATTCAAAGTTATTTTCTCCAAATTCCAGCTCCATTACAGCCCTTAACTTTGTCTCACCACAAATCCTTTCCTACTCAGCATTGAGGGCCAGGAATTTGAAGACATGCGGCTGAGATGTAATCTCAGTTCTGTTCACTTACTAGCTGAATGAACTTAGTAAACACATTTTTGTCTCTCTGACCTATTTGTAAGATGGGAAATAGAATATGTACTTTGCAAGGTTGTTAAGATAATTAGAAATAAATTGATGTATTAGGCACTCAATTCACAAAAGTTATTACCATCTAGCCATTGCCCCAAGAAATGCAATTTTTAGCCTCGTTTATGGTCTAAGCCTCCTTTTCTCATTCATAATTCCTTTGCTTATCATTGTATTTTTTTCCGATTACATTGTATATGTTTATTTGAGATGATGCCCAAAGCCGTTATGAAGTTGGCAGGGTATATAGTACAAGCAAATAATATTTTGAAAAAATGAGTAAATAAAAATAGCCTTTTAGCCACAAATTCCCAAAACCTTGCCTTCTCCAGTTATAAAATCTGTCAACAATCATGATAATTTATAAATCCCAAAGAACCAACAAAGTGAGAAATGCAAAATTTAACACAGGGCCTGCCCGTGCAGAAGCAATACTAATTGCAGTCATTTATGTCAACAGCTTACCATTTATACCTAATTACCATGCCTCAAAATTACATTATGTATATCATTAGGTGTGTGTCAAATTAACTCTGCTGTAAGTTTTATTTGATTACACTACTATTCTCTACACCTGCATGCTCAGTTTTTATAGTTTGTTGCTTATGTACCATGGCCAATTGTTCACAACTTTAAAAAAAAAAGAAGGCAAAGACAGCAAACATTAGAAGAGGACTAAAAAGTGAGGCATCTACCATTGTTGGGAGACAGAAGAGAACTGGGCTGCTAATTCGATATTGACCTGATCCTTCCCACTATAGCTTTGTGGGTTTTTTTTTTTTTTTTTTCATTTCCATTGTGGGAATGTCAGTTGTCTTCATCATTAGTTTAGGAGAGTCTAGCATGGTAAAAACAGAATTATTGGGAATCAGTAGATGTGAATTTAAAGCTCTGCCACCTTGGTGTATAACATTGAGACAATTTCTTAAATGCTCACAATTTCAGCTTCTGCAAATAAGAACATTGATATCAACATCATAGTTTACTGTCAAGGATTAAACTTATTTTTTAAGTATGGAACTCCCTTTAAAGTTATGAAGGAGTCTAAACTAAAATGAACACATACTTAATATCTTTTTGAAATGACTATTCTCCATCAGTAAATAATTAATAAATGCTAAGTGAAGAAAAGGAATATTTTTAGTGTTTGTGAGGCTGTTAATAAGTAGTAGTCTTTTTTATCCTTTTCTTTCAAATGCATTTATCCCTTATATCCTTAAAATCCTTCAAATTCTCAAAACCTGGAAAACTATTTTTTATGTATATTCCCTATGATCTTTGATTTTTTTCACATAGTTGGATGGTTGTTTGTTGATATGTGATAGTAATCTCAGAAGTCTTTTCTTTTGCTTTCAAAACAAAATCTTACTTCTTATATTTGTTCACCCAGTGTTTAGTTATAACCTTGAAGTTGTCACTAAAATCACAGATCATATATTTTTGTAGAAGGAAATCTAGAGGTCACCTTGTCTAATGTCTTTATTTTCTAATTGAGGAAAGAGGAACCCAGATAGGTTAAGTGACTGTGCTATGAGCCAGAGTTGGTTAGTGACAAAATTGGAACAAAGTATTCAAACATACCTTTTCACTGATTGAGAAGAGGGGTTGACAAACCAGAACTTACAAGTGAAATATGGTCTGCAAACTACTTTTGAAAATAGATTTTATTGGAATAAAGTTAAATTCTCCCTATCTACATATTGGCTATGCCTCGTCTGCTGCAACCAGAGATGAGCAGAGGTGACAGAGACAACATGGCCTCAAAGACAAAAATATGCACTACATGGACCTTTAGAGAAAGTTTGTGAAGCCCTAGTTAAGAAAAAACAATGTCAAAATTCCAACTCGTGAAGTGATCTAGCATTCAAATCTTTTATGTAGTTGAACAAAATCAAGCAACCAACAATTCTGACACTTTAACTAAGTGAGTCTTTTACCCCCTGCACACAATGACACGAGTGCAATGTCAATGTCAATGTTAAAGACAGTTTTCCTGCTGTGGGATATGACAGTGTAGAGCAAGGGTTTCTGGAGGCCACTTCACATGAATTCTCCCACATGTTTGCACTGACCAGTAAGGGGCTCTTATTTAAAAGTTATTTGTTGGGAGTTGAATTATCAGATTCCTGCAGGCACTGAAGGCAACTCCCCCCATTCACAGTGTACAGGCAGCCCACGGTACTAGCCCAGCTTGCTTCCTGCACACCTGCTCCACATCCGCATGGGGAGATGCATGCTTGCCCTATCAATATAAGGAAATGCCAATGCTTACCTTATTGGGATGCCTTGAAGATGAACGACAGCAACACTCACAACCTGTGTGTAACACAGTCACAGGCTATAATATAAGCCAGCATTTAGTAAAATATCCTTTCATAGTAGGAATAAAATAACTGTCACAAATGCTTCAACAATGTTGAACATGTTAACATGCCAGATATAAATATGCAAATTCTAGACATTGTACATTATCTCATCAACTACTTTAATCACTCTGCAGTATGAATAATACTCTCAATGGGATACTTTGGGTTGTCAGTAACAGAGAAAGGACAAATTGGCTGGCTTAAACCAATAGGGACTTTTGTCATTTCATGCAGTAAGAAAAGGAATGATGCTGGCTCCAGGATTGTTTAATTCACCAGTCCAACGCTGTTATCAAGGCCCCATGTTCGGTCTGTATTTTCTTTTGACCACCTTCAACATATCATTTTCCTTTTCAAAATTGCTAAATTAAGGTAGTTATGATAACATCCAAAGACGGAAATGAACTGTTTCTTCTGAGTCATCTTCTAGGACAAAGAATCTGTTCACTTTGCTATAATTTTACCATCCACTCACAATAAATAGAGAACTACCAAAAAGAGCCAGGCTTTTCATTAACTAGAATGTCTCTCTGTTTTACACTTGAAGAAAAAGTTCTACAGATCTTAAGACTAATGGTAAAGGGTTAGAGATGTATCCTTAAATGTTAGCTAACTCCTTTTGTTGTTTATATATATATATATATATATAAATCTTCTGATATATATATACATGTATATATAAATCTTCTTCTGATTCCAATTCCATTTTATAGAAGAGGTAGCTGAGGCAAAAGATGATAAAGGGCTTGTTTGGGTCACAATAAAGGGTACCTGATGGAGAAGGATTTGACCTTTTAGTTTATGCACTCATAACAATTAGGGAAAATGTTTACATTTACTGGGTCTTTACTCTGGACCTGGAATACACATAATTCCATGTCATTCCCACAGCAGTTGAGACGATATTGATATTTTTTCCCTTCATTTCACAGATGCATCAGCTGAGGCTTGGAAAGGAAAACTCACTCCCAGAAGGTCACTCTGTGAGCAGTAGTAGATCTGAAGTCCCAGTGCAGTTTCTGATTCAAGTCACTCTTGTCCCTAAGTCATCTTTACAGTACCTCTTCCCACATTCCACTCAGTTTCCCAGTATCCCGAACTATCTCCCTATGGTTCTTTCAGAGTTAACCATAAGAATCTTATAGTCTTAATCCCATTTCCTTATCAAGATTACTGTTTGCAACCATCTGCCAGTTCTATTTGTCTGTGTTTTGAGAGATCACATTACATTAGCCTGCACAAATCTACCTTCTCCCCAAGACTTCTTTTATTTCTTTAAAGATTTATTTTTGTTTATTTACGCATACAAGAACTGGGGTCTAGGCCAGAGGTGTGAGGGGTGGAGGATTCACCAGAGACAGAGTGGGAACAGAACAGAAGGATTACTGAAATACACTCTTGAGGGGAGCAGTAGGTGAGATGGAGAGGTCTGCTGTGCCATGTGGGTCACCTCCCTTGCCAGGCTTGAACTCAGGCCACAGTGGCAGCAGTGGCAATAGTGTGATAGCGCCAAGACTTAACCTCTGAGCCACCAGAGGCCCCCTTCTTCTATGGAGTCCACTCAACTTGACAAAGCCTTCCCTACGTGTATCAATAATTTCAACACAATTTTTCCCTATTAAATTCTCAAAACCGTTATAACACTTCCCACCAATTCTATAAGTAGAAAACGACCACCCAAGGCTTCTTTTAGAAGCTCTTTATAAAGGCAGCTGGAGTCCTGCCTTTTGTCAAGGTGGGAGTAGCAGTCAAGCTCACTGTCTCTAAAGTAGCAAAGCTCATTCCATTGCACTCATCCAGAAGAGACCCAGCTGCTTTACTACAATTTGTAGACCTGGTTGAGCTAAAAATTGCTTTCCCCAGAGTACTATAGCAATCTCATTCCTTTCTCTCAGAAAAAAAATGTATTGGTTTTGTCATCAGCATTATTGATATTACTACTACTTTTGATCCTGTGTGACTCTTTAATTATAAACAGAAAATTGACAAGTCTGAGTGTAAACCTGACCCTCCTACCCTACATGTTATGCATGTTAAAATATAAGTATCTGCATTGCTGTAAAAAGCAGTGCAAGGACTGAGGCATTTCAGCAAATCAACTAAGAAAAACAAATGTGGTCACAAAAATAAATAAAAATAAATTGGATCAAAAGAGTGCAAATTCTATTTTCTTCTACTAAGTCGATGAAAGTCTGTACACTTTAAGTTGGTCACTCACTAACAGTATTTTCACTCACATGCACATACAAACACAATTCATGCACTACCTATTTCTCTTTATGTTCCCTTATGCAGACATAGCCCACGGCTTCACTTGAGAATTCCACAGCATAAAAGTGCTATTGACAAGCTCAAATATGATTAGAGAAGGCTGAATAGCAGTTGTTGAAGGAGCTGAAGGTGTTTAGAATAGAAAAACGAAGGTCAAGTTGGGGCATTATCACCACCTTTGAATATCTAAAGGGCAGTCATGTAGAAAATGGAAAAGTCATTTTGTATTGTTCCAAAGTATAAAGCTAGGATGACTGATGGAAGGTACTGAAGAACTTTTGGTTCAATATAAAAACAAAAAAATTGGAACAATTAGTGCTGTCAAAAGGCGAATGGTTTGCTTCTGAGTATAGTGAAGTCCCTCCCAGTGGAGTATTTCAAAAAGAGGTTTGTGTGGGCATCCATCAAGGATTTTGTGGAAAGAATTTGTGCCTTAGTTGAACCAAAACAGTGATTTTAATTCCTGGTTTTAAAAAATTCTGATATTTCACCAACTCTCTACTCTGATTTAACTGGTCCTGCAGTGGAACCAGGACATCAGCTTTCTCCTCCAATTCTAAAGTGCAACCAGATAAAGAAACAAGGCTAGGGGATGCATTCATCCTCTATATAGCATTCATTTGACACATTTGTGGAACAAAGGCTGGGAGGACCCATCTCTGCTGCAAGTTTAGGAGAGTCGAGCAGAAACTAGCACTGCGCACCTGAAGCCCTCTCTCCTAACACTTCAACACACAGGGTTTCCATTGTAACACCTGCTTTCCGTCATTTCTAAAGGCTTTCTCTTCCCATGGGAGGCCACTTTGTCCATCACATGGCAGGGCAGAAGTGTCACAGAAATTGTGCTCCTTGGAAGTATACCTCAATCCATGGTTTGATGGAAACTCACTAACATCCCAAAGGCTTATAGCTAAGATGCCTTTTCTATACTTATTCTAGCCTTGTCTCAATTTAAGCTCCATTGGGATTAAGCCCCAATCACAACTCTCCTCACCTCCTGTAGCCAGTTAACACTCATTAAGTAATAACCTCCATTTCCTGGTTCCATACTGTTACTCCCTTTATCTTCTAAATGAGCTCTGTGTAGTTATGTACTTATCTCAGGGTCTGCTCTGGGGGATTCCATGCCAAGGGGAATGGAATGCCATAGAGCACAGCAAGATTCACCTGGGCACAAATGTCCCCACGTTATAACAAGGCAAGCCAACAAGTGAACAGAACTTGTGACTAAGTGAGATCCTATCCCAACTATTCAGATGAGGACTTTAAAGGGTAGAGAATTTATTTTCTTTCCCATTGTACTCAGTTCTCAAGCAGCAAATCAGGATCTGAACTTAGCATGGTTTGATGACAGGGTCACACTCTAAACCAATATTCTATGTCCTCTCTAAATGACAGAAACCATGATCTAAAATTTTTATTAAGCAGCATATTTATTATGCATTCTCTCCCCACACTTGATCTCTATATTTTTCCAGTTTTTCTGATTTTTTTCTATTTTTGCTGAATGCTGTTATTCTTTCTCCCCTTTTCAGAAAATCAATGGATGATATGAATTATTTAAATCATGTTGTTATGTTATGAAGGGTTAAGTTTTTATAAATCTATGGCAAGTAATCCTGAACGTAATGTTCAGCTTTAGCCTAAGGGTAGTTTTAGGTTGGCTAATCACTCCTGGAATATTTGAAGTGTAACTAAGCACAGGGATGGTCTAGATGACCTTGATCCAGGATTCTGTATGGAGCCTTACCAACAGTTTCCATAGCAACCAAAAAATTGATGAATGAGGATGATTTTCATTTGCCGGTCTGAGTTACAACTTTCTTTTAATAGGAAACTAGAGGAGAAATATGATTATAAGCAGAAGGATATATGGGTAGAATTACCAGTTTTTTCCTTCAAAACTGATATTTTAATTCTAGCTTGTCTGTCATGCTCTTCTCTCAAACCCTGACTTACTCCTGATGCTACATTGAGTAGAATAACCTCTATTTTCCTCTCCACTTTTCCAAATTCTTTCCCCAGCTACTACTACTCTTTTTGTTTCCCTTCCATCCCCCAAAATCTACTCAATACAACCCAATGAACTGACCTCAACTGTGAATTATACATAATTTTTTAAATTTCATATATTGTATGTAGTGATATTAATGTTCACATACGAAATGGTTCTTACAAAGGTGTTGACAAAAGACAAATTTGTGATTCCAGTTCCGCTACTCATTTGCATAGTTTTAGTTAAGTTTAATTTAATTTGAATTGCTTGTCATCATGCTTTTACTGGATGTTCAAAAAATTTATTTCCCTTGTCTCACTTAATGTCTCACCCAACCTTTAAGTTATAATTTCCTTAATAGCAGTAAGTGTCTGGTGTTCACCAGATAATTAAGGCATTGTTATGTGACTGAGGATTCAAGTGTATTTGGTACAAACACAAGCACTATATGTCCAGGCTACACTAAGAGTAGCTGTTATTGATTCCTGGGTCTGAGATGTGTGCCCTCCTAGACAGAAGGATGAATAGGAATTATTTAGACTGTGGAGACAGGGTACATTAGCATGTACATCAGGCAACTTCATAGTTAGGTCCTGTGTTATCTCTTAGACACAGCAGTGTTGAAATGCATATTTATATTTTTTAAAAAGGAATTGATCTTTGCAATCCTTTAAAAGGGCCTAAGGCCGGTGAGTTAAGATATTTAATTGGAATTCATATGACAACAACAACAGAGAAGAACATTTTTAAAGTGCTGAAACATAGACTTAATTAGTAGCCCATTAGGAGGTCCAATTAAAGAAGAACATTTTAGCAACACAATGTCTAAAATCACATAGCTAGCAAGTGACAGAGCTGATTTTAAACTTGCTTCATCACACTTCCAAGTCAGGTAGCAAGGTTGGCATCGTTTACCAAATCCTGAGAGGCTGTTCCAGAGGATGATCAAGAAGGGACAGTCACCACAGTGAACATGCTGAAGGACATGGCAGCGGACACAGGGGAGAGTGTATGTGCTTCTGTCTCTCCTGTATAGAAACCTTCTGTAGGTTGGCATTGCCTTTAGGCTATAGCTCTAGATCCTGCCAGAGGCCACAGGCTTCCTATCATGAGACTTCTCATCCTGAGATCCAGACCAAGTCACTTGAAATCACCTGTGCTCCCCTTGCATTCAAGATCCAGTTACATCAGGTTTCTTTCAATGGCTCTATCTCTCTCTGTCTTCTTCCTGTCTCTTTGTTTCTCTCTCTCATTTAACTGGCTAAAATGTGCTCCTACAGGAGGATGAGCCCTTCCTTTTTCTGTCCCTTTCTGAATTCTCAGGTACAAAGCCAATCATAGCCTATACCACAACCACATTGATTCTTACATAGAACTCCCCGAGTCCTCAAGTCACTTCCCACATCCTGAAACTGTTACATTGTGTGTCTCCAGCACAGAACTTGGGCATGTGGAGAACTATGTTTCACTGTGTTTGAAGGCTCAGTCGTGCTGTACAGAACATAGACGATGCCAAGAATTAAATGTGCAGTTACAACAACGAACATGTAGTTTCTAGTTTTATTATTTTCTTAATCAGAAATAAATTACACATGCTTGTGGAGAAAAAAAATAGATATTTTGACTGGAAGTTATATCTTTTTATTGTCCATAGTATTTTCTAAAAAACAAAGATTTTCTTTCTTGCTGCAGATTCCTAAGATTTTATTCATTCATATTTATTTCTTTTCTTTTCTTTTTTTTTACTAAGTAAGTCAATTGTCTACATGTCTATATAACTTTGCGGTTACGTTTTTCAGCCCTCTATAAGGGCACATACTTCACTCACTCGCCACCAAAATTCCCAACCCAATGCCTGATCCCTTTCCTTCTTCTAGCCCCTTCTTTTCACCACCCCCGCCACTCCCCAGAGACTAATAATTTTTTTACAAAGCCTATAGTTAGGTTTTTGCTTTACTTTGCTAGTATATGTATTTTGTTATTTACCTTCCACAGAGAAGTGAAGCCATTCATGCTCTGTCTTGTCCTCTCTGTCTTATTTCACTTGGCATAATCAGTTCAAGATCCTGTCTATTTTGTTCCAAAGGCACTAAGTCATCTTTTTAAACAACTAAGCACATCAATGCAGTATATATTACACAATTTTTTATGCAGTTGTCTGCTGATGGGCACTTAGGTGGATTCCATGGCTTGGCAATGTGGACAGTGCTGCCATGCCCAAGAGGAGGTATATGTCTTTTCATGATAAAGTTTTCATACACTTTGGCTAAGTCCCTACCCAGAGTGATTGCTGGCTCATATAGAATTTCCATTTTTGTTATCTTAATAAATCTCCAAGCCATTTTCCACTGAGACTTTCCCAACTTGCATTCCCACCAACAGTGAAAGAAAGTTCCTTATTCCCAGGACCTTCTGTAGTAATATAGAGGATCACCGGAAGAAGCTTTGCTTTTCAACTTTCAGGACAGAGATTAGGAACAGCAACAGTGCCTGCAGGAAAGTCCAAAGTCCAAACCCCTTATCACTGGAGGCAGGACCAGGTAGGTCAATTAGCTTCTCCTATGCTTTTTTTTTTTTTAAATTTTTTTATTAAAATATTTTAAAATTTACATATACTTGCCATTAATTGTAATCCCCATGTATTCCCCATCACCATCTCACCCAGTGCACCATCGCCTCAGTCCCTCGTGCCCCCATCTCCTTAGGAATGTCAAGGGGATAGTTTTGACAGGAACAAAGGACACACAGGTGTCTATCCAGAAGTGCACTGTCCAGGGTTTATTGGCTCGATATAAGTGCTAGGATTTATTTTTATGGGCAGTGCCACAGAAGGGGAAAGAAAGGGCTTATTTCTCCCTTAAATTCTCACTCTTCAGTCCATGCCTTCTTTCAGAACCATGATAGTCCTTAAAAAGGGCTTATCTTTTCTCCCCCTTATGTTTGAAGAACATGTCTTAGCCCTGGAGAAGCATTGCAGAAAATCATGCTATTTGCCCTGTTTATATTCTCTTAAAGAGAATTCTGAATCCAGCTAATGCAACTGTAAAGCCAGCTTGTTTGTGATATTACCCTCCATTTTCACTGACATGAGAATAATGTCAATCTTTTTCTGGGTTCGTTTCCTCTGTAATAGACACTGTCATGTATAGAAAACTCCTATTTCCTACCCTTCTTGCATCTAATACTCCTTTATAATGACATGAAGATTTAATGTCTGAATAGGCCACATTCTCCCCTTACCTCTTTTTTAATCAAAATTAAATGAAATATATAGGCCCTAAAATAATGTAATGCCCAGAAGATGGAGGAGACTAGGGATATGAGCTAACTCACTGCAAAGGGTTTGGATGGTCTGGCTGGAAATAAAGAACTTAATGGAAAAATCACAGTCTTGAATGATTCCCAGGAAACAGGAGTTATATGGGATTAACCTGGAATACAAAATTGAAAGACATATTTTCCCTCAATTTTATGAGAATTCTCTATGTTTGAGATAATGAGGCTAAATTAACTCATTCCAATATACGTTTGTACACATGCACATATAAATATCTATGTTTCAAGTACACACACACACTGCTTTTTTTAAGATTTTCTTTTATTACTTATGCATACAAGAGCTGTGATGTGGGCCAATAGGTACAGGGGTGAGAGGATTCATCAGAGATAGAGTGGGGAACAGAATAGGCAGAGCTACTGAAATACACTGCTGAGGGTAACAGCAGTGTCTGCTGTGCCATGAGGGTCAGCTTCCTGGCCAGGGATGGAACTCCTGCTACAGTAGCTGTTAATAGCTTCATAATGGTGAGATTTAACCCCTTGTACCACCAGGGAGGCCCACATGCTGCTTTTTTATAGGCACAGCGAGTTCAAGGATCTGAGGATATAACAGTATACCAGCCACCAGTGATCACTACCTGGTAATCAAATCTGTCCACAGGAAAATATTTAATGAGCTAACTGTTGGGGTAGGTAAACCAAAACTAAATGAGGCTATTTAAAATCATGCAATGTCCTGGAAATTTTGTTTCCTGGAATGATTTAGTTTCAAACTAGTTAATATAATGGTGTAGCTTATTACCCTTGAAAACAGAGATTTCTCCTGGATCTTGGGGTGGAGTAAAGTGTGAACAGCATGTGTGGAATGCACCAGGTTTGTTCATTTATTCAAACATGACTTCAGTTCTTACTTACTAAATCCCTCACAGGTACCAATATCAGGTTCAGAAATGCAAAGAGCTGGTTTTACTTGACATCTCTAAGCACCTATGACTGTACTCTATCTTTAGAATAGTTATTCATTAAGATAGTCATGTTCTCAGATTTTCCTGTTCTCATAGACATGTATATAAGTAATATAATAGAAGGAAACTTTGGGGCATGCAAGCCCAAACCTCTTTTCAGATCAGAAATCTATCTGATATGAAACCTGCACCATTTGGTTCCCAGTGACATGTGACAGGAATTTCCCCAGCACAGGTGGTAAGTAGTGTACTCTAATAAGAACAAGAACGAAGGATCATTTCAGATTGGAGATCATCACTAGAATAGTAAATTAAGTTTTACAACCCCTTCTCTACACTCTTCTCTCATTTTCCTCCTTTTTGCTTTTCCCTTTATTGACTTAACATTTTGTAAGTTTCAGTTGCTCAGCATTAAAAATCAATATGTGTAAACTTCATGAAATTCACCACTTAAAACTCCAATTTGGGCCTCCATGGTGGTGCATGGGGTTAAAGTCTCAGCACGATGAATCTACCACCAACCACTGCGACATGAGTTCAATCCCTGGCCAGGGAGCGGACCCACATGGCACAGCAGACCTTGCCTATCTCCCCTCAGCAATGTTTTTCAGTAGATCCACCTATTCTATTACCCATTCTCTTTCTGGTGAATCCTCTCACCCCCACACCTCTGGCCTACACTCCAGTTCTTGTATGCATAAACAAATAAAAATAAATCCTTAAAAATTTAAAAGTTCAATTCCATCCTTCACCATGCAGCTGACTTCATTTACCTGATTTAACCACTCCCTTCTCCCTTCTCTTCTGGTTACCACTAATTTGGTTTTGTTCTCTAAACATTTTTTTTTTTAGTTTGTTTGGTTTCTCTATATACCACATGCCAGTTAAATGAGATACTTGTCTTTATCTTTTGATATTTCAGTGAACAAAATGCCCTCCAGTTCCATTCATGTTGTTGCATGTGACAAGGTATAGGGTTAGAGAAATCAGGTCTTTCCACCCTCCCACTGCTGTGATGATGGACACCTGTGGTACTACGATCATCCCAGGTGGGCATGCGCAAGTGAGCACACCTGAGTTTGACACAGGCTTAAATGGGCGGCGTCATGAGGATGCCAGAACCAACAGGACCGATAGTACTGACGAGCAGCAGCAGTAGAAGCAGCCGAGAGGGTGAGATGTGCTGGGGGCAGGGAGGCCTGCCAGCCTCCCGGCCCCCTGGCACCCATGCCTGCCATTTACCTGGCCACCGCTGACAATAAAAAGCATAAAAGCCACTGAGGGCTCCAAGACTCTCCCTTCCTTGACCCGTCTGCCCAGAACCATTCCCCAAACTTGCTCATGTGCCACCTTTCCTGCCACTACACAAGGTTTACTCATAGCTGAGTAGTATCTTCTCTGCCTTTTTGAGATGCACACAACTTTTCTCCATAACTCATTTGGTAGAGAAGCCTAACCTGAATCCAACTAATATGGGTTTATGTACTGTGCATTTATTTCACTTAGTGTGGATACCCATGTTTTCCTGCAGAAATATTAATGTATTTGATTAAGAACTCTCCCTCAGACCCCACTGGCGTGTCAGTTAATACACATGGATGTATTCTATTGCTACTATAAACTTTGAAAAAAAATATGACAACAAAATTGGCCCCAAGCTTTTAAATAGGAGTTTGTGTTTCTGAGAAAGCCCTCATCTCCCTCATGACTTTGCTAAAAAAGCTTTTTTCTTGATGAGTCCTATTCTGTTTACCTTATTTTAAATTGAAATTCTCCCACACATCCTCCAAGCTTTTATCCTGTACAGTTTTATTTCTGTCTTTCCTATCACCTTCTAATTATAGTAACATTCGGCACAGACAAGGTATTATAAAGTGTTTGATAAATAAAAAAATGGCATTTATTTGTGTAGAGGCAGGAAGGGGCGGCACAGGAGGCAGGTTCGAGATAGTTCTGGGCAGACGGGTCAAGGAAGGAGAGTCTTGGAGCCCTCAGTGGCTTTTCATACTTTTTTTAGTAGAGGTGGCCAGGTACATGGCAGGCAGGGGTGCCGGGGGGCTGGGAGGCTGGCAGGCTCCCAGCCCCCAGCACATCTCACCCTCTTGGCTGCTTCTTCTCTCTCTGCTGCTGCTGCTCTTCAGTACTGTCGGTCGGTCCTCACCGTTCTGTCGATCCTCACAGTTCTGTCTGTTGGTGCTCACAGTTCTCACAGTTCTGGCGTCCTCATGACGCCACCCATTTATGCCCGTGTCCAACACAGGTGCGCCCACTTGCGCATGCCCACCCTGGAATGCTCGCAGCACCCCAGGTGTCCATCATCAGTGGTGGGCGGGTGGAAATACCTGATCAACCTTTACCCTACAATTTGGTATATTTACTAATTATTATAGGTCTAGTGCCATCCAGCCCTCCAACAACCCAAACCTGAGTTCTACGAGGGCAGAGACTGCAATCCCACCATAGGAGATGCTCAATAAATCACACTGAATGAAAGACTATGCTAAATTAGTTTCTCACTATTGCAGATAGAAATTAATGTTTCTTTTGTGACCACAAAAAAAAGCTTATTTTAAAATCTTATAAATCAAACAAAAATAGAAGAAAATAAATGTGATCCAAGACACTTGCTGGTAACAATTTGTTATGTTTTTATTATCTAGTCTTAGTTTATTTAAGGTTAATTCATAAGCATTCCCCATCTTTGATATGATCTTTGAAGGTTCTATAAGATACCAGCACATGGAGGAAATACAAATTATGTAAGTAGTCATCTAGTGTTGGCATTCATTTTCAAATATTCACTTCAATAATTCTGACTGGAACTTCAAAATCTGTGCACATTTCTCTTTACTGATGCAGGGTAAATTTCTAGAGGGGGTGCTCCTAGTTGAAAGGACAAGGATGTTAAGATCAACAGCACTGAAAAACATTGAATTTGTCTTGAAGCATTTCTAGCATTTCTGTGGAAACATCAGGAGAGGAGGGTTGTTTGTGAGACAGTGTGTGTACACGTGCATGCATTTGGGAATACAGCAGCAGTCTGAGTAATCTTGACACATTACACATCTGAGCATTTAGCAACTAACCTCTGGACTGAAGTGGCAGCTTCCAGTGGAAAATACACCTGGCCAGGTGTCAAGAGCGTAGGCA
Source organism: Galemys pyrenaicus (assembly GCA_019455555.1). Classification (NCBI taxonomy): domain Eukaryota; kingdom Metazoa; phylum Chordata; class Mammalia; order Eulipotyphla; family Talpidae; genus Galemys; species Galemys pyrenaicus. The sequence goes on along the minus strand of JAGFMF010011774.1, from coordinate 283,461 downwards.
CTAGCCTCCTGGCTTCAAGTACCTATCTGCTCCTCTTGGTGCCTCAATATTCCTTTCTCTTTGTTAATGGGTGCATAGCCTCTGCCTTATCTACTTTGGATGGGCTGTTCTGAATTTAAAACAAAATATTTCTCGTGAAAGGCTTTTGAAAAAAGAAATTGCTGTATGACTGCAAGGTGTTATTAATTCAACACACGTGCAATGGAAGATTTTGTCAGCTGTGCTCTATTTACAGTCGTTATCAACATGTATCAAATTTCAATTCTTCCCATGAAATGCAAAGCTCAAAATCCCATTAAATATACTTTTAAACATCAAATCCTCCCTATAATTAATAACTATGATTGGGCACAGAATTCTCAAAAATAGACATCTCTATTCAGCAACAGCGTGTACTAATGAGAAACCCAAGAAGTAGATAATTATAGACCAGAGTGTCCTTTGCTACTTTCTGGAGAACACAGAACATGAGCAAATTGAAGCTCTCCTCATGTGACAAGTATACCATCTCTAAATGTTAACACAGATTCAATCTCCCTTCTCCTGAGGGAAGGGTAGTTGGGAGAAAACTCTTCAGAGAAGATACCAGCTACCCCTAGCCATCTCTGGGATTGCGTTGACATTAGGCAGATTCCTCTACCTTCTCTGATTAGTTTTTTGCAAATGGAAATCATTTTTGTTCAATGGGCAGAAAGTGATCAGATGACATTTTGTGGGTTTGTTCAGCCCTTGCGTCTGTGTGTATGTGTGTGTGTGTTGTACTGTGTGGAAGGGGACTTTTATAGTAAATACTTCATGCTGCAACATTTATTGTGTTAGAAATATACTAGGGTTTCTGAATTAAAGATAAAAATCATGGTCTTTATCTAACAGTGGCTCATAGTCATAAAAAAAGTAAAACAATTAAAACAGGTAAATGAATAATTACCATACAGGTTCATTTCTAGGATAAAAGGAAGTATGAACAGCTGCAGAGATGAAGTGGAAAGGAACCTATGACAGTCTCAGGACTCAATATATGTAGCCCAAGTGGAGCCTTAAAGTGCTAAAAATAGGCAAAAAATGTCAAGAGAAGAAAGCGCTTCCTAAGCAAAGATCAGTGGTGGTAGACAGAGAATAGCTTCTAGAATACAAGGAATTCTAGAGGACTGAAACTCTTTGGTGCATGTGTACAAGAGGAGGAGAAGAGTGGAAGCAGCTGGAGAGACTTAAATCATGTGGTTCTTGTATGCCATAATAAGGAGATTAGATAGAACTAATAGAGCCTCTTATTCTTCTGTCTATAATCAAATTAAATAGGTTCCTTTCAACCTCAGGGACTAATTCTTCAGTGCAGCTTGGAGATCATTTGAGAGCTCTAACTCCAGATGTTCAGACAATGCCAGAACTGTTGAAGTCTCAATGTTTGGCTGTTGAGGGATTAAATGGTGAATCTTAGTGAAATCCTTAGGTGAAAAACAAAGTTGAAGGTATTGTGAAAGTGAATGTATGTTTATCTCTAAAAGTCACAGTCTTTTAACATTTGTGAATTAGAATTCATATCAAAACTTCTTTGTTTTGCTCCAATAAGAATGCAAGGTACTCTAAAAAAGGATTGTTGTGTCTTTATAAGTACCTTAAAATAAACAAGATATTGATAAAAAACTTTGTATGGGATCATTTTTTAAGAACATTAGACCTTGACATATGTTTGGCCAAGCTCCGCCTCTTGTTTATTTACTATTTGGGGGAGAAGAGTACACCCGACCGAAGCAAAGGGAAGAGGAGCTCAGACATTTAATCTCTACTCAACATCTAATTCTGCTCATAACTCCTGGGAAATACTGACATAGAGGAGGGAGAGAAGCTTTGAACTCTGTTCTACCAGCTATTTATCCTAAGTTTCCTCATCTTGCTTTGAGAAACTCTAACTTCCCTCTCTGATCAAGTAGGTCTTAATTCTTCATTTTTTATTCAGAAAATGTGCTGAATGCTGAACTCTTCCATGAAATTCAAGAAAATTAAGAAGCCCACTAAAATGGATTAAAGAAGATCTTAACAGGGTGTGTCCTTCCATTCACTGCTGGTTAATAACCTAGTGCCCTCTTCAGATGCTGTCCACTTCAGCAAAGCAATGGTCTCCAGGTTCAGAGCCCTCTGATGGCCATGGTCTCATCCATTCTGTCACCTAAAATAGCCACCAACATCTCCACATGTTTGTCTTCCCATCTCTTCACAAGCAAGTACAAATTTGTCCTGATCTCTACAGGTTCTACAGCTTCTGATGCTGTTTCACATTTCATAAGCTCCACAATAGAAGGCAAGTTACTTAAATGTAGAGCCTGGTGTTAATCCTACGTTCTATTAAAGCACCGAAAAGAACAATGCTTTGTACGTAGTCAACCTATAAGTATTGATGAAAGAATATTTTATCAAGAACTGGGCCTAGTTTAGCTAATTTGGTTCTAACTTTTCAAATAGACATAGCTTGTGAATGGGATTCTGTCTCCAATATTTATGTTTCTTATTGGATACACACCTGGTTCTCATCTAGAGCTGACTTGGGAAGGTCAGCTTTCCAGCAGATGTGAATTCTCGGAATTTTTTGCAATTATAAAGTTTGCTAAAATATGACAATGCTGGCTACTCATTAGCTTATGCAGAAGATAATTTTATTATTTTTGTGTCTTTTAGACTCACCGCTTTTTGCAGAAAGGAATGGGAGTTAATATAGCCATGCTAGTTGTTTTAGCATGCCACATTTGTCAATTTAATTCTTCCAAAAATCTGTATAGAAAATAATTTTATTCTATTTACACAAATGAGGAACCTGAAATGCTGGCATGCAATCCCAGTCTACTCATTCAGTAACAGGTAGAATCACAGTTTGATGGCTTGATTATGTGATTATAATGCTCAGTGATCTTTCTACAATACCACATTTCTTCTGGAACAAGTGTTCTTGGGTGGGGTCAGGTCAAGCAGAGTACTGAAGAAGATTAGCTTCTAACACTTGGAAAGGGTCCTAATAAAAGCAGGCATACAAAATAGCTAGGTGGGAGAACTGAGGCTTTTTCCAGCAGATGTGAAAAAAACTGAGACTACAGCCAATTACTTGAATTTCTGTGTCTTCCATTTCAATTATCCACATGATTTCCGGATCCCAGGACCATGCACAATTGAGTTTTATTAGACAGTGTGTTTTATTGACTAGAAGTAGACAATATGGATTTTACGAGATAAAAATAACAGTGTGCCAGGCCCCTTGCTGGGGGTATTTTACTAATAGCAATCTTTCTATAGAAGAGATTACCACACAAAAGGACCCACTGCAATGTTGTCTCCAAACTAATTTTTATTAATAGACCCTGTAGTTTCTGTCTGGTATCCAAGTTCATTAAAGTAATGTCAAGTAAGGCTTTACCAATCTTTCTTTTATCTTTTCCATGGTCTAATTAGTCTGGGGAGTGAGTATTGCTTAATTGTCTACCTCTTTCCCTTTGATGGAGACAGCTGCATTGTCCTTGTGATGTTTTTCCTTTTACTCTAGGAAGAGAATGAAGGTGAGATTAGGGAACTAAGGACCCTGTGGAATGAACCCCGAAGAGACCCATTGATGCACAGAGGTAAGACTGACACAACAACTCACCTTTGATATTTAAAAGTGAGGGAAACCAGAAGTAAGTGCCACATACGTTCAAAAATATGTTCAGGTGACATGAAGGAGGAATTAACACACTACACTGGTAATGTTGCAGGAAAGAGCAGCAATTAAGGACCCAAGGAAAAAGAGGAGTCTACTCAGCCACTTCAGCTTCTTTCAGAGAAAAGCTGCTTTATAGCAACAAGAGACATTCTACACTTTCACAGAAGAAACCGACTTGTTTGTTTACTGGATATTTGTTCCTTCAAAAAAATGAATGTGGGTTTTCCATCTACTTTGTTAGGATGTGGTCACATATTCATGACCAAGGGGTAGTTTTGGTGCTCAAGAATCCCCTAGACCCTATCCAGAACAGATCTGTGACTCTATAAAGGGATCAGAGTGCATCATCTGTGTTTCACTGAAAAATTGTCTCATTGAGGAAAGGGGTACACGAAGAGGCCCTCAGTGAAGGGACATTGGCAAAGGTGTCACCAGAGAGGTGACACTCACTTGAACTGAGACTTCCTCCTAACACTCCATGGACCTAAGCAAAGGAAGGACATTTTCTGTAGCGGGAGCAGCATGGCCCTCGGCCCTCATCTGTGTGACCATGTCTTCCAGAGAGAACGCGAACTAGATGATCCTTGGAGGAGAATCTCTTTCACACTGTATAGTAGCTCAGATCATCTGGGGGCAACAAGTAGCATTGCAGAGCTTGTGCTTATAAGGAGCAGAGAGAAAACAGGAGGACTCGTCTAGGCCTTTGTTTTTTATGGACAAAAAACTGTAAGGGAGGGGAGCATTCACTTGAAGCAGAGGCAACTATGAAGTAGAATGAGAAAATCTGGATGTGTTTCACTTTGCTGCTGGGATGATTTACAAAACCAGCTGAATCTCAACTACCTCTTATAAAAAATAAGAATCATGATATCTGATCTAATTCACAGGATGTTTTGTAGATCAAATATATAAAACCCTTTGTAAACCAGATAAGCTGCTACAGGGGAAGAAGTAAAGTATTATGATTTTTTGCTGCTGTGTGGTAATGTTATTGAGGAGTTAAAGAGACAGATATGCATATAGGTACTTGAGAAATGCTGAAAAGACAGGGTTGCCAGAAGTAGGTGGTTGAGTGAGCTGTAAGAGGAATTTATTTGTAGAGTTGATAGGCTGATAATGAACACTTATTAAAAGAATACTTAGTGAATAGTATTTAACATGCCATAGGACTGTCTCATGAATGACTGCATCTAATTCCACAATGACCCCATGAAATGAATGGGACAATAATTATATTGCCAGCTTTCACTTGAAAAAATTTGAGAAAAATTTTAACTGACGCCGTAACATGATTGTTCATTAACTATTGATAATATTACTATGATAATACTTATTATTTTATCATAATTATTTATGAATATTCGGATAGGCTAAGGAGTGATATAATTAGTAATCAGTTTGCTGAGCTATAAAAATGTTATTAATAAAGTTGAATCTCCTTACCTTACAGAAATAGTCTATGGTAATATCAGTCACACATATAGAAGTAATTGTGCACTCTAAACAAATTCTTACAGTTAGGTGAATGCCATAGTAAGAGCAAATGCATAAAGAATATCTGCTTATCTGTGTAAGAAAATCTTAAATCTATTAGTTGAGCATACTCAAATATCTAATTATAATAATACAAGTTATAAACTCTGTACTTCCTGAAGCCAACAGAGCTGTTGATGACGACTATGTCCACTCACCGCTGTGAGCCCGGTCAGCAATGCTGTAGATCCTCACAGCAGCAATTTCCCATGGGCTAATTAGTCTGGGGAGTGAGTATTGCTTAATTATCTACCCCTTTCTCTTTGATGGAGACAGCTGCATTGTCCTTGTGATGTTTTTCCTTTTACTCTAGGAAGAGGATGAAGGTGAGATTAGGGAATTAAAGACCCTGTGGAATGAACCCCAAAGAGACCCATTGATGCACAGAGGTAAGACTGTCATGTTAGGCATGCACCTAACGATAAGAATCTGTGTAGAGTGCACAGTATACTTCTATATGTGTGACTGATATTACCATAGAATATTTCTGTAAGGTAAGGAGAATCAACTTTATTAATAACATTTTTATAGCTCCCACAGAAGCAAGGGGCTCTGCTCAATTCTCTATCCTTTCAACTAATGAACAATATAAGAATAATGGAACACACACTTGAGGTTCGGTCTGTGACCCCTTCCTTGTTAGGGTACCTTCTTCTTTCTTGAGGTCCTGATTATTGATCACTGATAGTTTTTGAGTGTCTCTTGGGGAACCTGTGAAGGATTGCTGCTCTGTCTCTCTATTTTCATTTTCTGTACTGATGAGACCCTACCAGTTACCAAGCTCCATAGATCCTACAGAGCCACAGCCCTAGCTCTGTGGAAGCAGCCCCTCTGAGTATAATTGTAACAGAGGTTTGAATGTCCCTTTTGTGTGCGGTCATCTTTCCTGATCAGGTGTAATCTGAAGTCGGGGTCCTTTAAAGACTTACATCACTACTTATACAGCACGTTTAAACTTTTTCCTTTATCCTGCTAAACAAGAACAAGACTTTGTCATGCAATTCTTTTTCTCAATAGAATCTAAACACATTTGATAGACTAAATAGATATTCATCAATATGCTTTTGTTGATGGCTTCTTGATGGTCTTACATATGTAGACTGGGCCCTAGCATCCATCCATTCTTACATATGAGCATGAAAGGCTTATCTGGACACAGTGCAGAGACAGCTATAGGAAAGAGTAACCTTGTCTTCACTGAAAAGTGAAGCAAATTCATCAGAGAATAAGTCTCTCTTTTCCTAAAACTTGTGTAGTGAGATGGAAAAGTATATAAACAGAGGAATGCTTATAATATACCTGTGTGGCTTGTTTTTCTAGAAAAGTCTTTCATTTAGATTTTGTATAGAAACCACCCACTTTCCTCAATGGAGAAACAAAATCAATGTCTTGCAGCTGTACTACCAAAACACATTTGAATTGAATCTGCATAGAGCCACTGAAGCTAAATGAATCCTAAGATCAATTTCCAATCTATTACTTCCTAATCACTTACCCATCAGGAGATTTTATGGAGCAATGACACAAGTCAATTCCTGATTAAAGTCAGATGGACCTGAGAGTAAATTCCAGCTCCGGCAGTTACTAACTTTGTCAACACAGTTCGCCATTCTTTTTTTTTTTTTTTAAGATATATTTATTTATGCACACAAGCACTGGGGTACAGGCCAGAGGTGTGGGGGGGTGAGAGGATTCACCACAGAAAGCGGGGAGCAGGACAGGCAGATCAACAGAAGTACACTGCTGAGGGGAGCAGCGGGCGAGGCAGGAGAGGTCTGCTGCGCCATGTGGGTCCCCTCCCTGGCCGGGGAGCGAACTCACACTGCTATGCTGTGGATGCTGCACAGTGTGGCGCTCAAGCCACTGCGCCACCAGGGAGGCCCCAGTTTGCCATTCTTTATCTCCATTTCTTTATCGGTAGCAGTTAGTACTACTTATGATAAAAGACTGTTGAGAGGACTTACTGATCCTGGAGGGAAGCACTTCATGAATTTCCTATAAGATGAGCAATAATAAAGCACATCCCACATGGAATGCAATCTGAATGATTTTGTGGTTTCTCATGGATCAGTACAGCTATGAGGAAGAGGAGGGAAACTATGTTTTATTAATCCAATAAACAGAGAAGAAAAGTGAGCCCCTATCTACTTTCAGTAACATATTTGAGGTAGCACATTTATTCCATCATGGTCAGGACTATCACCTAAGTAAACCAATGTTCTTAGGCCAATACTCTTGCTTAAACACAATCATTCATATTATGAAAGAATAGCTAACTATAGCACTTCACTTTTATACTTTTCTAAAAAAAAAAATCAAACTTCAGAATTGGCTGCTGCTAATGATGTTTATGGGAATACAATTCTTATAGTTTTTATTCAGGGGATTATTATTAGTCTAACAATTTCACTTTTCTTTTTTCTCAGATATAATGAGATAAAAACATCTAAATAGTTTTACCTAATGTGTATTCTGTATTGATTTATCCAGTATATGAGCATCTACTCTGACTATACATTAGTACATTAGTAGGCACCAAAGGAAGAGTCTCTATGCTGTTATTAGAAACCTAATTGGTGACATAAACATACTTGAAGTATCTGAAAACAACATCATCAAAAGTAAAAGGATTAAATATGAAAGACATTAGGAGTTCATTCTTAGTATTGCAAAGACTTACAGGATACTGGAGGATGGATTTCCAAAGGTGGGGTGACCAGTTGTCCTGGCTGGCCCAAATCACCTCATGCATCATTTTCAGGAGTACTAGTTAATTACATCTTTTTCACTCTCAAAAATTCTATGCCAACTCCATGGATCGGTCAAAGGGAAGTCATCTCATGTGAAAGATTGGTCTGGATGAAAGGAGGGGGAATGTATAGCTCAGTGGAAGACTAACAGCTGAAATGTAGTAGTCGAAGCGTAAAGTCAGGTGGGACCAAAGATTTGTCAAGGCAGCATTGAACTTGGGAATGACCCTAGCTGCCAATGAAAGAGATTGCACTTCCTTCCTTTTTCTCTTTTGACTGCACTCAGACCAGAATCAGCACTTTCAAACCACCTACATTCAACACTGAAAACAAATGGAATTTCTCAGTGCTTGGAGAAGAAATGAAAGATGAGCTGATACAGACTGGAAATGCATTTGCAATTTATAATTTTAAGCAAATTCTTGTCACAGAGAATGAGAAATCAGAAAAAGATTCTCAAAGTCCAATTATAACAATAGCTCGTAGCCTGGAATTTGGTAAGCTGACAATTCAGATGGATTGAAGATGAGGTCTCAAACTGGGATTTAATGCCAAAAGAACTTTTTTTTAAAATACTGTGCATGTAATTTACTGTGATTTTGCAGCACTAGGGATTAGGAAAAATATCTGATAATTCACTTGCAACAGTGACTGAAAGCCTGTCACAATGTAAAATAGGTCAACCAGGGGCATCCTTCCTACAAGATCAGATAGAAAATAACAAACCAAGATAAAGAGATTTTAAAGCTATCATTTTGGAGCTTCAATTAAGGCTTCCTTATCCTATTTAACACTATTTTCAGCTTAAACCACAATTTTATAATGCTCAATCTAATATCTCATGCTGGAGCAGAATGTGCCTTTAGTGTTTGCCAAAATTTGTACAGCATGTAATATTTAAGACCATCTATAAACAGAGAATAAGCAAATGCTCACATGAATACAACTTGGGAATAGTTGGCAAGTTCTACTGTCACCCCTCTTCCTTTGCTTTTGTCATCTTGTAGCTATCTTGAAATGATTTCCATTTAATCTCTTCAGACACATTCAAACTAGGGATCTTAACCCATTTTAGAGAAGTGGGTGAGGAGCAGAATGTCTCTGCTCCTACAGCTCTCTGTGTGACCCACTAATGAAATGTAAGACCTGCTCGATCCAGACCTACCTGATTTCTCTTTGTTTTTAATTGGCTTAGAGATTTCTCCATAAAAAGGACCTAATTCATCAATGTGACCACTGCTGGAGAATTACATCTTCCTCTTAAAGGGAGAAAATATTTTGACTTAACCTTTCTTATCAAATTTGAAATTTTCATTTTATTTTAAAGAGAGATTTTATTTATTTATGCATATACGAACTGGGGTGTAGGCCAGAGTCACAGAAGGTGAGAGGAGTCGCCAGAGACAGAGTGGGGAGCAGAACAGAGAGAGCTACTGAAATACACTGCTGAGGGAGCAGCAGGTGAGACAAGAGAGGTCTGTTGCACCATATGTGGGTCAGCTCCTGGCCAAAGATTGAACTCAGGTCTTAGTAGTGATAATGTTGAGACTTAAGCTCTAGGCCACCAGGGAGGCCCTCAAGTTTAAAAGTTTTAATAGACATAAACACAGATCATATACAAGGGGAAACCTCAAAAGAAGTGAAGCAGGTCCACAATAAGAAATATATCAGTACTGGCATCAGGAAGCCTTCAGTATAAAAGGTGACCTGGCCCTCCCTTGTGCATTGAACCACATAGGGCAATATAAATTGTGCAATTTTTATTTTACCATCTCTGTGATTTGGTTTCCACACCTTTCAATTAGCACTGGCAAGGTTGATAATGCAAGGATGAACTTGGCATTCAGTAAATCATAGTTCATTACTTTTATTTTTCCCTCTCTTTTCTTTTTTTTTTTTTTTTGTCTTTAGAGATTGCAAAGTTTCTAATTCCAAAACCAAGAGCAGTTCAGATTTGTAAAAGGACTACAGAGAAAGGGAGAGTGTAAGATGAGAGAAAATTTGCACAACTGGGGCTGGGTTTTTCTTAGATTGCCTCCTATGTCTATAGATACTATGGAGATGAACACTTTTACTTGTTCTGATAAATAGAACAATTTTACCAGAATCATTCAATATGCAAACACTTTAAAAATAAGCAAGAGCTGTTACGACTTTAAATATATCTGTGCTTGACAGCCTGCCTAATGTTTCACAATTTAATTAGTAATATCATTTCCCTGGACTTAAGGTTATCAATCATGTTACAGTTATTTCATCTCTGGATGTCTAAATATAGCTGGATAGAGTTCTGGCATGGTTCCTGTTGCAGGGATGAGTGAGAATTTTCAAGGAGAAAATGGTGGTAGGAAGTAATGACAGTACCAACTAACAGATTAGACCCGCCAAGTAATACCATCTTTACTAGATCCACAGCTATTTAGCATCTCCTTATCTTCCCATCATGAATTAGTTGAAATGGAAGCTCCAATAGAAAGCTTACAAAAGAGCTGAGGAGGGAAAATGAACATACAAAAGCCAATTAATCTAATTAATGGTGGTAATAGTTCCATGCATCTGTCTCATACAGTTCACAGCAGGCGCTTCTACAGAAGTGATTTTATTTAACCTCATTTAATTAGTGCTAAGTGCTAAATTGTTTGGTACACACTATACAACTCAGCTGATGTTCATATAAGGAAAAGATCAACGTGGGTTGCACTGGCAGGAAAAGCATCAGGTACTATCCTGGTCATAAATGTTGGGTGCATTGCATAGATCATGGCACACATTTACACATTGCCTGAATTATGGCACACATTTACACATTGCCTGAATTGCACATTTAGGACTCAAAATATATCAAAATTTTCCCAACTGTAGACAAAAAAAAAAAATTCAGCATTTGACCATGCAGTTATGTGTTTTCAGTTTTGTATCTCTCCTCAGTGATGATAAAAGCTCTGTAAGACAGACATAAACAGTAATTGCATTGACTGTGCAGACTTCAATGGAATCAAACACAGGAAAGGAGAAAGCTTCTGAAATATTTCAGGGATGAAAATAAGTATGGAAAGCAAGGAAGGACAATGTAAAAACATGTGTTAGAAGGCCAGCTGGGGAGGAAGTACTTTTTCATCAATGGTGTGCAAAGATGAAGTGTGCTCTAAATGGTCAGAGGGTGCCTATTGAAGACTGAGTGAAAACAATCACAGTTGGTTTATGAAAGGTTTTAACTGTTATTCAAAGGAAAGATTGTGTGTGGGTGTGGGTGTGTAACTATAATTAATTCACTTATCGACCTTACTACAAAATCTATCCTCTAATGCCACATCAAAGACACAGCGCGCTGACTCAATGCACAGACCTTTACACAGGCTTATCATAATAAGAGCAACATAGAAAACAGGACTCGACTTTCAGGGACTGCATGCCTGGGCACTTTGTCGTCATAGAACAACCAAAATAAAAGGCACATTTGTCTCCATTCAGTTGGTGTCTGTTTGTTTCTACATCAAGCCAATATTCTGACTCTTTCAAACATTCATTGCTCATTTTGCTGCAACTAATGTAATTTCTTCTGACTGCACTTTTGAGTTAAAACTTGTTTGGACTTCTAGAGGTTGCTATTTCAGTTTAAGCTCACATGAGTTTTCTTTGAGTTTGAGACAGATTGAGTGACTTTTCGGCACCTCAGTTTTCTCACCTCTAAAATTGGCTTATCAGATGATTCCTGAAAGACTTAATACTCCAGTTTTCCCTAACATATTATCTTTTTCTCTGTGTATATTCATCTTCTTTCCATTTTTTTCTAAAGATTTATTTATTTATGCATATAAGCACTGGGGTACAGGTCAGAAGTGTGGGGGTGGGTGAGAGGATTCACCACAGAGAGCGGGGAGCAGAACAGGCAGATCAACAGAAGTACACTGCTGACGGGAGCAGCGGGCACAGCAGGAGAGGTCTGCAGCTCCATGTGGGTCCCCTCCCTGGCTGGCAGCAGGGATCGAACTTGTGCTGCAGTGGCTGCGGTTTGCTTCATAGTGCGTTGTTTAACCCACTGCGTCACCAGGGAGGGCCTTCCCTCCATTCTTTAAAGTACAGTGTGTCTCTCAGATCCTTCAAGGACACTTATCCAGATCTACCTTTTTCCTTTCTCTCACCTGACCTGTTTTCATGTTCGCAGGATGCCCAGATAGTTCCCCAGACTAAGCTTTGCTCCTTCCATTTGATGTTTCCTTTGTTTATGATTCAAATGTCCTTTCTCCCTCATTGCCTTGCTGATCTTTATGGCTCTGGGAGGTGATGAACAGCCTGGCTGAGGAGTACCCACTTGTAGGGTCAGAGAACTATCAGGTCTTTCCACCCTCCCACCACTGGTGTGATGATGGACACCTGTGGTGCTGTGAGCATGGCTAGGTGGGCATGCACAAGTGGGCACACCTGAGTTTCACATGGGCTTAAATGGGCGGCATCATGACGATGCCAGGACCAACAGTACTGATGAGCAGCAGTGGTGGGAGAACAGAAGAGCAGCAAAGCAGCCGAGAGGGTGAGATGTGCTGGGGGCTGGGAGGCCTGCCAGCCCCCGGCCCCCCAGCACCCATGCCTGCCATGTACCTGGCCATCTGTGACAATAAAAAGCATGAAAGTCACCGAGGGCTCCAAGACTCCTTCCTTTACCTCCCCCCACCCCTGTCTGCTAAAAACCATCCCAAACTTGCCCTGTGCCGCCTTCCTGCTGCTACACCACTCCATGCTCCATAGCAACTGCCAGTCACCATCTCATTGTGCTGCTCACTCCTTCTGTGCCATCATTGCTGTTGCTGTCTCTTTCATCAAAAGCTGGCCTCTAACTCAGAGCAGTGATTCTAAACCTGGCTTCAGATAGAACCATGCGATCTGATAGACTTTTAGTGTTACAACAACTAGGTCTCTTCACAAAAGGATTAAACCAGAAACTTCAGGGTGGACCCTGGTTCAAATAGTTTCAAGCCCCTCAGGTGGCTGCATGGTCTTAGAATGTCCAAAACCAAAATATCCATTGACTGTTAGTAATAAATGAATACATCATTTCATGATGAAAACAGCCAAATTAGATGGTGTTGTCTTTTTTCCTCTCTTTCCTTTATTTTTTGTCCATTGAAGTTTTTGCTTATATACTTTGAAACTTTGATTTTATTGCATAAATGGCTCTATTGAGGTCTATGTTAAATAATTGTTCCATATAGCAGAGCATTACTCATGTAGAATTTCATTGGTCAACAGGTTTCATCATTATCAGTTATTCAGTCCCATATACCTGGTGAGGTGGGGTCCTCTATGTCTCTTATAAGCCAAAGCTATCTAAACTAAAAATTAAAATTAAAATGTGTTCTTAAATTTTAAAGTGTTTTGTTTTTACTGTTGTTCACAGGATTTATTTCTTCCATGCTTACAGTATAGCATGGATTGCTCTAGGGATTAGGCCTATGGCAATGAGTAAGAAAGCAAGTCTCTGTGCTGAAGGAATATCCAACAGGAAAAAGAGCATTAAAGGAGGTATCAAAAGCATAAGCAATGCACAGATATTTCAGTTACTGTCTTTATCAAAAGGAAAATAAAGCAGGGCAATATAATGACTGAGTGGGAAGGGTCTTTTACTCATGGTAGTCAGGACACACTTTGGATTGATTGCAAGGTAGGAATGATGAAAAAAAAAAAATCTCATCAACACCTGAAGACAGAGGATTCTAGGCAGAGGGCATTTAGTAAGTACAAAGGTCTTAAAGAGCTCGGTCTGTTCCACAAACAGAGACAACCCATGTGACTTCACAGTGTTCACTGGTGACGAGACACTTTTTACTCTGCCAGGGCCTAGGCAGCATTATATGCATAAAGGCATATTTGAACCTGTCCTGAACTTCCTGACCCCATTTACTAGACAGATGGTCCTAGAGAAATTGCATGGCCTTTCTGAACCTCAGTTTCCTTTTCTAAAATAGCATTGTAATTTTAGTATGTGCGCTATAAGGAAGATTAAAAGAAATATGATAAAAGTACCCAGTCCACAGTGGTACCTCACACTTGTTTTCCTTCATCTCCCTAATCTCCCCTAAGTATCACATACAGTCATCAGTCATGAGATCTTGGATTAAGAATTATGGCCAACAATCAGAGAGCTGTTTTTCCTTGACCTTTCACTATCCTTATTGCCTCAAAAATGCTCATTTCATGTTTTCTCTAAAGCTCAGAATTCCCACAAGCTGATTGAGTCATGATGGTTTACAAAGTGAACTGGCTTACTGTCATATCACTTCCTTACTAGAGAGCAAGGCTCATTATTTTTGAATTCCCTTTCTATCCCTTCAATCAGTTCAGTGACAAAGGTGTCCTCTAGAAGGGAATGGTCTGAACATGACTTGTCAACTTTTCTCAGCTGAGTGAAGAAAATCTTGTAGCTTCCATTATGTTGTAAATGACAATCTGAGGAGGGCATTATGGCTGTTAACATTCTTCTGCTCTCAAGACATTGAAGACTATATATTAACATTTGACTTTACATGTTCATGTAGCTGTTATGTGTGTGCAGACATGTGTTTATGCATACTTAGGACATGTATCTGTTTGTGTGTGTGAAATGTGTGGTATATATGGCTATATATCTATAGTGATAAATATGTATCTATCTGTGCTTGTGTGGAGGAGAGTGTATTAGTAAGAGTTAGTTAAAGAATAGGAACTTCACTTTTCCAGAATAAGTTCTTTTTGTCTGAGGGTACTGCATCATTAGAAAGTAAATCAAGTTTAGTACTCATTGAGTTGTTTTATTTCATTACAGATTGAACATTCCTTTCCCTCATTCTCTAACCCTACTACATTGATTAAACTACTGTGAATAATTTAGAATTCAATGACTATTTTTAATAAATAGATATTACCATTTTGACAAAAATGTATTGAGTAGAAGTCATGGACCACTGTTTAGAGACTGGGGGGGGGCGGTCAAAGAGTCAAATCTTTGACTGTATGGAGTTTATTGATAAGGGAACAAAATAAGAGACAAGTTAATTAAATATAATGTATAGTATGTTAGATTGTAATAGAAATATATCTAATAGAAAAAGTAGCCTCAACATGCTGACCAGAGCTGAACTCAGATTTATGTCTAAGCAGACTGAAATTCTTGATTGGGTCTGTATTCTCTCAAAACTGGACCATAAAAATGAATGGAAATAAGGAAAAATGAAGCTAAAGCAACACTTTGAGAATTATGTTGACATTATTAGTTTGTAGCACTTTATTTTGGGAAGGAGGTATACTAGAAATTCAAGGATTCCCTTCAGATTTTATGGGTTATAAAATGAAACATAGGCAAAATATAGCAAATATCTGTGTTTAAAATTTTAACTGTGCTTCATTTCCTTAAAAGTTTTGGGTTGCCTTATTACACCTTAAATTCCAGTTCAAATGTAGCAAATTGTGCTGAAATTAAGGACTAAGTTTTACTGTGAAATGACTGCAACTCTGAATTGCAGAACTAAGCAAGATGAGATAGGAAGAAGGTCCCAGAAGACATTGATCATGAAGAATATCTATTTCTATAAGGTAGTTTGAATAGAAAATTTGTTATCCAAAATTTATTAAAGGGCAAATGCAAAATTCATAATTGTCATATCAACAAATGACTCAGAATTCTTGTTATACATTTAATTTGGGGTAAAAAAAAAAGAAACAGTTCATCTTCTAGTAAGAGCCAGTCATCATAAGATAAAGCCAAGTTATCTGTGGTGCAACTTGTACCAATCCTGAGTAGCTGTTGAACAATGAGAGTAGAATGAAATTAAAGAGCTCATGGCATAGACACGAAAAGATAAAACTATGGGTGTCTAGCTAACAGTGTAGTTCCTATCCTTTCTCCCCTTCTCTTGATCCTCTTGTGTTAAAGTTTTTTTCTTTTATTAAGATTTATTGACTTATGCATACAAACACTGGGGTACAGGCCAGAGGTATGAGGAGGTTGAGAGGAACCACCAGAGACAGAGTGGGAAACAGAACAGGCAGATCAACTGAAACACACTGCTGAAGGGAACAGCGGGTCAGGCAGGAGAGGTCTGCTGCACCATGAGGGTCAACTTCCCAGCAGGGGTCAGGGATTAAAACTCGTGCTGCAATGGAAGCAGTTTGCCTCACAGTGCATTGCTTAACCCACTGTGCCACCAGGAAGGTCCCTTGTGTCAATAATTGGAATACAGAGAGTGTCACGCATTATCCTTCCTCACACTCTAAGGAAAATGCTAGATCACCTGCTCCTGCCTTGGGGACTGAGTTAGTAGAACTCACACCTTTACAGACAGTACCTTCTGCTCCACACTTTATGGTTTGAACAATGGATTCCCACTTTATCCCTGCACAAAATGTAGAGTCATCCAATTTTACAATCTGATTTGAACTTTCTTTTGGAAGTTACCATTGTCAGTATTTCCCTTCTTAGTTTTTGTAATTGAAGTAATATTATTCTACATTCTTTCCATCTCATCCATTCTTTGCCTATACATTAGAAAACAATAAAAAAATCACTGATTCTTTAAATTATTTAACAATTTTAGAGAAGAAAATTAATATTTATTGAGTATATTGAGTAGGCCAAGCATTGTGTTAATACAGTAGCAGTTAGTTCCTTAGGACTCTTGTAAAGAAGGTAATAATTTAGTGATATTTTAGATGAGGAGTCTGAGTTATACAGAAGGCAAATAAAATATCTGAGGTGAACAAATTATAAAATGATAGTTGTGTCATATTAAGTCCAGGACTTCAACGGACCTTGCTATCTTCAAAAATGATCAACTGCCTGTGGCTTAGCCAAAATATCATTCTATTTTGATTTCAGAATTTATGACACTTCCAATTTGACCCCTAAACTGAGGTTGTGGCTAGAATTTAATTGGTTAGAAGGTCAATGATTTTTACTTCAAAAATCTTTACTCCTAATCCCTTAGCTTTGAGTTCCAGAGTCTTAAGTGTGATGTTTTTTTTTAAAGATAATTTGATTAAATTTGTCCATGATTTATGAGAATGTTATATATTCATGAACCTATTATAATCTAAAGCAAAATATTACCAGCTTAGTTACATGGGAGTATCCATTCTATGTTTCATTGAGTTGACTGTCTGAAAGTTTTTGTTTTTCTTTACACTTGTAATGTTCAATAAAATATTAACTATATCAAAAATGAAGCTAGTAATTCATAGAAATGATTATCTTATATATGCTAATAAGCTTAATCTAGCATTATATGTACAAATAAGATACAGAAAAGCACTGACTATATTATATCACGACATGATACTATCATGATCATCATATACTATTATCATAATAATATGCTATTTATTTGTATTAATACATAATTCTCTATTTGTGTTTATTTTAAAATGCAAGTTTGGTTGAACATTAAAAAAAATCAGTGTAATAAATTAACAAAGTAAAATGTCTTATTTTTGAAAAATGATCAATTACATATTATATGTAATTACTTTATGTATGTAGAATGCAAATATATATGTTAATGAATTCCTTCATCTAATAGGGACTCTACATTTATATATAAACAGATATGAATTGATGAAATCATGAAAGCTATTCTTTTAAGATCAAGAATGAAAAAAGTTATTAATTACTGTCATTTTTTTTAAATACTAAAATACCTATCCAATGCAGCAAAGCAAAAGAATTATTTCAACATTAGAACCAGAAATACATAACTGCCATTGATAATGAATGGTATGATTATGTACGTAGAAAATATAAAAGAATCCAAAGATGAATTATTAAGATTAATAAAATTTTCATGGCTGGTAGTTCAAGGTGAGATTACTAAAATAAAGTTATTTCTGTGTACTGTCAACATTTACAAGATTTTATTTGAAAATAGACACAATTCATAATAGTCACAAAAATATAAAATATCTAGGAATGAGTCTAATAAGAGAAATAGTCTTTTATGTATAAAACTCTAAAATATCATTGAGATAAAAATGTAGTAAGACATAAGTAAATGCAGAGAAAGCAAAATTCATTATGACTTATGTTATTAAGATACCAGTTATTCCCAAACTAATATATTGATTCAGTGCTATCCTGGTCAATATATCAAAAGATTTTTGTTGTAGTTTCAGAAGCTAATTCTAAAACTTGTATTGAAATTTGAAACAAAAGACAAGAAGAGCAAATGATTCTTTCGAATAAGGAGGAAAGACTTGTTCTCTCATCCATTAAAATGATTATAAATATAGTAATTATTGTAAC
Source organism: Galemys pyrenaicus (assembly GCA_019455555.1). Taxonomy (NCBI): domain Eukaryota; kingdom Metazoa; phylum Chordata; class Mammalia; order Eulipotyphla; family Talpidae; genus Galemys; species Galemys pyrenaicus. The sequence continues at coordinate 265,226 of JAGFMF010011774.1, read as the reverse complement.
TACACTGCATAAGATATTGAACCAAGGTTAGAAAAATATCTGAAACCTAGAATACACACACACATATTCATAAATGTAGACACCTTACTTTTAGTAAAATATGACATTGTATAGCTGTAAGAATATGTGATCTTTTCAATGTGTTGAGATAAATGCAAAAAATAAAGTAAAATATAACCTTACTCTGCATCATCCAAAAAAAAAAAAAATCCAAACTAGAGTCCCACTGGCTGCAAATGGGAAAGTCAAAAGAATAACAATTCTACATGATATAATATCTTAGGATTTCTCAAACAAGATGCAAGATATTATTTTTAAAAACATTACTGAATGAGTTTGTTACAATTAAGAACTTCTGTTTGAACTTAAGAGAGGAAGCAAATAAACAATAGCATGGTAAGACATATTTGCTACAAGAACTACTATCTACAACACAAAAGGAATTCCCACAAATAAAATAGTATTCACAATCCAATAGGAAAATGGACAAAAGATTTGAAGTAAGTTAGTATTTCATTTATTCACATATAGGTAGAGTACTTTTGTTTGAATTTGTTAAATAAAGTGTTTTTTTTAATATCTTTTTGAGTGAAAAATAAAGCATACGCACAGAAAAGTACACACACAGAGACAAACCCTTACCAATGGTATTCAATTGGAGTGTTTCCATTTTCAGATACAATGCATGATAGATCTATGATCACTCCTATGTTTCTCTCAGTCTAACTTATGAATTCCTAAGGGTGAAACTGCTGAGGTGCAGAGAGAGTACACACACAATTTAAATTTTAGTAAACGAGAGAAAACAGGTTTCCAAAATATCTACAGATAGAGTCCTACCAGCATTATTATTAGTTCCTCACTAGTACTTGATAATAATGATTGTGATATTGTTGGTATTTTAACATTAATGCTGTTGTTGATTGCATAAGGGATCTCACTGTTGTTTAATGCATATCACCCTAATTACTAATGGAAATTAATGAACTATAGTTGCAAGTAATAACTTGAAAGAATCTCAAAGGAACATTTTCTTAAGCAAAGTAAGTCAAACACCAAATTTTAATACTGTATATAGAATTGAAAATATATATGAATTTATGGATGCTTGCTGCAGAATTAAAGGGATAAAGGATGTAAGTAAATGGTTACTACAAGAGAATGAAAGGTGATTATCTTTGGAGGGAGAAGAAGACAGTGGTTATGGCGATCCAGTCAGAGGATTCTGGGAACTGGAATGTGTTTGTTTGTTTGTTTGTTTTCTGGACATGAATAGTGCATGCCCAGGTTATCATAAAATAAGCATATTTGTTTTGTGAAAAAGGATGAGGTCTGATTGTGTTAGGTAACCTGGAAGACAAATAAAGAATACCAGTTAATTGTCCCCCCTTTCCACAGGGTTGGGAAGGTTGTGACAAACCAGCTAAAATGACATGGGTCTTCTGAGTAGGGAGGGTGGTCAGACTAGGTCTTAGATAAAATTTTGAGATTTATGTTCAGAAGAAAACAATACTTCACATATGAGACAGAATTTTGTTTCTGAACTGGATGTCCACATCTAAATAGACAATCAACTCAAGGAATATGTAAGAGAGGTATTAGAAGCTAGAGAGAAAAATCAACATCTTTGAGACTACAAAAAATATCATGAAATCACAAAGCAAAATGAGTGGAAATAGCCTGGAAGGTATTCTTTGTGAATACTAAAGAATCCAGTCAGTGAGGGCCATTAGTTTGTTTCCCCAGCTTGACAATTGGACAAGTTAAGTTTAAATACAAAATTCTGAATAGAAAAAAAAAATGTTCTCTATTAACCTGAAAGGAGTTTGAAATTCACTTGGGAGTTGAAGTTAAAAACCATCAACAAAGAACAGCACAAGTTTCTGGCAAATTCCTGTTGGTCTGACACTGATGTTCAATGAGGAATAAATCACTGTAAGTGCTATAGCCCTTCAGGCACATCTCTGGGGAGGGCACCCAGGAGAGGGGAACCTGAGGAGTCCCTTAGCAGTACGTCTGCTGAACTCTGCAGTGATGAAAATCCCCAACAGACATAGTCCAGTGACTCACAGTTTTGAGTATGGAGGAATTGTGAAGTTGGGAATGAAAATTATTACTTGAAAGGGAGAGTCACCTATGATTAATGTAGAGAAGTACTGGAAAGAAGACAACATGATGTTATAGAAATTTTCATGACACCCCCAATGTATCATCTGCCCAAGACTTCAACATTGGGATGCTCAGTGTTTCTTGTGAAGACCTTTCTGGTTTTGTTTCAGTCAGCTGTACTTTCTTCATGAGAACTGTTTCTAGTTACCCACATTACTCATGGAGGTGAAGGTACAATGATTGGAGTTTCTATGAGACATCAATAATTTTATGTCCCATCAATTGTCAAATATACACTATACAGACTCATGTCTATCTATGTACAAGTAATATGGGTCCATTAACAGTGAACAAACCATTTCAATATAGGCTGAAAATTTATGAAGCACTCAACCCCCATTCATACTCAGAAAGGAGACTCCAGTTTATAATCACAGTCACTGCATATAATTTCACACTAATATTTACAGCTAAGTTTTAGCTTGTTTCCATAATGGGTCCCCAGTAGTCTCAGAAACCCAAATTTGTTCCAAACTCTCAATAGTAACCACTCTTTTTGTGTGTTCTTCCTTCACTCTGAGGCCTTTCCCAAGTGTATGGAATTGCCCAAATTTCATTTCATTTTTTGATTGTCTGCCAGCCAGATAATAGCAGGCATCTGATCAAGGGTTTAGTTAAGTGCTTCATCCAGCAGTATTTATGCTACATAAATTATTCATACAGTACCACCCTGGACAAATCGCACTTTGATTATACAGTCATTTTTCAGTCCATTCATTTACTAGACAAGTAGAGATCATGCAAGATCAGAGGAGCCACACTTGTGAATGGATAATGAACTTGGGCGCTTCACCCACTGTGTCCTCAGCTCCCCTTCCTGCTGGTGAGTTATATACCAAGGGCCTTTGTGAAGATCAAAGGAGGTAATAGATGTGAAAGTCTTTGACTGGTAATCCTAATGAATAAATAGAGACAGTTGTCCTTGGGAAGTACAGAAGAATGCTTTGGGGTCACACTGATCTGCCTTTGAATGCCAAACAGTTGTGTGACCCTGGAAAACAATCTCAATTATCTGAGAGTCAGCATCATTATTTGTAAAATACTAATAGCCATAGTTCAGGATGAGTGGAAGGTAAAAAACGGAATCACATATGTAAAATGTGAACCTGGAATCTTGCCTGTGGCCTGGGTTCAGTAAGCAGGCCTCTCTCTCCTATGGCTCTTTGATGGCATTATTCATCTGGCAGCATCATGAACATCATTATCATGCTTTTGTTTGTTTTTCTTTAATGTTCATGTGTACTAGCCTGTCAATTTGATACTAAACTCTTTAAATACAGGCTTTAAAAATTGTTTTAACCTTTTCTCTTCCCAGGGTCAAATATTTATGTATATTTAATTTTTTCTGGTGTCTTTGATCTGTCATAGCATTTTTAAAATTAATATCAAACTCTCTCCAGATATGGGATACTTACTAAGCAAGTGTAGATCCTCAGAGGTGCGCATGGGCTCTCCTTGGTTTAGTAAGTAGACCAAATGACTTCCTAGCTATTAATTCACCTCTTTCTAACATGCTCAAATCACAGTGGGGAATACTTTATTGGCTTCTTAGGGGCCTAGACCCCAACCTATGAAGTGTGTGTGACTCCTAAACCATTATTTAATTTCTCTTCCAGGACATTCATGGTATCTACATTAGGAATGGAATGGACAAGAGGCTTGCTTGCATTGAGTCTCCTGCGTAATCCAACCTGGGTTGCCCAGTGGGGACAGTGACAGTTCTATCATATCCCACCTTAAGATACCATGAAGTGTGTGTCCATCTTGACCACTGTGTGGGTGTGTGTGTCCAGGTCCCTGGGTAAATGGAGGATGGCAGCTATATTTGCATGCATGACCCAAGGGGCAGTTGGGAAACTGATGCTCCCAAACCTAAAAGTGAGGCAAGGATCTGTCCCCCACCCTGCCCATGGTCCTGGGATAGCAATTGCAAAGCACAAGTTCAGAGCCAAAATTATGAATAATTTCAAGGACACCTAAGTAGGGACGCTTCTAAGCATTGGGCCCAATGTGACCACTCTGGTTGTCTACTTTTAAAACTGATCATGATTATTTTAGATTGCTTTGTATTCTGGGATCTCCATGCTACTGCCAGACTATAAGCTAATACTGATACTTAACTACTTCTCTGGTATTGGTTTGTTAATAAGATGGTTTGTTAGAACTGTGGGTATATAAACATGGTACAGCTTGAGTGAGAATTTGAGGAAAACTCCTATGTGGAACATTTGGAAATTTTATGATCTCACTTGAAAAATACATGTTCTTGTTCCTTTGTGTTTCTGAAATGGGTTAAGGAAATTGCTGTTATATCTGTACTAGGGAAGTGGTTTTGCCACAGGATTTTCAAAAACTGGTATGTGATTAAAAGCAATAAACTATAAATGACTATTAAGATTGTACAAAGGATTACATTTATGAATCATTTATTTCAAATGGATTAAAATTATTTAATTAATTTCAATGTGCATATGACAGTATAAATTTACTCTGCTTAAATGACACAAAGCATAAAAACCAACAATTTTAGAACTACAAACTATATTTCAAACACTTAAAAATATAGTGATCATGTAAAAAAGAAAGTTTGGGAGGATAAGGGGTAAGAAAGTGGGATGAAGACATCTGTACTTATTGTCTTTAATAGTCATTAAATAGTAATAAATAAAGCAATAAAGGAATACATATATTGAATAAAAAGATAAACATTAAGAAAGAGAACAGAATAAACTGAGATTAGGCTAACAGGTAAGTGCAAGTTAGAGGCAAGATACTTATTTAATAACTGGTCATAATCAGAGGTCTTTCTTCAATAGAAGAGAGGATTAAGGATAGTATATAAAGTTCTGAATTTATATAACTGTAAACTTATATACACATTTTATGTAGCTCTAAACTTTTATAACTCTAAAGTTAACCACTAATATAAAAATATCAGCTTTCCAAATTATTAAAAATAAATAAAACCCACACATAAAAACAATATACATCATTAAGACAAAGCTAAGAAAATACAGATTCCTTGGAAAAATAATTTTATAAAGCTAGAAGAAGTGCTATTACAAAGATTTTTCCACTTTATGCAACTGGTTAGACATAAAGTTTATACAAGTCTAAATGTTTATAAAACTAAAGTTTACCAGTAAGATAAAAATACCTGCCTTCCAAATTATTAAAAATAAATAACACTCACAGCTACAACAGATATAGATTATTAAGACAAAGCAAGAAAATATAGATTACTTAGAAAAATAATTTTCAAAGATAGAAGCAAAATTATATTGATTTTCCTCAGATCACTGCATTGTGTCCTTTGTAAAAGATCAACTACCAATATTTGTGTGGGTATTTTTCTGAGTGATCATTTCTATTCTATTGGTCAGTGTGTCAATTTTCAGCCCAATACCATATTGTTTTGATTACTATAGCTTTCTAGTATAGTTTAAAGTTTGAGAGCATGATACTTTCTTTACTTTTTTTGTCAGTATTGCTTTGGCTATGTAGGATAAATTTTGTGTTTCCATATAAATTTCAGTATTTTTTTCCTGTTTCTATGAAAAATGCCATATGGTGTTGGGCAAACTGGAAAGTCACCGGTAAAAGAATAAAACTAGACCACTATTTTATAACACATAGAAAAAATGGATTAAAATTGATTATTGATTTGGATTAAGACCTGAAACCATAAAAAACATAGGCAAGCAGTCCAAGGCATTGAATTTAGAGATGTCCTTTAGCACTCATTTTAATGCCAAGGGAAACGAAGGCAAAATAAACAAATGAGACTACATCAAACTAAAAAGCTTCAGCACAGCAAAAGAAACTACCATAGAAATAAAAAGACATCCTACAGAATAGGAGAAAATATATGCACATCATACATCAGACAAGGAGCTAGTAGTCAAAACCTACAAAGAATTTATACAACTTAGCAAATACAAAAATATGACATGATCAAAAATGAGCAGAAATATTAAATACACTTCTCCAAAGAAGACATATAGATGATGAAAACAAATATGAAAAAATATTCATCATCGCTTGTCAATCGGGAAATGAAAATGAAAACCACACTGAGATACCACCTCATACCCTTCAGAACGCCCCATTCAAAAATGCCAGAAACAAATGTTAGCAGGTGTATGGAGAAATAGGAAGCCTTGTATACCTTTGATGAGGTGAACTGGTCCAGCTCATAAGGAAAACAATATAGAGGTTGCTCAAAGCATTAAAAAATAAATCTACCATACGATCCAGCAGTTTCAATGCTAAGTATTTACCAGAGTGAAAAAACACTAATTTGATCAGAGCTATACTCTAGTACTAGTTACAGTAATTAACATTTAGGAAGTGGACTAGACTCTGGAAAGTCAGATGTGAAGGCAATCAAATGCTGTGAGTTACAGTTGTCCTCATTATCCTCTGCTCCAGGTCTGGTTCTTTTAACCACCTATAGCTCTTAGTCCATCACCAAAGTCTCACGGTTGACCCAAGGAGGTGCTCAGTTCACAAAGGAAACTGCTTCTTTTGCCACTTCAGGGTCCACTTCAGGACCTCAGTTCCTTGCTTCTCAGCAGTGTTGGAGAATTTCCTACTGCCTACCTTAGGGATGTTTCAGGGGAGCTGGCTAGTGGGATCACATTCTGACATTCTGACCCTCCTACTCCCACCTTTAGATCTACATGTCCCCATTTGTGTGGACCTAATTCTTTTAAAGATTTATTTCATTCATGCATACAGGTACTGGGGAATAGGCCAGAGGTGTAGGGGGGGTTGGCAGGTGAAAGGATTCACTAGAGACATAGTGGAGAGCGTAATAGGCAGAACTACTGAAATTCACTGTTGAGGGGAGCAGCGGGCAGGACAAGAGAGGTCTGCTGTGCTATATGGGTTAGTTCCATGGTTAGGGATCGAACTCATGCTTGTAGTGGCTGGTGATAGCTTGATAGCACTGAGATTTAACCCCTGTGCTACCAGAGAGCCCCACATGTAGACCTAATTCTAATAACCATAAGATGTACTAAGATAATATAAAGGAAGTTATATGGAAAAATACATAGAAATGAATTGCTAGTAGACTTCAATTTCTACTTTTCATTTTATGAAAGATCAAGTGGATCAAAAGAAGTATAGTCATGACTGATGCAACAGTTGTATTTTAACCTCTGTAGCATGAAAACTGAGAGCATTTTCCAGATGATTCACAGAAGATTCTAAAAAAAAAGTATCACTGGGAAAGTATCAATATGTTATCAATCATACAAATAATGAAGGCAGTACTATCTGATCACAATGGTGTAAAACTAGAATGAAAATAAAAGTCAGAAAATCAATTGACTCTACAACCTGAAAATTAAATAACAATGACAAAAAACAACGTGCTTAAACAACTTCTGGGTTAAAGAGAAAATGATAATAACTAAAAAATACAGATTGTCCCTATAATCACACAATCAGAAAACATTAAAATTTAAAGATAGTTAAAACTGATAGAAAATGTTAATTATCTAAGGGAGGTACTCTTTTTTTTTTTATTGAGTAGACTAGATTAGAAAGATTAACAAACTAAAGTCATTCATAGGAACATGGATGGAGCTCAGCAAAATAAATCAGAAGGCAACAGAAAAATACCAGAATGTTTTCCCCCTAGGAGGAATATAAGGGAACCAAATAAGGATCAAGGAAAGGAATAACAACAACAATAATAATAAAAACACAACAAAAACAAAAAGACAAGGACAAATTGGGGACACTTGGTGGGGGTGGGGGAGGGAGAGGGTTGAGGGCAGATAAGAGCACAAGGGACTGAGGTGATGGTGCACTGGTGAAATGGTGATGAGAAATCCATGGGGATTACAATTGATGTCAAATATATATAAAGAAAGAAGGAAAGAAAAAAAAAAGATTAACAAAATTTCCTAGAGTGAAATGTGACAATTTTAATTGATGCTTAGAATATCTATTGGCACAGGCCTCCCTGGTGGCACAGGACCTTCCTGGTGGCACAAGGGGTTGAGCACCACACTGTGGGGTTTCTGCAACAACTGCAGAGTTCGATCCCAGGCCAGGGAGGGGACTCACATGGCACAGCAGACCTCTCCTGCTAGCCTGCTCCTCCCTCAGCATCTTACTTCAGTCAATGTGCCTGTTGTTCTGTTCCCTACTCTGTTTCTGGTGAATACTTTAATCCCCCGTGCCTCTGGCCTGTACCCCATATCTTATATGAATAAATAAATAGAAAAAATATATATATTTTAAAGAATATCTATTGTCACAATTCCTTCTTATAGGGCAGACAGGTTCACACATGATGACCTGTCTCTCCTGATTTCTAGATATGATAACAGCCTATTTACTGAAAACTACTTTCATTCTTTGTGTTTAATTTTTCACACATAGTCATGTTTATATAGTATTTTTCCTTCAGTTTATAGATCTCTTCCGGTTAGGGGAAAATTTCATTAGTGTTTTTCATAGAAGTTGTCTTTCATAGGACATCTTTTTCCCTTCTCAAGTCTCTATTTATTAAGGTAGGCTATATATAAAACTTCATAATTATACATAATTATACATACATATACTTTGTATATGTCATACAAATGAATTATGTAATATTCAATATGTATATCATCTAAGATTAATATTCAATATAAGATGATATGTATATTATCTAAGACTGTTAATAATGATAATAAAATTGCAGTTTCTCTGTTTTTAAATAGATGAAATATATCTAACTCTATTTCTTCTGCCTTTTAACTTGGAAGAGAAAAAAATTCAGGGTATCACAAGTGTTTTATGCAGCTATAAAAGAAATCAAAACAAAACTTTTCATCATCTCTCCATGTAGCATCTAAACTTCAGATAAAGGTATAAAAATTTTTAATTTGTGCATTATTTTACTACTGCGTACCACACGTTGAGCTAGACTCTAGGATTAATGAAACAAAAACAAAACCTTATTCCCTGGAAAGGAAGTCTATGGGAGAGGCCAAATCAATATATGATGACAATTGAACTTAAACAATGTTGGTGTGGTAGAGCAAAGGATTGAAAATACAGTATGGAAATATCTTTTGTTCTACTAGGGATTCATTAACAAAAAAAAAATGAAAGTTTATATGTGTGTGTATGTATACACACATATATACATGTATATATACATATATATTTATCTCCATTCCCTAGGGGTAGCTAGCTAGCTCTTCTGCAAACAAAAAATGGTGTGTGTGTGTGTGTGTGTGTGTGTGTGTGTATGAACAATGTTATTTATGAAGTTGCAGTAATAGCTGGCAGAGGTTGGGTAAAAAGTGACAAATTTTATTGACATGTTTGATTCTGGAGCTTGTGAGATTACCCACCTAGAGATTTCCAAAGTAGATGAAGACAATGAGCTAAAGAGACTCAGACCTTATACAAAGCCATGGGACTTGACACAATGACCATATATGAGTTCTTCCTAGATAATTAAATAGAATGCCAAAGAATAAGATCCAGGTCCATATACCTGAACACAGTAGCCTTTACAAATTATATAGTTGAAATGTATGATTTGAAGTTATGATGGGTAGGATGTAAAGAAAGGAGGAAGCCAAAAGGGAAATTAAAGCATATTAATACCATTCATTCTCATTCAGTGGCAACTGTCTGTGTCAGTAATTATGTTGTGCATTTTACAATGTAACTGTCTTCATTTGAAAGAACGAAAATTATAAGTTTTACAAGGCTAAGAAACTTATCTCAGATGTTAATATTTGTTCATATCTATGTCATTATAAAATATCAAAAGGTCTTAGCAAATCAAGTACAACTTCCACTGATAATTGCCTATTGGATTTGGCAATATGGGCATCATTACTTCCCTTGACAGAAACACAAGCAAACAAACATGATAAACTGAGAGTAAATACAAGAGAATGACTAAATCACACTTCTGAGAAAGATGGGTTATATAAAATTTATAATACTTTCCTAGAGAATTGAGAAAGCACCACAGTCTTATCCTTCACATCCATGTCTGGAATGGACAGGTATTCATTTTTAAGGAGTAAATGGAAGTTTAAAACACAGAGACAAAAATCCTTTCAGTGAGACCTATTGACATTTATGGGTAAATTACACGATGTGAATAATTTGCTTCAAAATAATGTAAAAGATGAAAAGTTGGTGAAATAAGAGTGATAATTGTTGAAGTAACAATTCCATGGGGTTCATTATATTTTTACTTTTCTTAAAAAATAAAAAGAAATGAAAATGATAAATGTTAATCACTTAGTGAAAAAAAGTAAAAGTTTTGATTTTATAGGATGGTTGAGAAAGTAGCTGGAAGAGTATAAGGATCTCAAAATGATTAGACATATAAATACATATGTATATATACACAGACCCTATATTTATTATCAGTCTTTTTATTTTTTTTGCTTTTAATTAACACACAGTACTGCATAAAATTAAGATATACAATCTAATGGCTTGACATGCATATATCGCAAAATGATTACCATAATAAATTATGGTATCAGAGAAATATAAATCCTTTATGATGTCCCATTATATGGTATCTAAAAAAGACAAACTCATGGATTCACTATATTGTAATAATAGTATATGTAATGATTAATAAATAATATATGATGTTTATATTATATATAAATATTTTAAGTTGACAGAATTTGGAAATTTCTCATATGTGAAGAAATAGAGCCAAAAATAATAAGAACTAACATTAATGGTCTACTTTGATGTACCAGCCCTGTCTTAAGTGCTCTACTTGATTTGTCTCATTGATCATCACAGTGGTCTTATGAGGTAGGTAATATTTTAAATACAAATTCATAGATGATAGGTCTAAAGCTCAGGGAAGTTAAGTAACTTTCCCAGGCTAGACTTCCCCAAGGGTATAGGAGGCAGTTTCCAGAGCATGGTGGAGACATCAACTTTCATCAGATTTCTTTCATAGAACTGAAGAAGGAACTTGCTTTTTATTTGACTTAATATGGGAAAGAGAGAGAAAGGCAGAGAGCATATCTTCCTCCTTGCTTTGACATCCACCTCTGCGCCTTCTTTTGGTGTTACAACTTCTCTGTAGCAGAAGATTAACTGAACCCAGAAAATATTGCCTGAGGTGTAGTCACTATGACAATGAATGGGAAGAGCTGGGATGAAGACCCTGGTCTCTTAACTTCTTGCCCTGTGCTCCTTTCATTTGCAAAATCAGCCAGAGATCAGGATATAATGATTCCCTAAAGATGATTTAAATTTTTTTTATTTTGTTATTCAGCAATTTTCTCTGGTAGTTTATTCATTTGTTTCTTGTAGAGATTTACTTATTTTTTTTATTTCTTTGAAAAGTGGCCCAAGGGATTTGGATTAGTTTCTGTGCCTCTGGCATTGCTTTTAATATTTGCAAAACAGAGCTTAAAGGTCACTTTCTTATAATGCAATGCATTTTTCTCCCAGTATGTTTAATACTGGTTTAGGTAGTGGTAGAAAGAGTCTGGAAGCCACCATTTAGAGGGAGTTTAGTTGATGAGGAGAGTATCATTGCCCTAACTGTGGGCCCTTAGAAAACTGGTAATCAGCTGGCCATGGCCTGTTAGTGCTGTTATCAGGGACCTATCAGCTTAAGAGAGACAATGCACAAGGAAACGATTTGCAGTTTTGAGACAGAACTGCAAAAACAGATCAAAATGTGATTTTATTTGGACAAAGTTTTGGAATAAGTGGTCAATGTTAGGTGGTCACTTAAATACTCCATGGTGATAACAGCAGGAATGTGTTGGCATAGTGGCCAGACATTCTGGTCTATGGGTTTACAAGGACAGGAGTGAGTGAATCACTGAATTAAAAATAGTTTCAAACTAAACTTTGTAATCTTGGGACCTCCCTGGTGGTGCAAGAGGTTAAGTCACAGCACTATGAAGCCATCCACAGCCATTGCAGGACACGTTCAAGCCCCAGCCAGAGAGCTAACCCACATGGCACAGCAGACCTCTCCGATCTCAACCACTGCTCCCCTCAGCAGTGTGTATCAGTCAGTCTGCCTGTTCTGCTCCCTACTCTGTCTCTGGAAAATCCTCTCACCCCTTGCACCTCTGATCTGTTGTTGTATGCATAAATAAATAAATCTTAAAAAAAAATTTGGAATATTTTCTATAAGAGAAATGCCGTCTCTGTATTTGCTCTTTAGCAGCTACCCCTGAGCTAAGTCTTATGATGAAGTTATGAGATATGCTTGGGATTCCCAGACTAACTTTCTAATCCACTTTCTAAAACATCCTCCTTTATATGTTGTACCATCTCCTGTTCACCCGTATCTGGAATTCTTTTGTGCCATTCAAGTTTTGTTTCTCCAGACTGACATGTCTCATAGTCAGAAACTTATTGGTGGCCACCATTGGTGACGGTAAGTAAAATTGTTCCAAGTACAGAAACTGAAGTCAGTCCGGATTTGAGTTTTGGAGTATTGGAGTATGTTTTTTTTTTCCACTTAATATGTATAAATTTGAACAAGTTACCTATGTGCTCCTAATTTTTTTTCACTGAACAAATGAGGATAATGTCTGCTTTTATAAGAAAAGCAATACCACACATGCAGACAGTCAAAATCATCAATGTTTTGTATCAAATAATAAAAAATGTTAGCTGTGATTACTTTCATTACCATGAAAGGTGCAGAACTGTGACACATTTGAGGATTATTTTACCTCTATAATACCTGTCATCTGGACATGGTCAGCTCAATGGACCCTGCCCCTTTTTAGCTAAAACAGGTGATAAGAAGGAAATAGATAGAAATGTCAAAATGGCCTTCTTGCTTTGTTCTTCAGCTGCATAGATTCTCATGACTTTCGATTCTTTTGTTCAATTTTCCAAATGTCAGCTGTCATTTCACATTTGGGGATAAAGTCCATGTGGCACAGTGCATAGATCTGGGAATCAATGACAGGTTTGAGTCTTCCTGAAACTATAGATACTTTTTAGACTTATTGTTCAGTACACACAATTGTAGTACATTACTGTTGACCCTTGAACAGTACAAGGGTTAGAGGCATAAATCTCACCCACACCCACACCTCAATAAGCAATAAAAAATCAGTATATAATTTAGATTCACCCAAAACTTAACTACTAATAGTATGCTATTGAATCAACACCTTGCTGATTGCACAGTTAATTAACACAAAATTTTTGTTATGTATTATCTATCGTTTTCTTACAATAAAGTAAACTAAAGGAAAGTAAACTAGAGGAAACTAAAGTAAACTAGAAGAAAGGGTGTTTGAATCCTCAAATGTTATTAAGAAAATCACAGCAGCAGACCTCTCCTGTCTCACCTGCTGCTCCCCTCAACAGTGTATTTAAGTCTATCTGCCTGTTCTGCTCCCCACTCTGTCTCTGTTGCATCTTATTATCCCTTGTGCCTCTGGCCTGTACCCCAGGTCTTGTGTGCATTATTAAATAAAATCTTTTTAAAAATCATAAGGAAGAGAAAGTGCATTTATATTATTTTCCATGATTTGTCCAAGGACCAAAGTTACATTTATTGAAAAAAATCTTTTTTTTTTTTTTTAGTATGGGTTCAATATAAGTGAACCCATGCAGTTCAAACATATTGTTGCATAATTGAAGGTACTATATTTCTCTGAACTTAAATTTTTTTCTTTTGTAAAGTAAGCCTGGTAGTGTCAAGTTCATGAGGTTATGTAGAGATTAGAGCTGCATTCATAGTGTATACTAAGTTCTAATATGTTATTCAGTCCCTACATTTTTGACACTTAGCTTATGTCAAGTGCTATGCCAGATACTAGGACACAAACATAAATATGACAAATGTTAACCCTCGGGGATCTTGATACTTGATGAAATATCAGAGGCCTATCAGGGGAATAACATGGATAAATTAAAAGATTTCACTTATTTGGTGCAAAGAGAGGGAAACAATTTGTCCAGACTAGTAAATATGGTTCACCAAATAATTTATTGGAATGAATTAGACATGCTCCCCAACATTGAAGAATATATAGGGTCATCAAGGAGACTGGCATGCCTGAAGTACACTAGAGAATTTATGTCAAAGATTAGGAAAGAAATGTGCTTGGAAAGGGCATTTGAACCCTCAAAGAAATGGGACTTAACATGCAAGTAATGAACATAATTAAATCAGTGAGAAGGAGTCTGAAAAATTTTGCATAATAATGATTAGATAAAACTAGATTTTCTCATGCATACCACTTACCCGGTGGGATAACCCTATAATTCTCTTAGTTGGACCCCTGCGTGGCCCCTGTGGATGTATTTTAATGGATAGATATATAATGAGGCAAAATTAAGGTCAATTGGGTAGGTTATTTATCATCTACACATAAATGGGAGCTAGAGATAATTAGTGAAAGTTGAATTACATAACAAGAATACTGAATATGTTTAGGAGTTATATAGTGCTTTATCTGAACAAAATGAAGTAAAGTTTTAAACAGTGTATGTCAAAAATACAGAAAAAAATATCAGTGTAACCTTGGGGAGTAGGATGGGGAGAATTGAGCATGGCAGTAGTGCAGAGGAGCCTAAATGTGGCTAAAGAGTAGCAATTAATAGCAGTTTGGAGACAGGAACATTTAGCTTTGAATCTCTGCTCTGATAGCTGCTCATTATGAATACTTGAGCAATTACTCCCTTCCTACCTAAGTCTCAATTTCTTCATCTGGTGACTGGAACTGATGGTGTTTATCTCATACTGGTTTAAAGTTGGAAACCTACAGAAATCTGTTTACCACGACGATTGTTACCCAGCCTGCATTCACTTAATTTTGGCTGACAAAAACTAAAAATAAAGAATAGAGGGAAGAAAGTGTCAGAAAATGAAAAGAAAAATGACAGGTTAAAAGAACTAAAACAAGAAATGCCACATTGTACTCAGCGGAAACCAGCAACAGCAGCAGATTTATCCAAACATCAGATGTCTAATGTGT
The DNA here is from genome assembly GCA_019455555.1 of Galemys pyrenaicus. Taxonomy (NCBI): domain Eukaryota; kingdom Metazoa; phylum Chordata; class Mammalia; order Eulipotyphla; family Talpidae; genus Galemys; species Galemys pyrenaicus. Next base: position 250,086 of record JAGFMF010011774.1, on the reverse strand, counting down.
TCCAGTACCTCCTAGGGAAACAGGAACTTGAAGATTCACTCTCAGTCTTGCAAGGAGTTCACACTCCAAGGAGAGTCAGGTAAGTAAATTGGCAGTTGTCAAACCCCATCTTAAAGGCAAGATTCTATAAGACAAGGAGAGCAGTATACACCCTGGTTGATTCTTCTAGTGCTCCTCCTTGGGCTATGCCCCTATAATAGTCTATACTTTCACACTGATCCCTGGTGAAGCCACCATCTTATGGGTGAGCAAAGTCAATCCCAAGGGAGTCTCCAACTGAGCTGATGTCTACAACTCACTCTCAAACTATCCCTTCCCTATGCACTTTCTGTGTTCCACCCTCTCTGCACCCTGCAATGATGTAACCCCACGTTACTGTGGTGCCTTGACAACTTGGGAAAAAAATTATCCCTTCACAATCTAATTTGTCTCCACAAATTAGCAGTGCTTTATAATATATCAATTTATAAAAGAATTAAGCTTCATCTGAAAGATTTGTACATTTCACAATAAATGTACAAATATGTGATACCTCCAATGTGGGCAATGCCCCTTTCTCTGTGTCCTCCTTAGATAGTGTTCACTGACAACACGTTATCCACAGTTTGGCAAATATCCCTATTTTTATTTTCAGATGATGGAAACGCAGTTCAGTTAGATGAACAGAATTGTCCCAAATCAAATATTCTGGAAAATGATAGAGCAAAATTAAACCTATGTAGTCCTGACTCCAAATCCCTACTCTTTTTGCTCTCTGATATGATGTTACTCAAAGTATTTTTTTTCTAAAGATGACTTCTGCCCTTCTATGCAAAGAAGAAATACCTTGATTTCTCTTTAATATCACAGACTCCCTTTCATCATCAGCTACCTTCTCTGATCCATTGTTCTAAAGCACTTCCAATTCATTAGGCATTCCTCTCCTTAGTCTTTTTCAAAACTCATTATTCAAAATTTATCTACACCAAACTTTATTTGCCATCCATTAACTCTCTATTAGCCTGAGGTGCCCAAATGAACACAATTCTCCTCCATCAGAATGCATTGTCCCTCATTATTTGTTGTTCCCCATAATTTAGTAGCATCTGCAAATTTTCAAGCTTAAAGTTAAATACTGAGGCTGTGATATTGATAAGACAAATCATGCAAGATAATGCTGAGATGAAATAAGCATCTCTATTTTTGCCCCATCAAGCTGACATGTAAATACAATGCTATTATTACTGTAGTCCATATTCCATGAACTATTTTCCCTACCTTATACTAGACAACAGAGATTAGAAACAGTGTGAAAAAAAAAAGTTCAAAGTAGAGATTTGCAAGATGAAATATCAGCTGTAACTCCATGGTGTTTTACCTTTATATAGTCAAATGTGTTCTGATTCTGAATGTGACTGTGTACCTCTGCCCCTAGAAGAAAATGACCATGCCATCTAATAAAATATATGCCTATTCTTTCATATTAAGGCATTTAGAGAGAATCATCAAACATTCATGTGATACCAAACTCTAGTGAGTTGCTGAAGCTTAAATAATCATCTCTTCTTCAAATGCAAGCCAAAAACTTACAGTAAATTATCAGAACAGGTACTCTTTATCAAACACTGACACATGTTATCTCCACAAGAGGCTCCACATATATTAACTATCCCTCACCAATGGTCCTTAGGAAACTGTTTTTATTTCTCATTTCACAGATAAGAACAAGAAGGATGAGGAATGTCAAGGCATTAAGCAAAACCCACTTAGGAAGACTGCACTAGAATAAGATGCTGACACAGGCTTACTTAGTTACATAGGCAATGGTCTAGCCAATAAAAAAATTCAACCTTGAGTCTCCCTGGTGGCACAGTGGGTTGAGCAACGCACTATGAAGGAAACTGCAGCCATTGCAGCATGAGTTCGATCCCTGCCGCTGGCCAGGGAGGGGACCCACATGGCCCGCAGACCTCTCCTGCTGTGCCCGCTGCTCCCCTCAGCAGTGTACTTTTGTTCATCTGCCTGTTCTGCTCCCCACTCTGTCTGGTGAATCCTCTCACCACCCATGACTCTGGTCTGTACCCCAGTGCTTGTATGCATAAATAAATAAATCTTTAAAAAACATTCAACCTCTTCTATGATAATAATTATAAAATACAAAATAAAACAAGAACAAAATGAAGACAATCTTGCAAAATCCAGTCATTTGCATAAGCTGGATTTGTTCCTTGCTGAAAGGCCTCCTTTCTCTAATCCTATTCCCACTTGCTGACAAGGATTATGTTGGCAAGAGATGATGTCTTTCATTCTAGAAATGGAAATAAAGTTATAATGCAAATATTCCTCCATTGCACACGATGTTGAAAGACCAGGTGTTAGATGGGAATACTGGGATCGTAACTACCACATGAGTGCAGGTTATTGAAATGGTAAGTGAAAGTCAAATCCACTATTTTGTTAGAGTGGATAATTAAATATACAGACTTGAAAATAATTCAATGGTTAACTCTCTACAATGAGAATAGGATCAGTAGTTCTTGTATTGTTTTTCACTGTATTCCAATGAGGGAAGACTCTTGATGCCATTCCCAACGTACTTGCACAGTGTAACTGGAGATACAGCTTTCAGGGCAAGCTGCAAAATATCCAGATGGAGAAAACAAAATAAACACTATGGTTCTGAGAAAGAGCAGATGGAATAATAGGCAGTCCTGGAAATGAGAGCTTAGAGGACAGACAGGCACACACCAGTAGCCAGGATCAGGATCAAAGTGGCCCAAGAAGGCCTGCATACACTGAGCTTGAGAAAGCAGAAGAAAAGAACAGACCAATCTTCCCTCTGGAGGAAGCAGATCAAGAGAAGATGAGTAAATGGGTGTATATTGGTGTGGAAAATCAGAGAAGGAAGAAACCAGGAACTTCCTATTATATCTCTCAGATTTAGCCAGCTTAATGACTGGTTGCTATTTTACCAGTCAGAAAGTGACCAACAGCCAAATGGACATAGTTGAAAACTTCTAACAATGTTTTTTTTTGCAGCACTGGAAATCCTCAGCTACATGAAGAAGGGGCAGCTCATCAGGGCAGAGTGAACACAAAGGTCACGAGCATTATGTGTCTCTTATGTGCAAAGCTTTTGGTAATTTGAATAAAAATAACGAGTGGCAATGAAGCCTTGCCTTTAATAAGTGTTGCTTTGTTGTGGAAGACTTTGCTTGTCCCAGGTTTCATCATTTCTTGTCTCCCATTTAGAGCTATTCTGGCCAGGTCTGTCTATAAAGGCTTCAGACTAAGAGGACCTGGGACAGGCACAGACCACACTGCCAGGGAGGCAGCTGTGTGATTTTACCACTAAACCTGCCTGTTCCTGCCTCATTATCTCAAACCTTAGAGGCGCAGCGAGGCTGGAGGTCAGAGGGCAGAAAGTCCTGTTCCACACAGCTGTCAAACCTGAAGTTAGTATGACCTTGATGTCTGGCAAGAGCAGGAAAAAATCAGGCTCTTTAAAATGTTTGTCAGAGTAGGAGAATCTCCACTCCCAAATCCTTAAAACAAAGAAATTTTCTCCAAATCTGAGCAACCCTTGCCTTTATTTTTATCTTAGCAGTGCAGATGCCCACTTTGTCATAAATTAAATGCACTGTTTGCGAGGAGCTCCAGGGAAAATGTTTCTCAGGTCTCAAAACTGGGAAAATGAGTATTGCAATAAGTGGCTGATTCTTTGTAATCTTGTAGGCACCGGCTTGTGACTACACATGAATCTTTCCTGTGGTGGGCATTTGGAAGTCCAAGGCAAAACTGTCTGGCTGCCTCTACTCTTTTTCTTGGCATTATTATTCCATATTTTATTGTGTGCATCATGCAATTATGTCATTAATAAGATTATTGTGAGTTATTTGTACCTCAGAGTCTCTGTGGTTTAAGGTAATGCACGATTACATAAATAAGTCAGTGATGAGGATGCCAGAGAGGGGGGAGAGATAAGGATTTTGAACCCAATTTCTAAGGACCTACATGTGGTCCGATTTGGATTTTAAATGGGTAACTATTTCTACAATTGGCAAATATCCAAGATATTGAACTATGATGAGAGGAAAGTGTTGGTGAAGACAGTCAAGGTTCAGTCCAGGTCTGTTACTGGGTGACCAAGTGGATATCTCACTAAACCCTTCTGTTATTTTGTCACCTTACCTATAGAATAATTGAACAAGTTCACATTTGGCAAATTATGACTCTTAGGCCAAATTTGGCTATTGGTGTTTTTATCACCGGCAAGATAAGGTATTTTTGTAAAGCTTTCAAAGAATTATTAAAGAAGAAGAGGAAGGAAGGGGAGAAGCAACAGGGAGTCTACATAGCCTAAAAAAACCCCTAAGATAGTATCAACTGCCCCATTAGAAGACTTGCAACAACCTGGATTCCTTCAGCCCTCAGTCTCCTCTAAGTTCTTTAGCACTAGTTTTACTCTAGGAACCAGCTGACCCAAAGAAATCCCTTACTCTTTTGGTATCTTCATTTGTCTCCCTGTCTGATAGTATAATGTGATTCATCACTGTAATATGATAGTCGTAAAATGCAAAGAGACTGTGGGGTTAAGAAAAGGAGGAGGTTTTCAGAAAGTATAATATGAAAAAAATATAGTTGGGTGACAGAGTAACACAGGGAAAATCAGCCGTTTACCTTCAAAAAGTCAGAGGTCAGATCAACACAAAGAAGGCCCAGAAACCATGGCCATGCCTCAGGCCAAGCAGAAGGCTCCACATTGCCAGGAATTTTAAGCAGTTTGTACTTGGCCTAAATTTGCATGTGCAGTAGAGGCTGTCTGCAGGACCACAGGTACTGAGAGCTCTGCACTGTTTCAGCAGACAGTCTTCGGGTGTTATCTGGCTCCATGCGTCGAGAACTACAGACTACCTCAGAGTACAAGTGCCTCCCTCCAAGCGTGTATAGGGTTCCTACATAAACATGTCAGGGCTCCCAAGTCAAACTCATTTTCTCGCCACTTCTCTACTCTCTTCTTGCTTTGAAAGGCGCTGCCGTTCATCCAAGGATATAAATTCACAGTTGTTGAGAGCCAAGTACTTTACATAGTCTATTTCATTTTATTTTTCCTAGCAACCCTGTGGAGTGAGTGGTATATTGCCGCTGTGATGATGAAAACTGATAAAGAGACAGGCTCCAAGTGGTAAATTATATTGACAGCTCACAAGCTGGTAGCAGGCCAGGTCACCGTTGCAGGTGTCTTCTCCATCTTGCTGCTTCCCGATCTCTAGCAATCTTGCAGGTCTGAGTTATGCAAGTCACTCCTCCCCTTCCTCACATTCAACCTATCACCCAGGTCAGGAACAATTCGTCCTTTCTCACTGTCTAGCCAAACCCAGGCTGTGGACATTCTGCTCCAGCTCTGCCTGCTCTCCCTCACTGCAACTAGGCCTTTCTACTGTTCTAACTCCAAGTTTCATCTCTATATCTTGTCATCATTATACTATCCCTCTTATGTCTTATGTCTTTTAATTAATTCCCATTCTTTACCATGAGAAATCTCCTTCATTTTCTGGAAGTGCCTTTTTTCTAGTGAGACTGGTTTATTCTCTTTGGGGGAATCTTGGTGTCTGTAGGCATCCCCATATCCTCTTTTTTCCATGCACTCAAATCTTAACACATTTTTAAAAAAAATTAAACAATTTATTTTTTAAGACTTCATTTATTTTTTAATAATTAAATTTATTTAATTATATTTGCCATCATTTGTAGTCTCCAGGGAATTCCCACCACCATTTCACCCGTGCACCATCACCTCAGCCCCTTGTGCTCTTTCTGCCTTTATCCTGGTCTCTACCCACCGCCACCCCATCCCCAGAAGATCCCTTTGGTTTGTCTTTGGCCTTTTGTTCTTGTTATATTTTTTCGTTTGTTTGTTTTTTATTGTAATTGTTCATTTCCTTGAGGCCTCTTTTTCTTCTTTACATTCTTCCTAAAAGTGAAACCATCTGATATTTTCCTCTTGTCTTCTACTTATTTCACTGAGCATAATTCCATCTAGCTCCATCCATGTTTCTATAAATGACCCTAACTTATCGTTTTTGATTGCTGAATAGTATTCCATTGTGTATATGTACCACATCTTCTTGATACAGTCATCTACTTTTGGACATTTTGGTTGTTTCCAAGACTTTATTTTTGTGTAGAAGACTTGGGATGTAGGCCAAAGGTGTGGTGGGTGAGAGGATTTATCAAAGACAGAATGGGGAGTAAGTAGGCAGATCGAATGGAATACACTGGTAAGGGGACAAGACAGGAGAGATCTGCTTCTCCTCCTGTTCCTTAAGACATATAGTATTTATCACATGCTTACTCATTATTCAACAAAATTGGCTTGCTATATCTGTAGAGCACAGATATTATTTCAAACTTCATTTGAATGTTTGCTTATTTTACTTAATGTATAGTATTTAGCAAGTTATTCAACCTCTCAACCTCAGATTTCTCATATATAAAAATATAGAATAATATCTATTGTGGGAGACTTGGGGAGAATTGCTTGCATAACTGTTAACATGTAGTAGGCTATACTATCACCACACACACACACAGAGGGGGAGGGAGAGATTCTTTTCTTTTTTAAGCTCCCATTGTGCTTATACAACATATTCTACACAACTCACTCCTCCATTTCCATGATCTTTTATATATTTTAATTGTTTATTATATAAAAATTGTATATTTCAGTAGAAAGAGGATGAAAAAATGAGGGACCATGCTTTACGTATCTTCTTTTGTTATATTCGCAAATAGGCTTTTGCTGAACATATAGGAAACAATCAATAAAAATTTTATATTGATTAAGAAGAGTCTCACAGATAATGGGGAAAATCAATGGCTCTATCCCAAGTTAAAGTAATCAATATAATCATATGAGAAAATTTTCTCTCAGGTAGTGTTTTGCAAGTTTTCTTCATATTTTTATTGGAAGGAAAGAAATATTCTCATCAAAGGTAATTGGTTATTTTTATTGAGAAGATCAGATAAAAATTAAAGCATCATGGGACTGATATTTTGTGCAATTTTATAATCATCCCCAATTATTTTCCAATGCTGTCAGAAAGTACGTTTTTGTTAAATAGAACACTGTTCTATCAGAAAATACCTTCTCGCAAATATAAGACAATTTATGGGTTGAGTATGCATGATTTTCTTTATAGAGTCAAACAATATTTTTTTTTCTCTTGAAGCCCCACTACATAATGGCCAATACAGCTGCTAGACTTGTGAAAATGAAAAGATTTAGTTTTTCCTGTGAATGACTCCATTCTCAGGGAGAAGACAAACTTACAGAGAAGTCATAGCAGTATGAAGTGACTGTCATAATGACATATGTACAAAGTTAGCTCTGGGAATGCTTCCCAGCCCAGAGGCAGAGATTTGAAGGATGGCTGTGAATGGACAGGAAGGCTGGGATAATGCCGGGGGGGTGGGGGTGGGGTGGACATTCAAGTGACCTTGGAAATACTTCCATTTCATTAAAACTATGATCAACTGAACTCTATTGCACTTCATAATAAATTGATTAATTCATTGCCTCTTTAGTAAAGCATGGAACAAGGACATCTGGACTAGGAGAATTATTTTGAACCCACACATACCCAAATAGTTATCCTTTTAGGTATGTCAAATCCCCCTTAACTTTCTTTATTATCAAATTCTATAACATTAATAAATAATTTCTCTTCTAATTTCACACAGTTGTTATAACTGTTAAGAAATGTTTTTGTTGAACTGCTTTACCTTTGTCAGGGAACAGGGAAGGAGGGCAGCAAGTAAGTGGGCAAAGCACCAGGCTGACAAATCAGCCACAAGGGGGCGCAAAACTCCAACTAGTCCATGTGCCACCTGAGACTAAGTTCTCCCTAGACCTTAGTTTCTTTGTGACCTGAACACTTCGTATATAACTGAGGAAACACTAGGAGAGTAAGGAGAAGATGAGATAATGTTAAATGCCTGGTGTGTATAATCCATGAAAGGTTTTCTCTCTCCTGTGTATATAAAAAGAGAGGGTCCTCTGTCTACACATTTTCCTATTTCTCTCACTAAATACAACTAAAATTATCCTTGACATTATAATTGTAACAAATATAGAAACCCTTCCCCCTCAAAAAATTTTAAAAAACTGGGTAGGTAACTTGTGACCTGAGGAATGACTCACAATGGCAAGTGCCCTGAGTTTGCTTTTTGCTTCGTATATCTTCTCAAATATGATTTTGAAGAAGATAATACCCTGGGAATAATAATAAGGACAGACCCAATAAAATTCTTCAAAGAAGCCTGTTATCTCTGGGGAAAAGAACAATCTAATAGGTCAGATAACTTGTAGATAATAACTGTTTTTCTTTGGCCAAACATCAGAGAAAAAAAAATGGCCCCAAGTTTATAGGAAAACTGAGTGGGGAATATGTACTGTCACCTTCACAGGGCTGTAATGAGGCTCTGGGATGGTATCAACGAAGGCCAGTGTGGGAGTCAAGACTTTTACCCCATTGTTCATGACAAATCCTCTGCACATAGTTCAGTAGATCACACATGGGAAGCCAGCATTCACTATCTTGTCCAGTACTATCCGGAACACTACCAGTCAGGTGCCACTAGAAGGTTAGTAGGGAGCCTCAATTTCCCCATCCACATGGTACTAATCAGGTGGGGCTCATCCCTTTTACTACCAGAACAGTGTCTGAAAAGACAAGATAAGATAGAAGATTTAAGAACGTTCCAGAGACTCATATTATGCATATGTCTAAGTTTGAACTGAAAATCATTCAACCTACAATAAACTGGGATCTCAATCTAAATGAAGAATAAATATCAAGGATGAATCAGCATTGATATGATTATATTAGAATTATCTGAAAAGATTTAAAAGCAGCCATGATAAAATGCTTTGATGGTCAATTTGTGAACACACTTATATGAAAAATTAGAAAGTATAAGCACAGAAATAGTACCAGCAGATAACTGAAAGATACAAATAGAAACCAAATGAAAATATTAAAACTGAAAACTACAACAACTGAAATAAAAAAATCTCAGTGGACAAGCTTAACAATAAATTGTAAGAAACAGAAGAGAATGAAAAAATTAAAGTTAGAATTGCAAAAATTTCCCAGTCATAAACACAGATAGATAACAAACTGAAAAAAAAAATTTAACTGAGCTTCAGTAACATAGAATCTATTAAAAAATTAACATTGCCCCAGAAAAATAAGAGAGTGTGCATGGGACTGAGAAGGAATTCAATAAATGTTTTATCTTTTCCAAATTAAACAAGGTCATAAATTTAACCAAACTTAACAAGACATAAATCTACAGATCTAAGAAACTGACAAGTTCCAGATAGGATAGACCCAAAGAAATTGATACTAAGATACATCATAATTAAATTTCTAAATACTAAAGACAGAGATAAATTCTTGCAAGCACCAGATAATAATAATGCTTTACCCACATAGGAATAAATTTGAGTGGCAGCAGTTTTCTCATTAGAAACTGTGGAGGCCATAAAACAAGTGACAAAGTATTTTTATGGGCTTAAGAATTGTTAGTCATAGTCTTTTACCAAACAAAAATGTCTTTTAATATATTTATTTGCTCAAAAAGAGGAACTAAAGAATAAAAGTAAATTTAAAAACACATGTTATCAGCAGACCTGTCTTAAAAGAATGATTAGAATATATTATAAAACAAAAAGAAAATAATAAAAATTTTAAAAATAGCACAGTAAACTAAAATGTAGCTCATTTCAAAGGACTTTCTTTCTCTTGAGTTTTCTTGATTATGTTTGACAGTTGAAGCAAACGTCATGACACACCCTATTTGGATTATAAAAGTGCATAGAGGAAATATTAAAAACAATTACATTTCAAGCTAGGTAGGTAAAGGGACTTATAGGAAAATAAGTTTTCTATACTTACTTTGATAGAAAGAGTGATGACATATTCAGCAATCAACTCTGTCAAATTATACATATATACTCATACATGTAATACATATATAATACTAAGAACCACTAATAAAGTTGTATATACTGAAAATCAGTATAGATATATCAAACTACAATTTAAAAAAATGTTCAAGTTAAAGATCAGAAAGAGCAAACAACTAAAAAACAAAGAGAACATAGAAAACAAAATAGTAAAAGTTAAGTTCTAAGTATTGAAATAGTATACAAATGATCTAAATAGATTGTCACATTGAATAATGAGCCATACCTAAATAATAAGCTATTTTTAGTACTATAAATTTAACATAAGCGGATTTAAAGTAAGAAGAGGTAAAAAGGTACATTAAAATATTAATCAAAGGAAAATAGAAGTGGTGGTGATATTAACATCAAATAAAATATACTTCAGAGCAAAGCAAATGACCACAACCAGAACAGGATATAATGTAATAGAAGGGGTCAATGTACCAAGAAGACACAGCACCCTAAAAGTATATGCACCAAACAGCAGAACTGCAAAATACATGAAGTAAATTCCATTAGAAGTGAGGAAATAAAATAAACAGATTCACAATTATAGGTGGAGATGTCAGCATTATTCTCTAAATAACCTATAATGAATAGAACTTAACACCACCAACCAACAAATCAAACTCAGCAACCTCCACCAGCATCCAATGTACATTCTTTCAAGCTCCAGCAAGACAGACCATATACTAGGTCATAAAACATACCTTAGCAAACTTAAAAGAATTGAAATCAATTCTGATCATAAAGAAATAACAGTAGTAGTCAGTAACGGAATCAGGAAAATCTCCAAACACTTAGAATTTGAACAACATACTTCTCAAAAATCCATTGAGTCAAAGAATCTTCAAAGAAGATCAAAAATACGTTGAATTGAATGAAAATGAAAATAAAACATCAAAGTTAAGGCTCATGGTTAAAGTACTATTGAGAGGAAAATATATGTCTAACTGCATGCTTTAGGAAAGAGTAGAAAATAAACTCCTACTCGGAGGTTTCACTAGAGAGTTCTATCAAAAGAGTGAAGATAAACCACATCAATTTTAAACATTGTCTTCTGAAAAACTAGAGGTAAGAGAAACTCTACATTTTTTAATATGAATTGTATATGGACACGAATATGCATATCCACAATTTTTGTGCTCACATAGCATATACACACATAACCATATACACATATATTTAACTTCATATATGTATACACATATACACATACATGTATCCACATAAACATGTTATCATTAAAACAGATGTCAAAATATGTAAAAACACATTTGTAAGAAAAAATACTCCAGATGGGGTATCTGGAATATATGTAACAAGATGTCTGGAATATATATAAACAGCACTGTATGTTATAATAACTGGGGTTTCCCTTCCCACTCCACATATTTTAAGCTGCTAAAATACTTGAAAATCAATCAAGGTATACTACCATATTAGCAGACTAAAGAAGAAAAATCATAGTAATATTAGTTAATTTAGTGAAAGCACTTGATAAAAACTCAGAAAATTAAAATAGAAAGGGAAATTTTTCATCTCAACTACAGTTGATGGTACACTTAGTGGTAAAAGGAAACAAATGTTTTCTCTCTAAAATGGATAACAAAGCAAAAATATCTGTTCTCACTATTCCTACTCAAAATAATGTTTGAAGTTGTAGCCAGTGCAATAAGGCAAGCATCTACCAAAAGATGCCCAGAATTAATAAGTAAGTTCAATGAGGTGACAGAATAAAAATTAAAATATTGATTGGATTTCTATATGATAACAATGATTTTAAAACACTGGTAAAAGAAACCAAATATATTTAATGTGTGCTATGTACAGATGTCAATTATCCCCAAATTGAGATGCAGATTTAACACAATTTCTATCAAATTAGTAGCAGATTAATATTTTTACATATACTCTAGGTTATTAAAAAATTTTTACAGGAGAGAAAAGGAACAAGAATAGTCAAAATAACTTTGAGGAAAAAATTAGTAGGACTCGTCTTTCTCAATTTCAAGACTGCTTATATAATTATAATAATCTGTGTGATGTTGTAGAGGGACAGAATGTATTAAACAAAACAGAAAAAATAAATATGCACTCAAAAATATACACTCAGATTGTAGGCCCTTTAGGGTACCACTCCATGCCGTAGATATGATTGTATGGTGAAAATATAATGTGAACCCAATATTATAATAATAGTTAATAATTCACTTGCAAGCATAACTTGCAAATTCCAGTATGTAACTAAGTTTACATAAGATTCTGATTCATAAAAAAAAAAAATCACAAATACTGAGAGAATTTCATTTTTTTTGACGTTAAAAAGTTGAAGCTAAAGATAAGTAAAGCAAAAATTGGAAATTATTTCAAAATCAGTTTTCTAATGTAATTGGTGAGAAAGAACAAATTCTCATATCAATTCACTGGCTTATACAGCATCATTGTACATTTTTATAATGTCTTGTTTAAATTAAATTGGAATTTTCTTTAAATGTTAAGATCCATGACTACAGTTTAGCAACAATTCAACAACAATCACTTGCATGAAAGGATAAAAACTAAAAAAAAAAAAATTAATTCTATACTTTCATTAAAAAATGGATAAAGGGGCCTCCCTGGTGGCGCAGTGGGTTAAGCAACGCACTATGAAGCAAACTGCAGCCACTGCAGCACAAGTTTAATCCCTGCGCCGGCCGGGGTGGGGACCCACAAGGCGCAGGCAGACCTCTCCCGCCTGCCTGCTGCTCCCCTCAGCAGTGTGTTTCAGTCAATCTGCCTGTTCTGCTGCCAACTCTGTCTGGTGAATCCTCTCACCTCCCACGACTCTGACCTGTACCCCAGCTCTTGTATGCATAAATAAATAAATAAATAAATAAATAAATAAATAAATAAATAAATAAATGATTTTTTAAAAAAGGATGTATATGAAAAAAGATTGTCAAACCAGTAAATAAGTTGTACCAGCTCATATGCTAGCAGTTATTCAAATACCTTATCCATAAATGCCTCCCACACCTGGCCTAGTTGGCAGCAACCATAATGTAAATGTTAAATTGTAAAGTAGTTTATATTTTAATAGGAAGTACTCATCATAAAGTGATCTGATTGTATAGCGGACCTATCCTAAAGCAGGGGTGTACTACATATACAAATGATTTTTGAGAATGATTTAAAATAACTTCAGTGTGGGGGGGCCTCCCTGGTGGCACAGTGGGTTAAGCAACGCACTCTGAAGCAAACCACAGCCACTGCAGCATGTTCCATCCCTGGCCCCGGCCAGGGAGGTGACCCACATGGCATAGCAGACCTCTCATACTTTGCCGCTGCTCTCCTCAGCAGTGTGTTTCAGTTGATCTGCCTGTTCTGTTCCCCACTCTGTCTCTGGTGAATTCTCTTACCCCCACCCCACCTCTGGCCTATACCCTAGTGCTTGTGTGCATAAATAAATAAATATTTAAATAAATGAATAAATAAAGTACTTTCAGTGAAGGAGAAGTAATCATTTGGGAGAGCTGGAGAACTTGGACATAGTCAAAAAATCAAAAACAAAACTTAACCAAATTCTCATGTCAAGCAGAAAGAACTGAAAATGGGTAATAATTTAAATGTAAACATGGAACTATAAATTTTAGAACAAACATCGCAGAAAATCATCATGCTCTAAGGCTGAGAGTTGTTAGAACTGACGTAAAACCAACGCACAAAGTAGACATCATCCAAATAAGAACGTCTGCTCTGCAAGATGCTCATTCATGGGATTGAGAAACATGTTCCTGAGTGAAAGAAAATATTCTAAACTTATCTGACAAAGAAGCAGCATCTAGAATCATAAATAACTTTCAAAACGCAAAAGGAGGCAAACAATCCAAGCACAATTGGGAAATGGCATAAATTTAATCAAACTATTCAGATGGCAAATAAGTACATAAAAGATGTTCAATATCATTAGGCAATAAGGAATACAGAATAAAACAACAATGAGCGATTACCACGCAATTATTGAATGTCTAAAGTAAAGAAAATGTAGCAACATCACATGTTGTCAAGGATGTGGCGAAACCAGATCACTCCTAAGTGACTAGTGGAATGTGAAATGTTACACACATCTAAGATAAGGTGTGATGAGTTTTTCTAAAAGTAAGCCATATGGCCTAGCAATTATTTTTCTGAGTATTTATCTCAGAGAGATGAAAAAAATATGTTCGCACCAATAAGATGAGATAAATTCTATCTCATCTTTATTGGAAACCAATCCAAAAACTGTAAATAATGAGTGTTCTTTGACAGATGAATGTTTAAACAAAATGATGTATGTCCATACACGAAAAACTAGTTATCAGGAAAAAGGAAAGAATTATTGATGCATATGACATCCTAGATGAATCTCTAGATCATACTTTAATAAAAGCTCTTCCCTAAGTGTTAAATTCTCTATGATTTAATTTATATAACTTTGTTGATATGACAAAATTATGGGAATAGAGGACATTTTAGTGATTTCCAGGGGTTAAAAAGAACTGAGTTTGGGATGACGTGACTATAAAACAGCAATATAGGGGATCAATGTGATAGGAATGTTCTATATTTTGACTCTTTTATCATTATATCTTGGTTGTGATATAATGCAGTTATTAGATATTACTACTAGGGGAAACTTGTTAAAGGTATATTATTACTATATAAAGATATATACTATTATATAATATAATCCATTATTTGAAAGGTCTATGGCAGTACTCTACTACTTCTTAGAACTTACTGTGAAATTGCAATTATCGCAAAATAAAGTCTAATTGAAGTGGCGGATGAATGGAACATTTATTCTATCCTAGCCCTCTACTGAAAAAATGTTTGATATTTCACCCACAGTTCTCCCATAAAGGCAAACTCTGAATACCTAATCCCCAACCAGAGAAACAAAGAGAAGTTAATGCATCATAAGAAAGTCCCCAAGCTGTAGCTGATTCATTCCAGAAGACATTTCCTTAGGTTACAGCTCAGAAGAGGAGACTATAATGGGATGCTTGAGTTTTCTGGAGACAGGTCATAAATTAACACCTTTGAGAAGTTTCCACATTTTAAAAGCTTCTTTGACAAACGAGAGAGCATCTAAAAGAAAGTTGCTAGGATGGGGAACAGACAAGAAATCATTTCAGATGAGGCATAGTTAAGGAAGTTATAGAAATTTAGCCTGGGGAAGAGAAATGTTAAGAGGTACATGTGTTTGAAGGACTGTTAGGAAAGACAAATAGGAGTTTATTTCCTCTTACTTACAAAGAGCATTCCCAAAGGGAAGTTCATACAGATGATTTTAGGTAGTATAAGAACTAATATATTTCATGTTAATTGTTATGTTCTCATTTAAATGTGTATTAGAAAAAATAAAACCAGTACACCTGGTAATATAAAATATTCACTAATAATAGAAAGCATGGATTCTGTAATAGCATGCACTTAATTTTTAAAAGATTTTTTTTTTCCCCAATAAGTCTGTAAGTAACAGTATTTTGTTACAATTTTGAAGACAGAAGGCATTCTTTCAAACTAAGAAAGGGTTGTCAGCAAATTCTGGATCATAAATTCTTAAAAATGCTTATCTGTGCATCCTCTGTCATTTTCCAGAAACATTTTTTCTTGTTTTAAAGAATGGATTTGGGGGCACTTTCAGGGATTCTTATGCAATTGGTTCATTGATTGGAAAACGACTTTCAATATTCCCCTGACTGAATTTGACATGCACTCTCTTCAGGAATAACTCATCTGGGCTACAAAATTGGTGGTGACACCTGATTGTGGTGGGGGGGCAGGGGGAATCCTAATGTTATATAAATTTAAAATATATATTTATACACATTTAAAAAATGAGAGGAGTAAAGGGACTGCAACTGAGAGGAAAAATCAAATATTGTCCAAAAATTAACAGCAAGGTAAAGAAAAATGTACTTCATCTAAAAATATAAAATAAAATTGCTTTATAAAAACACACACACAAACAGAATCACCCAGACACCTCAGTGTTTCAAAGTCTCGGTCACCGTCAGGAAGTCCAGATTACCATGCTCATTTTGTAGTAGAAATTGTGCTAATTCTGCTTTAGTTTATGTCAATTTGAGAAATGTTATTTTTGTTTGTTTAGACTGCAAGATTACTTTGGTCTAGACCATATTTTATAGATCATTTATTGCACAGCATTCTGGGGGAAATACAGTTTTTAATTGAATTTAGTTTATGAATATATAAATTTAAAAAAATAACTGTATGCATAGAGCTAAAACATGCACTGATGAAGATCAGTGAATACAAAGAAACTTGCAGGAAGTTTTATTTAAATTCAACCCTAATAAAAAATTTTCTAAACACTTGAAAATGTTGGTGTTTTTCATCATCCTTGTTCCCTATTGAACAAAGATTTTATACAAACTTTATACTTTATAGGTTGACTATACAATTGTGATAATGGTAAGTTACATTTACTGAATGTTCTTAATATGCTGGGCACTTGTCAGAGTTCCTTGAGTTGTAATCCATTTGTGCTTCTCAATAGCCCTTGAGGTTAGTGATATAAACTGAAAGGAAGGCAGAACAGATTTAGCTAATAGGTAGTTGGGCTAGGAATGAAACCCGGTACTTTAAACCTTATAGAGCACCTCTAATGATGTGATTTTCAAAGTTCTTATTCATGAAAAATCATATGAAATGAACTCCTTATAGATGCTGAACAGACCCACACAGAGACAATTGCATAATGGAAGCAATCATGTTTTATAATGATGGAAGACTTGCACTTGTGACATTTTTCTCATGGATTTCACTTTAAAAATTTTAGTCATATCACAAGATATACAAGTGCACAGTCTTTCTAAATGAAAAATTAGAAATTGCAAGAGAAAAAAGGAGGCAGCTCCTAAGGCCAAGTACTTGAGGTGTTAGGAGATTTAGAGGTTGATGACTGTTGTCCAAAAGGACAACAACTTGGGTGTGCCCAAGCTTTGCAAGGGAGCTCAGCACCTGGGGCCTCCATGCAAGCATGCAGTGCTTGTGCTTTTTGAAGACAGTGTGGTGTTCTGAAGAATATAGCTAAGCTCCCTGAGATCAAATGCCCTGCCCATTATACTGGAACATCGTACTAGGTGTTTTTGTACTGCAGGAAATTACATACCCTTGTCCTACTTATATGTTTTCAATCACAATCACAATCGACAGTTTCATCTATGCTCAGCTTTGCATGATGGAGTCCCATTTCTAGATCCAGCTTTGTGTCTTCTCTAAGGCTGTTAGATCTCTTAGATCAAACCATAAAACATGTAGAAGAATTAATACTTAAGAAGACAATCTCCAGTCTATAAATCTCCAGGTTCCTGTCCTTAGAATTGACAAATTGGAAACTGTTTGTTATCCCTCCTGGAGATTGTACAGAATTGAGTCCCCATTTTCTAAGGAGCTATGACCCTTTATAGTAAACATTCTCTGCATCCCTGACTCCTACTTCCTGGGATCACCTCACAAGTAAACTATTGCTTCCAATTCCTTGTCTCAGTCTCTAATTTTGTGGTGACATGGATTAAAATAATTAAAACTGAGTTAATAGTAGCTTTGAGGAGTGACAGAGAATTATTTTCTATCTCTAATATTAATAAATGATCAAACATTGCAAATTGTTCCAGGTGTAGACTTTATCAAATGTGTAAAGCCAATGTTTTTGGCCAAAACATAATGTGAAATTAAGAACAAATATCATAATTCCTAGTAAGTTGGGGAATTGAAATTGTAACTCAGACCAGTTTACAATCACCTGAAGCTTCAAACCTTTTTTAAAATTTAATCCCACAAATTTCCCTCTGAGTTTATCTGAAGGTTATAATTAATGATGTGTATAAACAAAATCACAGTGCTTATCTACAAAATCTGAAACAAACCCATGAAAACATATTTACATATATAGAAAGATGTATACACCATATTGTTGAAGAAAATAAAAGCCTACAGGTTATAGCCCAGTATGTAGACTACAATCTTATTTATAAGTATATCATCTACATATGTGTGTATATGCATATTGCTGCAGATGATGTATCTATATATATATAGTCATAAGAAAGTTAAATTTAATGAAGATACATGATAATTTGGAGAGTAATTGTCCTTTCAAGCTCAAATATTATGGATTATGTTTTTTCTCTATATTCTCAAATATTTTATTTTTGAAGTCCACACATATACTTCAGTTAACTCAACAAATAATATATTTATACCAATGCCATTGATCCTTCAACTTTGGAATGTAATTTTATAGTAGGATTTGTATGGAAATGGAAGACTAGAAATGGGTTCAAATGCCCTCATTTTCCCCTGTAGTGCTTAGAGAAATGTACCCCAAAGGATAGCTCCCAGATAACTTTTTATCCTTCAGTTTCCCTAACACCATGCATCATTTTGATCCCTTTCAACACTAAATACAGTGACCTATTCCATTCCTTAGAGAAGTAGGGTTGATACAGTCTCCTGAAGTGAAGAAATACAAAGGAAGTAACTGAAAAGAAAGGAGAATTGCATGTAGTCCTCTTCTCCTAGTA
The DNA here is from genome assembly GCA_019455555.1 of Galemys pyrenaicus. NCBI lineage: Eukaryota > Metazoa > Chordata > Mammalia > Eulipotyphla > Talpidae > Galemys > Galemys pyrenaicus. Next base: position 231,516 of record JAGFMF010011774.1, on the reverse strand, counting down.
GAAATTAGTGAAGGATAGCTTTGAGAGCAACAGGAAGGTTTTATGAAATATAAACAGGAACAGAGGGAGCTGGGAAAGGATCCAGTATGGATCATTGAATGAGGGGAGAAAACAGGGCCTGTTAGAGATTTTTAACCAAGTGACCATAATCAGGGGATGCAGACACAAGGAAAAGCATCAAAGGTGAACATCACCAGTTAAAAAGTCTTCCTCAAATTTTCAAGAAAATTAAGTAAAAAAGAGGCTGATAATAACAGAAGTCAGGGATTGTGTTAGACTAAAGCTGCTATAGAATGAACTATCCTTTCTAAGTAGCATAATTGACTAAGATCAGTAACCAGAGTGTACCCCAAGACCCAGCCTAAAGCCCAATTGTGTGAAGTTTAAGCTTTGCTATCTGGAATAACGCTCTCTGAATTATAATTCTGGCTTCTTAACCTAATGCCTTAGGCAAGCCATTTAATTTTGTTCTGCTTGAATTTTCTCTCCCATGTCATAGAAAAAGAAGTCTTCACTTTGCCTGTGTCTGACATGCACACATTTTATTTACCACAGTTTAGTTTGGTCCTTCCAACAACATGGTTTGATTTTCAAACACATGGTATACTCACTGTGAGACACTGCATAATGTGCAAACTTGGCTGAAGTTCTGCGGCCCACAGTCACCACACAGATGACAGATGGCGGCCTGGTCAGAGCATCACTTCTCAAAGTCACTGTGCACCCAATAGTGTAATCATGCACAGCCAGCTAATGATGTGGATGTGTTAACTTCCTTGTACTGGTGACCCAATGGTGGTATTTTTCAAAAGTGCCTCATTAAAGGAGATGTTGTACAACAAAGAAGAAAGTGCAATGCAACAAAGAAATGAAAAATAGTAACAGGGAAATGAAATTTAAATTGACTATAAATAGTTATAGAACAGAGTTGAGCATGGGGATGTGGACATCGATGCCCTTCAAGAAACTTGATGTGGAGCCAGAACATAGTGAAGGCAAACTTACCCACGTAAATGAGAAAAGTGGATGTGACAAAAAAATATAGAGGAAATGATGACAATGAACAATTCGAACTTAAGAGATCCTCAGAGATACAGCATACTTGCTGAAAGTGCAAAAGATAAAATTTTAGAAGGGAAACCAAACTGAGAAAGGAGTATGACAGTTCACTAAAACTTAAAAAATATGCTCACCACTGGTGAAATGGTGGTGAGGAATCCATGGGGACCACAATTGATGTCAAATATATAGAAAGAAAGAAAAAGAGGAAAGAGAAAAAATTATGCTTGCCCCATATTGTAAGTTGTACAATAAAAAGACAAACACTGTTCAAATGATTCCTGGTAAGCTTTTGCAAAGAGCTAAAACACTTAAGCTGCCAGTTTTCCTAATATTTCAAATTATAATGTATTAAATAAACATTAGTTTTTCAGTGTTCATCTTCCTATAGATTTGAAGCCAACCATGTGAATATATTTAATGTTTGAAAGCAGTTTTTCAAAATCATACAACAATTAATACTTTTCCCCATTGATTAGAGTCTACTTTGTACAGATTCAGCTTTTTCAATCAAAGGGAAAACTGCCTGCTTTGTTGTGCAGAGTAAGTGAAATAAACTATTGAGGTTGACAGCGCCAATTTTGAATAAAGTTTAGGAATAATAAAATACCAGTGAAACTAAGAGCGTGTAAAATAATAATATAAGGGTAATAAATTATTATTTATAGGAATGATATAAAAAAGTAGTTGTTGAAGACAATAGACAGGAGAGTATGGGTCTTATTTAGACAGCTCCTCACAATTGTTCACAGATATCTGTGAGGTCATAGGTCATAGGCTAGTAAGCATGACTTTAATATTCCAGAAATCCATTCCCAGAAAAATGACAGAATGAAAAATAGGACAAACAGCACATTTGTGTGCCTGCATAGCTCTCTCCTTTATCCTCCCCTTGCTTCTTAGTATTTATTGTTTTGTATTTTTTCTATTTCTTTCACTTTCTCCATCTAACTACTGCAGGACTGTTTGTCTATATATAGGTTATATCCATCAATTTTTTTATAAGTAAATGTAAGTTTTTTCATTCAAACAATGAAATTACATATTGGAATCAGTGAGATGTTTAAATCAGTCTAATTTTAGAAAAATAATAACTTTCATTTCAACAAACACCAAACCTCTTCAAGAAAAGAATATTTTGAGCAGCAGTCTATAACCCTCCCCCACACACATCTCACTCTTAATGCATTTTTCTAAAAATTACAATCTATGACTAAAACTGAATTTGTGTACAATTAGAAAATGAAAACCACCCCATAAGAAAAAAATGATATCCATGTTTGACTTTCTGGTAATTGTAAATTTTCCTTAATATTGCAAAAAAAAATATTTCAGGTTGTGATTGCATTAATGATGTTAAGATGAAAGGGTTCTCTAAATGTTCTGAATGGGACCTAAATGCAAGCACATTTATCCTTATAAGATGGAGGCATAAGAAGATTTTATATAGAGAAGGGGAGGGCACAACTGTGATCAGGGCAGAGACTTTAGAGCAATGCAGCCACAGTCTAGGAATGCAGGAAGTCTCCAGAAGCTGGAAGAAGCAAGTAACATTCTCACTCTAATCTCTAAAGGATGCTTGCATTGCTCATGCCTCCTTTTTGGCCCTATGGCCCTGATGTCAAACTGCTGGACTCCAGAGCTATGAGAGGATACATTTCTTTTTTTTAAATGTTTTTTTTAATTTATTTATTTATGCATACAAGAATTGGGGTACAGGCCAGAGGTGTGAGTGGGGGGCTGGTGAAAGGGTTTGCCAGAGAGAGAGAGAGGGGAACAGAATAGGTAGGTTAACTGAAATACAGTGCTGAGGGGAGCAGTGGGTGAAGCAGGAGAGTCTTCCCTGCCATGTGGGTCCCCTCCCTGGCCAGCGGCAGGGATCAAACTCAACTCCTGTTGCAGTGGCTGCCGTTTGGTTCATAGTACATTCGTCAACCCATTTTACCATGAGGGAGGCCCCAGGGAATACATTTCTGTTGTTTCAAATCATCAAGTTTGCGATAATTACTTTTAGTAGCCACAACAAACTAATATGCTATATTCATAAGTTTTGCCAATTGTTCCAAGTATTTTTTTCATTTGTTGGATTCAAGTTCACAAATATTTATTGAGTATCTACCAACTATAAGGCATCTGGGGTACAAGTCTTCTATTTTCTGTAGGAGTTGATAGCATAAAACAGGTAACAGAACTATTACAATATTATACAATCTCTCAAATTTAGGGACTTGATTATAAAAACCGGCATCTTGGGATACTATCTGGTCATTTAAAATTAGGTTGTTAGCAAATGTATTAACATAGAAGAAAGTTTACATATATTGATATGTTAAAAAGACAGTTCCAATGATTAAATTTGACAGTGCATAAAAAACACTCAGGAAATGTATGGTTCAGGGCATAATTCATACTTTTCTCTGGGGAGTAGGTTTAGAGTGCTGATTTTCATGTTGTTTTGTTTTGTGTTTTCCAATGTCCTTCTTTTTAAATAATAGGATGATTATAAATGTGTATTGTATTAAAAATCACCTGGATTCAGTGTCAGATAGTAGCACTTTCAGAAAGAAAAAGGAACACAGAGGAGAGAGCTAAGAGCAATGACCAGGTGTTAAGTATGCTAATTAAACATCCCAAACACAAAAATAAAATCTCCTAATAACTGGGGGTTTGGCCACCCAGAAAGGTATATACCATATTTATACAATGCTCAGATACCATGCATAAAGTATAACATCATTAATTTTATAAAATACTTTAGATAATTTTTTTAAAAAGATCATCACTAGATTAACTGTGTATATCTTTTTTTTTTAAAAGATTTATTTATTTATGCATACAAACACTGGGGTACAGGCCAGAGGTGTGGGGGGTGAGAGGATTCACCACAGAGAACAGGCACATCAACGGAAGTACACTGCTGAGGGGAGCAGGGGGCACCTCAGGAGAGGTCTGCTGCGCCATGTGGGTCCCCCCCCTGGCCGGCAGCAGGGACCGAACTCGTGCTGCAGTAACTGCGGTCCGCTTCATAGTGCGTTGCTTAACCCACTGCGCCACCAGGGAGGCCCCTAACTATGTATATCTTAATCTCCACATGTGACAATGAAAAAGCCTCTATCTCAGATTTCTGAAATTGTGATCATTTTCAAGATGAAACCTGGGCTTATACTGTAGTCAAGGTTAAAGTAAAACCATATGTAATAAACAGAAACATTGCAGTTTCAGTATGAGTATCCATTGTATATAAACCTTCTCTCTCTCTTAAGCTCCACCCCACTTGCTATCTGCATGCCTCTTCTATGCCACACCACCCCTCAGACACTGGTGCTGCCACAATAATTCCCATGCACACACACACATACACACACACACACATTAGGAATTTTAGCACCCAGGAAGCTATAGGCAGTCATTCCTCTGATTATTGCAGTGGTTTTGACATTCTACCTAGAGAGCATATCCACTTACTGTTAATAACTTCAGAAAGTATTTCTCCATTTGAAGGCAAAACAAGACTTCAAACACATTATTCTTTTTTTTAGTTTTATAAAACAGATGGACTTTAAGCTGATAAACCTCCAGACGGAGACTAACATTAGTATCAATACTGTGAACTAAATTGAATTTCTACTTTTGATCATGAGTCATCTAGTTGTAGATTGTAGCTCAACCATATTAAACTGAGAACACCAACCATGAGAGGAAGCTGCCACGGCTCAGCTCTTGAATTCCTATTTCTGTTGGTTTTTACCATCATTCTGCCAGTGTTTTAAATTTGGATTCTTTGTGTTAATATAATGACAAGTTTCATTTTTTTTCTGGGGATTAGAGTTGCTTTTATGCATGCAAAGCTTGCATTTGTAAAACTTTTTAAGGAGCTAATATTAGTTCCACCTTCAAGATGTGGAAACAGAAACACAGGGATTTAGAACCTTGACCAAAATAACTGAACTTGAAGTATTTGAGCTGGCAGTTGACCCCAGCACATTTTTTCTCATTCATTTCTATAGCAACATTCTGGCTCACCTTTGACTAGGAGTAGATCTCCCATTCTTCATACTAATATAATTAAGTTGACTAATTACCTCTGTAGCATGCAGAGACTAGGCTAGATAAATTGGGGTGGAATTGGCCAGAAAGAATGACATGCCTCAAAGTCAGAATTAGAGAATGTAGCAATGTTTTATGTTTATTCTCTTGAATTATAGCTATTTGTTCAATCTTAGGATGGAGCACTGAGTCGTCAATCATCATTCTTTTGCTAAAATTCTGGTTTTACTTATCACCAGTAGCTACATCTACCCTAACTTGGCTGCCTTGTTAAAGATTGTTTGCTTGATTATCCATGACTTCACTCATCTCTTCAAAAAGTATGGAATATTGGGGCCTCCCTGGTGGCATAAGGGTTAAGCACCACATTATGAACTATCCATAGTCACTGCAGCACAAGTTCGATCCCCGGCCAGGTAGGTGACCCAGATGGCACAGCAGACCTCTCCAGCTTTGTCTGCTGCTCACCTCAGGAGTGTGTTTCAGTTAATCTACCTGTTCTGTTCCCCACAATATCTCTGGCAAACCCTCTCACCACCCCCCACATCTGGCCTGTACCCCAGTTCTTGTGTACATAAATAAATAAATCTTTTTTTAAAAGTATGGGGATATTCATGATAAGTAGACACACATTGAACAAGGTAGATTAGAACTTGTGAGAATGAAGTGAAACAATTAAAATATATATATACATATATATATATACTAGAGTGTGAAAATATGAGCATAGGATGATTCTGGGAGAGTATATAGCACAAAAGACTAATATGAACTAGGCTCAGAAGAGAATATTCCTAAGAAGGAATGTTTAATCTAAACCTCTAAAATGATGGGCATTAAACTGATGTGAGGGAATGTCATTCCTGGCAGTATGAAATGCAGTTATCAATTTCTAGTGCCATGCAAGGATACATCTTCATTAGTAAGGTTTCAAAGAAATTCTGATTCTGATTTCAAAGAAAATCAGATTCTGATCTCAAAGAAAATCAGATTCTGATCATAAAAGTATAGAAAAAAGATTTTAAAAAATGCCATATGATGGTAGGCAGAAAATTGACTATTGATACCTTCAAAAACTCTTTTAAGGAGTTTTCACAATCAAAAAATACCATTGAAAATGTTCAAAACAGGAAATGATAATATCAAATTTGTAAGTTAGAGGGTAGACTAGAAGAGTGAAAAGTGGTTGGTTGTAGGAGACTGCTAGAAAGTAGCGATCATTATAGTGGTAACTTGGACTGGCTTGGTATCATTAGAAATGGAGTATAGCCAACATCCCTCATGATCAAGGAAATGCAAATTAAAACCACAATGAGATACCACCTTACACTATTAAGAATGGCACATATTAAAAAAAATGCCAACAACAAATGTTGGTGAGGCTGTGGAGAAAAAGGAACTCTACTACACTGCTGGTGGGAATGCAAACTGGTCCAACCACTGTAGAAAGCTATATGGAGGTTCCTCCATCTACTAAAAATGGAGCTACCATATGACCCAGCAATCCCCCTCCTAGGGATATATCCAAAGGGAAAAAAAAACAAAGCAAAACACTGATTCAAAAGAATACCTGCACTCCTATGTTCATTGCAGCACTATTTATAATGGTAAGACTTGAAAACAACCCAAATGCCCAAAAATAGATGATTGGATCAAGAAGATGTGGAACAAGACATATACACAATGGAATACTATTGAGCAATCAAAAAAGACAAACTAGAGAAATTTGTAGAAACATGGATAGAGTTAGAAGGAATTATGCTTAGTGAAATAAGTCAGAAGGCAAAAGAAAAATATCAGATAGTTTCACTTATAGGAGGACTATAAGGGAGCCAAAAAAGGGATCAAGGAAAAGAACAATAACAACAACAACAAAAATCAAATCACAGCAAAAAAAAAAAAAACAAACAAAAGACAAAGACAAATCAGAGACACTTGGGGGGAGGGGGGAGAGTGAATAGGATTAGGGGAAAGAGAGCAAGGGACTGAGGTGATGGTGCACTGGTGAATTGGGAGTGGGAATTCCATGGGAACAACAAATGATACATTTGTATCAAATATACATGACTAAGTAGGAGAAAAAAATAAAAGAAAAAAATGAAAAAAAAGAAATGGAGCATAGCAGTTAAAACATAAGAAATTTATAGTATTGGCAGAAATTTTAAATGATTAGATATATTGAATAAAGGAGAGAAAGTTTGTGTATATTCATAAGGACACTTCTTGCCATGATCAAAAATACAAATTATGGTAACCCTAACACTATAAACCATTATCAGATAATTTCCTTTATTTTGATCATTAATACAGGTTGGGGCTCATTCACAATAACAGTTAATATCCCTTCAAATATAAATAAGAGTAGAACCTCTGCTCAGATGCACTGAAACAATTCAGGATGATTCTCTTAGATATTCAGAAGTCCAAAGGTAGAATAGTTTGGATATAAATTGATTTAACCATTTTATAATCAGGAATATAATTTCATGCCATACTTCTCTTCTTTGTATATCAGCTTCATCTGGTTTTGTAGATGTTCATGGATAGTTTCCTGCAGTAGTTATCACTTCCACAAAAAAAAAAGAAAAAGAAAAAGAAAAAAAGATCCTGATTTTCTTTCCCAGAAAATATAGATTTCACACTGCATCTCATTAACCCAGTTGAGCATAGACTACCCATCCCTGAACATATCTCCAGCACTTTTTATAGAAACATTGTGCTGCCTTTAAATTAATAACCCTGGATGGAAAATCTTATGTGATATTTATCCCACTGTTTTGACAGCATAATTTCAGTCTTGGGATCTGTACCTTACACTTCTTCCATGTCTTAATCCTAGAAATGAAAGACTACCCACACTTTCCCAAAGAAGATTTCTATGGGTAATTCTTCCATGGAGTAGACTCTGCTTCCTGACCTTGCTCTCTGCTCAAATGACTTTCACATTAACAAAGACTCTCATCTCTCTCTTAGATGATTTTTGTAGTTCCATAATAGATAAATTGTCATCAGACTCACTTCTCAGCACATCTCCCACTTCCACCCTAATTGTATTTAGTCAGTGGATCCTGTACACAGCTGTTGTTTAATGGCTAAAACCTTTCTGTGTCAGAGTCAGGTAATTGACCCCCCAATTCTCTTTGTAATGAATTTCTCCTAGTTTTTATCTGGGCACATGGTTTACACAACTAAAATCAAGATTTCTTATGTATAATTCCTTATATAGTAAGACTTCCAGCATGAGGCTAAGTTCTAGCCAATAGAATAAAAGCACAAACTTATATATATATATATATATAATATATATATATTTCAAGTTTTAGTTAATCTTCTGAAGGAGAAATGATCTCATTGAATGGGATACAATGTGGGCAACCTTGAAAGCTTATTCCTTTATAATGACTAATTATACTTAAATGGCTTAAGTTGAAATAAGAAATTATATGAATACATGGCTGCTTGCCTTACTAGACACTAAGCAAAGATTTTTCCATTTTTTTCTTTGTATTTCAGCACTTATTATAGGGCTGCCTGGCATACTAAGGGACTCAAAAAGTGTTTGCTGAATGTAAAACATATGTATTATGTGCTATATGTTAAACAGAGTCTAAATACTTTCATAATTTTCATTTAATGTTTTTTTCTCTTCAAACTTCTCTTTCTAGATCATAGTAAGAAAATATAGCATGCTTGCTGATTTGTGTATTGCTAAGCATAATGATTTCAGTAAATACTTTTAGACTTAAATCATCATTGCAGAATTCAGCTTCATTGAATACTATTGTTGCAGGAATCTTATAAATTATCTTACCCAATATTCTCATTTTATGAAATATGAAAGTTATATTTGGAGATGTATGTTTATTGCCTAAGATGTCTCGACTAAATGTAACAGAACTGTAAAATATAACTTGGTATTTTAATGCCAAGTTCAGTGCTAAGTAACTCTTCACTGTGTGTTGTGATTTCTACTACTACATACATCAGTATTTCAGAGGTCATAATTGACTATCATTTTTTAGGTGCTACAGGGAATTAGAAAAGCAACAGTTATTACAGATATCAAGTTTCTCTTGATATTTTTGTTACAAGACAACCCTCAAAACTCCCTTCAGAGTTCAGGGGAAAAAAATTAAAAAAAAAACAATCTGCATCTCTTATTACTAAGATTACTTTCTCATCAGTAAGCAGAGAGTAAGTATTATACATCATCCCAGGGACCTCACTGCCACTGAAGATATGCAAATGTGAATTCTGGCACCATCATAGAAAAAGGCCAGAAGAACTGTCTTTCTTTATTCTTTTCATTCATAGACAAACAAACAACATTAAAAACAATAAAAATTCCACAAAACAAATCCTTATTATATTTCATGTTTCCACACAAAAAATCTAGAACTTTTACCACATCTAGCTTTAAAATTTTAGTCACCACTCATGATACCATGATAAGAGTTTGTATAGAACCTGCAAAGCATTTGCTGTATATCTGCTATCTGTTGAGATAGTAATAGGTAGCCTAGTGAAAAAAATAATGAAAATTGAATCAAGCTTTTAATAGGGTGATGGTTTAATAAAGAGTCAGATAGGAAGCAAGTCATTTCCATAAACTGTTTTACAGTCCTCAGAATCACAGCAGAGAGGCATAGAATCCATCCTAGAATCAGAAGCATCTCTAAAAAAAAGAAAACCTCCAACCTCCTTTTTGGAAATAGATGAGCACGAGTCAGGAAAGAGAGAGAATAGAATTTCAAGTCAAGATGAATGACAAACCAAAGACTTTGAAGAGTAGACATTGGCATGAGGGGCTGGTTAGAGAGGAATGTATGCAAAGGTTGGTCTTAATAAAAGTGGGAGGGGTAGATATGAGCTAGATCAAGAGAAGCTAATAAGACAGCATGTGGGACTTGACATGTAGACTTTAACAAGTGAACAGAATTGTAAGTGCTAAGCAAATAAATAACATAATCAAATTTGTATGAAAAAAATAATAGGTCAGTGAGTGACTGGCTTTAGATGGTGGGCAAGAGAGACCCTACAGGCAGTTAAGACTTCTGCAAATCTATGACAACATCCCAAATACGAGATGAAAAAATCCTTGACTAGGTAGCAGCATACAGAGTAGGGGATGGACGTGAGATGCATATAGGAGTCAGAATCAACCAGATTGTGGTCACTGGATAAGAAAATGTGGGGTATGGGGAGAGGGACATCACACTGAGCTTTTCCATTTACTTGAGCAACAATGCTGGTCTTTAAAATAGAAAAGCAGGAAGAGAAGCAGTAGGTTCTGAAGAGCAAATTTTAAGTCAAATTTGGGTATCTCGTAGAAAAAGGAGTCAGATTTAGTTAAAGGTACTAAGTCTAACTTCTAACTGCTATCATTTATTGGGATGGGATGGCCTGGAGATAACTATTTAACTCTTTTAGCCTTAATGTTTGTATCTTTCAAATGTTAATATCTTTTTTATGTTTATATCTTTTATTTTCATCTCATTAAAAATGTATAATCATAAGTGTCTTTTTTTTTATTTTGTCTTTTAATTTGACTAGTGACAAGCAATGAGCATGGAGATTAACAAGACTCTATAAAGCCCATGTCTTCTTAATTTCCTTTTTCTCATAGTGTTAGGGTCAAAGTAGCTTTTATCATAAAAAGTGAACTGATGACTATCACTGAACCATGCAATTTTCACTCATTTGTTGACTGAATTTGACTGAAGTCAAATTCTTTAAGTGAAAAATCATAGCTTTGAGAGATTGACAGACTTCTTGGTCATTTGAAGAAGTTTGATTAATAAATCTCATTGCATCTCACATGCATTTCTAAATCTTCATGAGTAGCTGCTTTTCTTCTATAAGAAATGCTTTTTAGTGTGTGTGTAAGCCAAAATGTGTAAAAGTATCCAACTTGTCCTTTTAAAAAAAAAGATTTATTTTTATTTATGCATGCAAGAACTGGGGTACAGGCCAGTGCTGTGGGAGGTGAGAGGATTCACCAGAGACAGAGTGGGAGCAGAACAGGCAGATCTACTGAAATACACTGCTGAGGGGAGCTTGGGACAATGCAGGAGAGGTTTGCTGCACCATGTGGGTTCCCTCCTTGGTCAGGGATGGAACTCATGCTGCTCTGCTTCACAGTGCAGCACTCAACCCACTGAGCCACAAGGGAGGCCCCAGACTTGGCCTTGACCATCCCTTTTTTTTTTTAATTAAAATATTTTAAAATTTACATATACTTGCCATTAATTGTAATCCCCATCACCATCTCATCCCCAAAAAACAATGAGAATCCTTTGGAAGTAGACCACTTGGGAAACACAATTCCATCTATGCATTCTTTTTTTTCTTTATCTAATACCCATTCATTCATGTAGACATTCATTCATCCAGTTGTATGTAGTTGAGACCACCTTCATTGATTGAAAATCATATTTGAAAATGTGTAAATTACCATCATTGTACTTATTTTTTTTTCATTGGCAAAATGGTAGTAGTAATGTAGCTTATGCCATATGATTGTTATAACTATTAGAAAAATCAATAAATATAGTGTTTGAGAGTAAAATGCACTCAGTAGGACTCAGTGATCATTGTTAGTGTTACCAATCCCCTTGTTAGGTGACATCCTATTTAATTCTGATTGACTACCTCATGATTGGGAGATTGTCAGAGGGACTGTGCTGCAGTTTTTCTTGTGATGGAAAATATGAATCTGACTAGTGAAATAAAATTACATTGATAATAAAACTATATTTAAGTACCTATTATATACATTCTGTTGAGTCTTTTATATATATCATAATAGTTACAATATAGTATGTTACAATTTAGTATGCAGTTCTTGTCATAGACAGAATAATGCCCCCCTCCAAATTTCTTATGCCCTATTCCCAAGAAGCTGTGAATATATTAGGTTACATGCCAAAGCTGAATTAGACTGCAGACAGAATTAAAGTTGCTAGTCACGTGCCCTTGAGATGGGGAGATTATTGTGGTTTATCTGGGTGGGGTCATGAAGGTTTTTAAAAAGTAGGAAAGAGAGGTAAAAGGGAAAGAACCAGAAAGATGGCAGTATAAAAAAGACTTCCCTGGATATTGCAGACCTTGAAGCTGGGAGAAGTAATCACCATCAAAGGAGAGTGGCCAGCCACTAGAAAATAGAAAAAGCAAGGAAGCATTGTCTCTGAGAGAGAAACAGATCTACTGGTACCTTGATGCTAGCACCTTGAGACCTATTTTGAAATCTCAACTACAGAACAAAAAGATAACAAATGTTATTATTTTGAGCAGATTGAGTTTGTGATAATTGTAACAACAGCAGAAAAATCAGCATATCACATGTTATACTTACTCATCGTGTCTAATTGGGAGTTACTGTAGTTCCAAATGCATTCTTAGAAAATGTAATAATTATTCCTCTTGAGAAACTTACTTGCTGGTTGAGAAGATGAGAAAGCAATGCACACAGTATACACTGAGAGGAGAATGAGCCTCAGTTAAAGCTCTGAAAACTGAAGTTTGCAAGGTGTGTCTGGGTAGTAATGGACTTCTGGGTAACTATAATATTCCAAAGTAGGTGGTCTCCCTGGGGACTAGGGGTTAAGTCTCAGTGCCGTCACCACCACAGCCTAAGTTTGAGCCCTGGCTGGAGAGCCGATCTGCTGTGGGGTCTGAGAAAAGTTAATCAGGTTTTTCCACCCTTCCGCCATTGGTGTAATAATGGACACCTGCGGTGCTGCACGCTTGCCTAGGAGGGCATGCATAAGTGGGCGCACCTGAGTTTGGACATGGGCTTATATGGGCGGTGTCATGAGGATACCAGTACCGACCAGCAGTGAGCGAAAGCAGCAAAGAAAAAGAGCAGTGAGAGTAGCAGCAGCAGTAGAAGCAGAGACTAAGATGCACCAGGGGCTGGGAGGCCTGCCAGCCTCCCGGCCCCCTCCCACTGCCCCATTACCTGGCCACCTCTGTATTGAAAGTATAAAAGCCACCGAGGGCTCCAAGACTCCCTTCCTTTACCCTGTCTGCCCGAATCATGGAAAACTTGCTCCGGTCCCCCCTTCCTGCCACTACACCCCCATATAGCACAGCTGATCTCTCCTGTTTTGACCGCTGCTGTCCTTAGCAGTGTATTTCAGTCAGTCTGCCTGTTGTGTTCACCACTCTGTCTCTGGTTAATGTTCTCCTCAAACCTCTCGCGTATACAGCAGTTCGATGCATAAAACAAAATTTAAAATATTCCAGAGTAACTGTGGGGTTCTAGAATATCTGGGATTCTGGAGCAGCTGCAGTATTCTATGGTGACTAGGGTATTTTGTAGTGGCTCTGTGGTTCTGGAATCTCGGATTCTGGAGTAACTATGGGACGCCTGACTACAGGAGAAAAAGAAAGTGGGCCTCTGGAGCATCTCACTTGTGTGTAGTATGGGAATATTTCTCATAAGAAGAAAATTTACTTTCAGTAACTGTTTTAGAAATGCAAAGCTAGGATACATTGGTTATAGTGGAACGCTCTAGTTCAACCGAAGATCAAAATCAGCATTCTCCGTAGCAGAGTTCTTTGTCAGTAGGAACTGCTCTTAGCTGTCAAAATGCTCTGTCAAGCTACTGCAGGGGAAGCAGGTGTTGATACTCAGTCATTGAATAGAAAAGCAAGGCCTGGGTTGAACAAGCCTGGGGCAGTTTCTTATCACCAAAATCTATCTTCTTCCTTTCTCCACCTTTTCATTTTCTATGTGCTATGTGGTATGAAACATTAATGCACATTTAAATAAATTATATGCAAACTCTAGATTATTTTAAGAATCTATGTGAATAGTTTTGGAAGGGAAAGAAACAGAGAAATTAGAACTTAAATTTATTAAGCTACTCTGTCTTATTCATTGTCTCACTTAATCCTCTCCACTGTTCCACAGGTAGGCATTATTTTCTTTCTATTTGGAGAAGTACATTCTCTGAGCACAAATCAATTAGGGAAATGCTAAATGGCTTGGGGCTGGCTGAGTGCAGAAATAGAGAGAAGGCAAAAGTTGTGTTCGCTGCTGTGGTATGAGAAGGCTGTTCCCTGGAGGAACCAAGAATTTAAGTGTGGCTGCAAGGGAGGATGTGGTCAGGCTGGATGAAGGGTTGGGGAAGAGGAAGGAGGTCATTCTGGGCAAAGAATGAATATGGACAAACATTTGAATTGTTGGAACACAAGAGAGAGCAGGGAGTAAGGACACTGGGGTGACTGAAAGAAAGTTCACTAAGGAGGAGATAGTTGGATTTAAAAGGCCTTGAGTTCCAAAAGGAAAACAACAACAAAACTGGACTTAAGTCATTGGCATTGGGGAACATCAGAGATAATAATGTCAGAGAAAAAGGCTATAAAAGGGTCAGAAAATCAAATCCATGAGTCTCCAGATGAGAAATTGCTGCTGTAATACTATGAAATACTATGTACAATTATGATATGTATCGCTGAAGTAAATAAAGGACCTTGTATCTCTCCTGGAATGTCCTATATGGTCTCACTTTAACCCAGTTTAATGAATAATTATTGAGTCCTTACTCTGTGAAGGCGCTTTTCTAGGCACTGGCAATGCAAAGATGAAGTGAAAACTTTGTCTTCATCACCTCATGATTGGGACATGTAGAAAACTGCATAGGACATACATGGAGCTAGACTTCCAAGGAGGCAAAGATACCTCCCCTACCCCCATTGCCTTAGATGGTGACGATCACTGGAGGAGGGAAAGGATTCAAAGAATTCCCTAAATTATTAATGTACACATTTTGCCCATCACCAGACAGTTCTTCCTCTGAGGTTAAGTCTTTAAGTCACACATGGATGCCCATTTATATACATAAAACACAGTGTCATAGAATGTTTTCCCCCAAATGTTTATTTGAATTTAATGCTTATGATAATATCATATGTCATTTCTTCCCTGAGGGAAGTTTGCATTTTCACAAGGCGTTTCCTTGGCAACACCGTGACCACAGTGAAAATTTCTGGTATGTTCTAAGATTACAAGGAGATAATTTTGTAAATAATTTTGAATTATTAAATCATATTTCCTGTATAATTTAGCTTATTACACGAGAAGGGGGTGTGATAAAGGGGTGGGGTGAAGATTTTTCCATTTATCAAATAGATGTGTAAGAATTGAGTCCTTACAACTCTGTGAAGCATAGATTATTGCCCCCACTTTATAGATAAGAATAGTGACGTTCCATGACTTGTGTAAGTTCACATAGCCAGGAAGTACAGCGCCAAGATTCAAACTAAAATCTGCCCATTATCAAATTGCTTTTCCTATTCACTGGCAGGGCCTTCATTCCTGCCCAGTCTGGGACAGCACCCAAGCACCCAGGGGTCCTGTAAGTAACCTACTTTCAGTTCCTACGTGAGGTTATAATTTTTCACTGAATATTTCTGGAACTGTGCTTCTCACATGTAAGTCGGTCTTTCCTGTGGCTTACAGAGGGAGTTTCCAGGAGCATCTGAATCAGTTCATAGGTTCTTCAATCTGTTTTCCTTTGGTAAGTTGCCACCTCCAACTGTCTCCCAAATTAATGTGATCAGGGCAGGACTTTGCAGCAAAACAAACTCACTCATGCGTCCCTTAGTGAGAATTGCTTAGCCTGGTTAATCATGACAGATGTCTTCATAGTGGATGGATTTTTATTACAGCAAGTGGATACAGGCATTTCTCAGTCTTTCATTCCACTTGTGCTCAGGCTCAGGCAGTGAAAGGGACCACCAATAAACACCAAAATAGAATTCTCCAGAAGCTACTCGTGTGTTGAATGAGAGAGGCTAAGGACATTGGTCTACTGCAGAAAAAGTCTTAGACTACTACACTCAGAAAAGATTTCAAGGCTTTTCATTATGAACTTCATCATTTTAAGAAAATCATATTTGGGAGAATTATTTTTGAAAGAGTAATGTTTCTTCCCATATATAATGATATTCCTTCATTTTTGTGTTGTACTCTTCAGATATTTTTACACCAAACACATGCTCTGTGTTGGCATTAATCGCCTCTTGCCCTTGAAGAACTTGCCATCTTGTTGAAAGTTCAGAGTCACACGTAAATTGAATTAATTTTACAGTCATATCAGACAGAAGAGAATCAAGTCTAGTAAAAATAATCCAGAGAAATGAAAATAGTGGCTTTTCAGCTCCTTTGTAACGGTCCTGTGAAAGATAAATCTGTTTCTCTCCATAAGAGAAAATAGATAGAGGCAAGAAATATGTTCATGGAGTGACTACAGTAGGCCAGGTAGCACAACAAGCATATCTAGTCATTTTTCACCACTGTAATTATGAACAGTTCATAGCATTGTCTCCATTTTATGGAAGGGAATCAGAGGACTAGGGGTAGAGTTCTGTGTATGGCCATGTAGCAAATAGCTTATAGAACCCCAGCTTGCTTGGTCTGGTTTGAAAGGCTCTGCTTGTTCTGGTATAACACATAATTTTCCTTTGGTTTGAAAGAGCAAAAACACAACTTTCTGAGGACATTGATGTGATTAGAGAACCTCAGTTATTTTCCTCATTGCTCACAGGAATGTGATATATACACATCATTTCAATAAACAGTGAATTCATTTCATAGCTATGGCTTTGAAATACAAACAAATTTAATGAGTCCACTAGGTTTTGAAAAGTTTAATAATACTGCTAAGAGCAAATTTTACTGCTTAAAGAATACATATAATAAATATGTAAAGAATAATTTACTATAATAAATAGTAAAGAATACATAAATAAATTAAAAATCTACTAGTGTCTTGAAAAGGCACATAATGATAAATACATTACTAGCTAAAATTTCTCAGTTACCTTGTTGGTAAAATTATCGTTGATAATAATTTTAATTCTCTAACTTAAAACACCTGCAAGATAAGAAATAATTCCATCACAAGAATAGGTGGGACAATAATTCACCTTATAGAATACCAGGAGAGCAGGCACAAGGCCAATTAAATATCCCTGGCAGATTGGATCAGCAGGAAGCAACTTGCAAAAACATTTGCTTAAAAGTAGGAGGACTGGACAAGAAGATGAAAACCTTCCATACAAGGTTAGTACTTGAATTTCAGAAGGTCACTGATAGATAAAGTTTAGCTGGCAGGATTAGTAAGAAACCACTGACAAACAGTGATTTAAAGACATACTTCTTCAATTAACACATGATACAGTACCTAATGCCTGCCATGTATCTTTTTTAAATACTAAGGCGCTTCTAGGCTGGCAAGGAAGGTAAGCAAATAACTAATGATAGTACAAAATAATTGACTTTGAGCTTGCATGGTGAAGAAAGGGACTGTGACCCACTGATGACCTTGAATTTATGGAAGCACAGAAGATGGACATTTATTTCAGATTAAGTGGGTGTGGAGTTTAGAGTCTCTGGGAAACCTTAGTAAGGGAGAGGTGATTGATGTGAGCTAGTCTTAAAAGGATAAACAAGTATAGTAGGTGAACCAGGATTGGAAGGAGTTGGAAATGATATGAAGCATCAGACCATGTGACACGCATGTAATTCATCTGACTTGATGATTGACAGTGCAGTTGGAGAGGCAGTCAGAAGTTAGATTATGTAAAGCTTTATGTAACATTCTTTGGATTTTGCTCATTTTTCTGGATTTAGATGTTCTCAAATTTTAGTGTGCATAAGATTCACCCAGCCAGGAGATTCTGATTCAAAGAGTCTGTGTTGATGATTAGGAATCAACATTTTAAATAAACCCTCCAAGCTTATTTTACTTCTGGCACTTTCTGGATCACAATCCTAAAAGACGCTGCTGAGCAGGAACTATTGAAAGCATTTAAGTGGGAGAGTTGGCTGTGTTTATTCACTTAAAGGTTCATTCTGATAAATTATAGGCTATATTGGATCTTCAAGAACTGAAGGCAGATTGAGTCCTTAGTAGGCACTTGCCATAATCCAGGTAAGAAGTGATATCTGTATGAATTAAAGTTGACTGTGTTAATTGATTTGGTGTAGGGAAGCAGGAGCAGGAAAGAATCAGGAATCAAGGATGGTCCCTGAAAACTGGTGCTAGTATGCAATGCCGGAAGATAGGAAATGCGTACGCTTGCCTAGGCAAAGAAACAGTCTCAGAGTAGCGTTCTCTGTCCTGCATTCCTTTCAAATTGCGCTATCAGTTCATGGAATACAGCTGAAGATACCATATTAGACATGGGAGTTTAATAATTATTGAAGTGTTAGTGTTAAGTAAGGCAGTCTAGTTGAGTAGAACACACATACGCACCCCAAAAACAAAACAACAAAGGAAACCAAGACTTTTGGAGAATGTAGATTTGACAGAAGATAGAAATTTGGGGGAAAAAATTGAAAAGGGATAGTCAGAAAAAGTTAGGAGGAAAACTAGGAGTGAGAAGTATCCCTGAAAATAAAAATAAAGTGAATCCCAAGAAAGAGAGCTTTGTTTATAGTTTGAAAATATCATTGGGATATCAGATTCATAGAGTTCAGATACCCAGTTTCTTTTATGTGCCACTTGACATATGTCACCATTTTGTTTTCTCACCATGACTACCTGACAGGGGGAGTCACTCTGGTTTTCCAGAATATCAGGAGACACAAAAAGACTTGTTAAATTGTTGTCATAACTCTTGAGAGAAGAAGGCAGCTTTCAGTCCCACTTCTGCCTGTTCAGGAAGCTGGTGCCCCTTCTTCTATCATAAGCTACTTTCTTAGAAACTTGAGTGAAAGGAATTTCAGGCAACTCATGTTTGGTAAGTGTGCGGATAACAAGCGCTAACTAAAATCGTTTCACATCAACAATTCTTTCTAAAACTTCGTCACTGAAAACAAAGGAAGAGTAACATGAGAAAAACTGAAGAAGAAAAGAGTTTCAATTCAAAAGAGAAAGCCAACAGAGAGGGAAAAGATCAAGGTGAAGAGAAACCAATGAAGGATTTTACTTTTATAGTCACAGGGGAGTTGAATTCAGAGCTAAGGCCGTGGGTCTTTAAATGGTGAAGGAGAAAGGATCAAAGATAGAATAATTCATTGTTACAGAGGAGGAAGAGGTCAGAAAGGCCTTGCCACACAGATGGCTTTTGTGTCCTAGATGACCTAGGAGACATTTGCTGAAAATAATGAGTCTGGTAGTAAAAACAAGGGCTTGAATAAAATGAAATAAGAATGGAAACAACTGTTAGGGCAGTGGTGTGGTGTGTGTGCAAGGACACATGGAGTTTAAAGGATCTAGATCAGAATGTACAAGACCTGAAAATTCTAATTTTCCATGGTCAGGTGACTCTGAACAACTTATGAGAAAACATAATGTCCATTTAGACAACTCCTGTATTCCACCAGGAGGCTCACATAGCATGGTTTAGAAACAGCTACACAGATCGTTCTGGGAGGTATAAAATAACACTAGGCTTAAAGGGAAACTTGAAAATTAGCAAAACATGTGTGGGTGGGAGGGAGGAAGAACATTACAAGAGGAAAGCACAACCAGAAAACCTGGAAAAACATTCTCTTAAGACTGAAAATTAAAAAGGGAGGCTTGAAGAGATGAGAAGAGAGATACTGTTTGGGAATGTTGAAGGTTAAATGAGTTTCAGTTCTGGAAAGGTCACTACATTAGCTGAAGAAATTACACATTTTTTGTCAAGTATTTTCAGAGAAAATCACCATTGCTTTCACTAAGCATCCTTTAGACCTACAGATGTTCATATTCATTTGTTATATGACATCAGCAGAAAGGGAACAAATTTGATTGACTTTGTCTTTGTGTTGGAAATTAGACATGTATTTTGTCTAATCTTCATATACCTGGAAAAATGGATATAAGGCCCATTGTAGACAAAATCACACGGGTAGGAAACAGTGGGTCCACACCCCTACAAGTTGGTTCCAGCAGGTAATCTCTTGGGTGTCTGATGAGTAGAACACACCAACATCACTTTCTGATGGGAGTCCCTCTGTGTACAACAAGAAATCTTCTCTTTGTGCCAGTGGCAAGAATGACTTTTAGAAATCAAGAGACAAATTCCGGGGAAGATGCAGCAAAGCAAATAAAAATATCAAGCATTTATTTCACTGAGGGCAGATAATGGAAAGCAATTTAGTAAGGAATGAAAAACAAAAGCTTGCGTTCTCTGTGTCATGTAGATTCCATAATTCTGCAGTCTATGAATAGGCTATCAAGGTACGAGGAATCTGGACTCACTGCAGTCAACCCAGGATCTAAGCAACAGTACATATGAAGCAACGGACAGTTTTTTTCTTACCTCCTCTTTCCTCATGATTTCTGCCCCCTTTTCTTTTCACAGTTTTGCCTATAGCAACTTCTTTCAGACAGGCTACTGGAGATGGGGTAGTGGCTTTCTAGCTGTTCTATATGGACAAGTCATGATAGCCCTTGTTCCATTTGACACAGAATCTAGGCTACCTTCTGTTGGGGGTGGAAGACAGGATCCTGGGAGCCCAAAGATCTTCAGGCATCAACTATTTGTTCCCTAATATTTTGCACACTGCTTAATGCTTTTCTCCTTCACATTCCTGGGAAAACCAAAAGCATTTCCCCATGGTCTCAACGTCCATATTTCCCTCTCCTTGGATATATAACTTAAAGAGAAAACCAACCCAAACATCTGGACAGAAAGCCAAGAGAACATAGTTTCTAAGGAGATGACAAAGGACATAAATCTCTTCTTGTGCTCAAATGGAGGAATTTCTTTAGTGCTCTGCTTTGCTTCTTTAGTGTTCCTCTATGCTAGTTGATATATCTATGTCTGAATCTGTAACTATAACCATGATAAGTTGAGCCCTATATTATCTACATTCCTCACTTATGCCAATATAAACATTTTCACCCAGTAAATCATTCTGACAACTTTCCTTGCCTTAATTTTATTTTATCCCTGTTCTTTAGTATAGGTAAGCACAATTTGTAAAATCTCAGACTTCCAATAACTTAATAATAAGGAGTAGGTACAAAGTACTTTTCCAGATCAGATGCTGGGTATAATTTACTGGAAGAGTTTAAGATGAGTAAAATCATGCTGTTTCAGGCCTGCAGAGTTTATCTCTTAACCTGCCACTCCCCTTCCTTACCAAACACACCCCCTCCCACAGCAATTTCATTTTCTGGTAATGTAACATTAGGCTGTGAAAAATGACATACCAGAGTAACATAAAGCAAGCTTTTAAACGAATATAAACAGTTGCCTCAGATCATAATAGCTGCCATTTATTGTGCCTGACACTACTCCATGTTTATGTAAATCATGCCTTTTACCCTCAAAATAATCCTATGACAAGGTTTTGACATATTTTAGCAGTTGAAACAAAAAAGACACTCAGTAAGGTCAACAGCTTATTGGACTTGTAAGGAACAAGGTTGAAATTCCAATCAAACCTTGTGTTTTGTCCACTATTCTAGAGTAGGTCTCACATCTCACATTCTTTGTTACCCCAAAACAGAGACCGTTGCCCTGATAGCTGATGGCACTCAACTGATTATATTAAACTACATGTTCAAGTATTTAATTTATATCAAAGGGGAACCAGGGCAATGAAATAGAAAGGCTGAATATGGAAATTATCTTAATTATGTATTTCGTGTTTAAATAATGGTTGAATCTGATCATTGGTTCCGCTTTGTGTGAGCCAAGTTTGTATGCTACATTTTGATATTTTTACTTATCAGTATGCAGGTCTATTCCTGCGTGCCTCTCAATGTGACCATGTCAGCTACCTCAGTTATGGTCACTTCTCAAACATTTATTAGGCATTTGCTGATGAATAAGAAATGAGGACAAACAGATGGCTTCAGAATAATGTGGTCGGTTTGGCGGTCAAGGTATGCAGAAGGAAGGATGGAGACACAGAGCAGGGGCATCTAGCCCAGATGGGGGAGGAAGAGTCAAGGAAGACTTTCTG
This sequence comes from Galemys pyrenaicus, assembly GCA_019455555.1. Lineage (NCBI taxonomy): Eukaryota > Metazoa > Chordata > Mammalia > Eulipotyphla > Talpidae > Galemys > Galemys pyrenaicus. The sequence continues at coordinate 209,492 of JAGFMF010011774.1, read as the reverse complement.
GAGGAAATCTGAACTAATTCATGAAGGGTAACTAGAAGTCAGCCAGGCAAGGGGGGAGGGGGTTGGTGTTGGGCTAAACAGAGGAAAATCCATGAACAAAAGACGGTGGCATGTGAACACAATGGGACGTGTGGGCAGGGAACTGCCAAGAGTTCAGAACAATTAGAACATCAAATGTGAGGCTAATTGCAGAGCTAGAAGGAGAGCGAAGTTCAGGGAGGTCAGCCAGAAATAGGGCAATCAGGGTCTAGTAGCTGCAGGAAAGAGAGAGGAATATCTGATTTTGTGTAGATCATTCTGAATAAAGGATAGAATTAAGAAATTTGTTAACTGACACTGTAGTGTCACTTGCAATGAATGAGGTAGGAGGTGGAAGCTCCTACCATTGGCCTGATGACTGCCACCCTCTCAAGAACGCAAAATGATTATTAATAACCACTGAATGCAAACTTCGGAATGGAACGCTCTAAAATACTAAAAGTTATGCACTGCAAAATATGTACATTAATCTTCACTTCCCCTCTGCTATGGCTACTGGGAACCTTGGTTGAAAGGACTAAGAGGAACATCCAGGCTGCCTCTAATTCCTTCATCTCTTGTTCTGTGACTTGTTAATGCTCCTCTGAGTATTCTCTTATTCGTGTCCTTAATGTCTACATGTATGCATGATTACTTCCTTAGGTCAGGTATTTTATTATCACTTGTAAATGAAGGTTGGTCTTTCTGTAGACATTGGTCTGAAGTCAAGGCTTTAAATAGAGTAACTCAGTGATTTCTAATCTAAATCAGATTAAATTTAAGGACTGTATTATGGTCTAGCAGTTTGTGCTACTCAAAGCATGATCTGCAGACTATAGTGTTGCCTATTTGAATCTCAGGGACCTTTTATTACCTGTCCAAGACAAAATAGGTGCAGAAAGGAGAGTGAACGCTCAGAAACCTATTCCCATCTGATTACTTTATTTTCTTTGTTGAATCTAATAGTAAATAATGGACTTGTGTTTTTAATATCCTTGGTATTTTCTTCACCCCACTTCCTAATAGCTGATTGTGTTGTGTTTTTAAAAAATACCACTGTATGGGTGGGGCTGAGATTCTGCTTTGGGAGGTAGTGGGCCCTCCTCAAATATAACTTGACCAAACTTTTTCGACCTTATATAGCAAAACGAATGTCACAAGCACATAAAATAAAGTAAATCACTCTTAGCATTTTTGAGTGATTACCAGGTATCAGGCAGGTAAATTGGGTATCTCACATGATCTTTCCCAAAGTTCTGCAGAAGCTATTCTGCAAATTAAAAAAAAAAAAAAAAATAGAGCTGAGAGCATGACTGTAGAGTTTTGGGGTTGGAATTTAACCTCAAATCTATGTAACTCTACAATTAACACATTTTTTATACCCCTACTTTCATTGTTACAAAACAAACAATTTCCTGCTAAAATTTTGCATACTTCTTCAAGAGATGGGCAGTTCTAAGATCAGCATCCACATCCTGTGCCATCTTAATATCATAATCCACAGCATAGTATGAGGCCAAAACTGATTTTCAGTATATTCTAGATAATTTGTACTACCCTTGAGTTGCCTGCTAGTCACATACTGCCTTGGAGTTAAGGGCTTAAGCAAGCACTCAGACAGATGAGGGTCTTCTCATGAACAGGAAGGGTCTTGCATTAGATCTTTATCTAGAAATAAATTTCAGAGTCCCTCTTTGCCTCTAGTAGGGCATTTTGTTTTTAATCTATGAAAACTGTTCATGAGTGTTTTTCCTGAGAAGAGGGAAAAAATGGAAAAGAAATTAGGTTAGTTCATTGTTAAAGCCTCCAATTTTTGTGGCTATACACACAGGCTATATCACCAGCAAATGTTTTGTCGAGTCATTGTGTCTGTTGCTACCCCACCTCAGTCAACTGCATTGCTAGATTAACTGAACCACTGTGTGTATTTCTTTTTTAGGTTTTAAACATGGACAGATGTGCCACAGTCCAGAAGAACTTTCCACACACTAAAGATTGAGCACTGTTGATGTTCTCCCAGTACCTATTTCATTCAGAAATAACACACTTTGAAGAAGTTTGTGTCTCGCGCTGGTTCCTACTATAAATTTTATTTCAGGACTTGCCAGTGCCCCAAGCAGAGTATGCCATGTGTAACCAAAGCTGCAGACAGTTTGGGCGATTGATATTTCAAAGAAATTGAAATTCAGTCAGAAGTATTCTTCATCAAAGTGCAGAGCTGTGCCCTGAAATCCGAGAGGAACCAGGTGCTTGCAACTGCTCAGCATCCAGCCAACATTTCTGTGTCTAAGGCCCTGAGTCGGGAAGGGGCACAAACACAGGTTGGCACAGATGGACAGTGACTACAGGTACTAGGGAACGTGATGTCGGGGCAGCCCCAGAAAAGTCAGTGTACAGTCACTTCTATTGGGACCCCCAACCCATCTTATCTTCGCAGATCTTGCTATCAAAGTCTAACTATTCTTTTATTCTTAATAATCCTTATTCTTAATAATCACAATTGTATTTAGAATAGCTGTCAAAGTAAGACAATGCAGCCTGGTTGCTGAGGCCACAAATTTTAGACCAAGAATATCTACCATCGAGTGAGCTCTTATTGATCATAAGCACTATCCTCAAAGTATAAAGTACAAGGTAGTTTTTTAACCCTCTTTTAATATATATCATCAATATTATATAATTTATATAATACATAATATAATAGGTGTACATGTATATATGATATAGTACATGTATATAATACATATATATTTATGTATTATATAATACATAAAAGATGATATAGATTACATAGAATTATATTATTATCAACACTTTACAGATGAGAAAAGTGAAGTTCAGGGAGTCTCAGCTATGAGTATGCTAGATCCTGTGTCTAAACTCAGCTTCAACACAACCTTAGGTTTGGTATTTTTTATTATCATGTTTTTCTATAACAGGAATAACAGCAGAACTGCCAATTTTATTCTGGTTAGAAAAATACAGGTCTGTACACTGAAAAGTGAAAGGTATACACCAAATTATGGACTGTGCAGGATAAAAATAACTCCAGAGTCATTCTTTGAGAGCCCACTGACGTTAAGACTTACACGTGGACTACAACCATCTCTGCTTGTCTCTTGATTTGAAAATAAAACACTTCACTTCCTTGAACCTTTTTCATTGTTTGCTTTCAAACACCAAAAGGCAATATGTGGACTCCTTGCTGTCAGTAAATGTTCTTACATTACATTCAAAGTCACTGCAGGATATACAAAGGTAATGGGAAGACAGAAACACAGAAACTTGTGGTGGCACCAGTAAAAGGAGATCATAGGGACAGTGACAGTGATAAATCAACAAATCCTCAAATTAATCTTTTCCAAAGACCTCTGTAGAGCAGCAATGCTGGTCAATGAATGTCTGACTAAGTAAATAGTGGAAGCATAACTCTTAAATGCTGGTTTAAGAGTCCCCTTCATGTGTTAGTATATCAAAAGCTTGCAGAAATCCTGCTATTAAAGAAAATAAAGATTTTTTGATATAATCTTAACATCTTGCATAATGTCCATAACAATAAATAAGGATATTTGCTTTAGTGATAGACTTTCAAAGATGTTCAACCCACGCCGTAGGTTCATTTGATCATCCAAAACACTTCTTGGGGACCCAAATAATCTAGTATTGTAATTCCTTATCATCTTTCTGTCTGAATGTGTATATTGCTGACACTTCCTTACAGGTGACTCAGGTTAGATTATTGTAATTGTAATGACCTTGACTAATGGATGGATGGGGGCAATTGTGATAGAGCAACTTAGGTTTATTAATTAAAAATAACCACTTATTGAGGAAGACATGCAAAAGCCAAGACTAGAGAAACATGACTATATGAGAACACTCACGTAAATCAAAATTAACAAGTGAGCCTGAGAAGATGGCTCTGAAAAGTAGCAAAAATCCAGGCACCGAAGGTGAAGCAATTTGTGATGCAATAGAGATGGGGGCCCTTCTCCAGTGTTTGAAGAGATCCTGTAGGGATTCACCCTGAGAAGTGATGACCAAACCCCCTTCTCCTAACATGCAGGAATCCAGGAGCCCTCCCTGCAGGGTAACCTCTACTTTATACCATCATTCTCCCAAACTTTGCAGAGATCTGTTATCTAGCTCCATGTTTTTGCTGCCAACTTAATTATATTCTTATATTATTGCAATGTGAATCCTACACTCCCCCCACTGAGTTCATATTGTGTTGTATGCTTTAGATTTGATTTGAGATTGAAACCTTCCTGCACTATAGAGATCCCAAACCTGATAAAAGTCACCTACAAAGCCACCTACAAAGAAATAGCAAAAATGACAAAGGCTTATTATCAACCTCATAATATTTGAACTTGTATATCCTTGAAAGTACAATAAAGGAAAGAATTCAAATAATTTGCAAATGGCTTAAGAATATCGACAACTACCTCTTAGACAGTCAAGGATTCCCCCCACCTACTCCTAAATAGAAATTAGAAGCAAATAAATGAGTCTAATTCTCAGCTAATACTGAGGAAGAACCAATAAAACTTTTTATTGAGCACTGCAAGACAGAAAAATAATGGAAAGGACACCTATTAAATAGCATATGAATGTTGTATTTGGCAAGTATGTGACAATAAATCTGAGCAAACAAATGAATTTCTGTTTTACTGATACAGGTGGTTAAAAAGTTCCCAAATATTAATTTTCTAGGGTAGAGCTAGAATTTGTCTCTAGTTCTGACTCTGTCTAGTGTATAGCTTCACTACACATGCTACCGGTTGAATAGGAACAAATGACTACTACTACTACAAAGATTGTTCAAGGAACAAGCTATATGACAGAAGAGAAGATTTATGCATAATATAAGAACTAGTAATACCAGTAGTGACTAGAAAAATGGTACTGTATGAAAGAAATAAAAGGAAGATTTTCAGAGCAGACTTAGGAATAGCTGTGACTGAGATAAACAAAGGAGAAGTCTAGAAGTGGCAGAGATGGGGAATAGCAGGAAGAGAATGAGAACATCATAAATAGTGCTTCATGGGCCTCTCTGTCTTGACCTCTCTTTGTCCTGAGGCAGGAGATGACTCTTTATCACTATCGCATACCGACTACCACAGTAGACACTTGATAAATAGACACAGAGCACAGGAGATATGACTGAAAAGGGAGAGATGTCTGGCTTATGAAAGACTTAATATTGCCCAGGAAAATCTGTATCTTCTACCTTTTGTAGTTGAGTCATTGACTGCATTTACTCTACTGGGGATCCAGGGAAAACTAGAGAGTTGTGAAATGGACAGCGATGGCATGAGGTATGGTGTTTTCAGAGTGACTGACTTCAGAATGTCCAGAAGATGGACTGTCTTTCTGCTTGCTTGGGTTCATGCACCAGAGTTAGGGAACAATCCCTTTTAAGGTTAATTTCTATTACGATGGTATTCATAATGCAGGTTGTGTAAAGGTATGTTGAAAGGGGAAACTCACGTATAGTCAGACAAACATAGGTGAAAGCTGAATTCTCTGTGTACCAGTGATAAACCTTGGGAAAGCTTCTTCACCCAGTCACATTTTCTCCATTTTCAAAGGAGAACCCTAACACCAAATTCTTTTTTCCCCTTTATTTGTATATATTTGACATCAACTGTGGTCCCCATTTCCCTCCACCATTTCACCAGTGCACCATCACCTCAGTCCCTTGTGCTCTTTCTGCCCTCATCTCATTCCCTCCCCTCCCTCCACACACAAGTTGTTTCTGATTTGTCCTTGTCTATTTGTTTTTGTTGTGTTGCTAACACCAAATTCTAATGTAAAGATTGTAGGTCTCAGAGCAGAGGACTTGAGCTGACATTTCCACTTTCCAACTACATGACCTCTCATGTGATTTTGCTTCTCTGTGCTTGTTTCCTTGCCTGCAAAATAGAGCTTAACATTAACATGCCTGGTTACATGAATTGTGCTAATAAATACAAATAACTTAGAGTTGTTTCTAAATTGTAAGGAATGTCTAATAAAATATCTCCTTCATGAATTTTCTTGTTCTTATTATTGCCATAACATGCTAAGTAACAATTCTTAGGCCATTATAGAGCTGAGGAAGAATGATTTGATATAACTATCCTCTCAGTTTCATTTTTAGGGACTTTTGAGATTTCATTATCAATGATATCCCTTACAATCAGAGATTTTTTAAAGCCATTCAAGTTTTAACCTAATAAAAAATGTGCACCTAAGGCTAAATCTCCTTCTGCAATCTGGGCTCACCCCCATTTTCTAGCTTTCTCTGCACAAAGGAGGAGATGCCAAGGCTCCAGTGGAGCCTTTGCCTAATGTAACATCCTTTTTTATCTCTCTCTATAAAGTCCCCTTAGCATTAACAACCCAATCGTCTTCTTTTCTTATGTTAAATGTACTTCATCCTTTAACTTGACCTGGTAGGAGTGTGATTAGTTAATTGCTGTGGGCACCTGACATTTGAAGTTAAAAATGGATACTTCAGCCATCTTTCTTCTGATGCAATAGAAAATGATTAAGGTTCAGTGATTTCTCAGTAGGGGGCAGCTGTTTTCAGTGAATATTCAGAGACTGGCAAATTCTAGATATTAAGCTTTTCTCATCTGTCTTTTGTGAAGGGATGACAGGAGAGGGGTTAAAGAGGACAAAGGGATAGACTTCGAATTTTTTTAAATCTCTGCTCTTTGTAATAAAAATGCTCATGCTCATTCATGTTAATTCCAGCTTATTTGCAATGTGCATACTCGGCCCCTGGCAAAATTATAAAATCGTCAAAGTCTCCTTGTTCTGTCTCTGTTTTTGTATTCGATAAATTTTTTATGCCCTAAGGGACTCTTTCTCAGTCCCCTGAACACCCCCTAGATCTGGGAAACCGAAGGCGCTATTCTTACACTCCTGGGTAAAAAATCCCTATCACTGGTATGGACAGTAAGGCTCTCCCCTCCTCTTGTCATACCCTGAGGACAGGTAGGGAAATGAGGATTTCAAAACTGTCCCTCTTCATTTATTCTTGGTCATAATGGTGTTTTGAAAATCAGATGAAATATTAGATCTCTAGACAAGGAAAATGCACAGAGGTACGGGCATACACAGCAATTTGTGTACTGATTCAAGGGGTTCTCAAAACTTCTTAGACAAATGAAAAGGCATCCTTAAAACTTCTAATGGAGCATCCACGCAAGACATGCTCTGAAAAGACTGGGCTTGGTGGAAGTGAGAACAGAGGAATGAATAAGGGAGCCTTCTTTATAGTAATAAAATTTTAGAGGAAAGTGAGCTTTATCGCAAAGTCAAATCCCTATGCTTCTAAGAAATAGGATGGCGTAGTTAATATTCTGCGAGTTGTTAGGAAATATGGAGACCTTATTAGGTTTTGCAGGTTGTGGCTGGCATACCTAACCTCATAGATACTTCTTTCAATCTGTGCACTGGCATTTTATAACCTGCATTTTTCAAAAATGCAGAAATACAGTAGGGGCCAGATTCACCATCCCATGGCCACTGATAAGACAAATTAAAGATTGTATTTTGCTTTAATTGATTCAAAAATCTTGAAGATTAAAATGGATCAGATAAGCAACCAAAGTCAGAATTCTTATTTAACTGATCTTTGAACAGTTAAAAGATACAGAAAATGCCATTGAAATAGATGGTGCCTCAGCCATGGAGCTAATGTCACTTTGGAAGCATTTGCATAAGCCATTTGGAAACTAGTTTTGTCTGAGAACTTCTCATGTATCCTATGTAAATTAGAAGGGACATATAAAAAAAAGGAAAATGACAAAGAGCTAGGCATTGCTTTAGTATAAAACAGACTGCAAGTATTGCATGACAACGATATGCCAAAGGCAGCTTAATCAAATACTTGAAGAGAACGAGAAATGGATCAGAAAAACCTAGATACTATGAAAAATTATATGGAATTTGCCCTTGAACTACCCAGTCTAGGAGATGTCCCCTTTGTGTTCTTCATATTGTGTCCAAATCTGTGTTATCCCTTGTCTGTCTGAAGACTACTGGGAAAGTTTTATAAAGCCATTATTCCTCCAAATAATTAAATGCATAATAAATATCAGAAAAATCTAAGGTATATATGTATAGTTTTTGCAAAGTCACTCCTTGTCTCATCTGATACTCATGATGGTGTTTAGACCAAGAACATGCTATCACTGTGATTTAGGAAAAATGTGGAATGATTGTCTTTAAGTCACACAGGCAGTCAATGGCAAAATCAGAACAAAATTCATTTCTTCTACCACTCTACATATTTTATACAGAACTAGATATTTTAAAAAGAATTTTACGTGTGTGTCTCAGTTAACACATGATCATCCAGAAATAACTGACAGATCTAAGCCAGAGATTCCCAAACTTTTATTATCTCATCACTTCAGGGTAGGTAATTCTTGCTGCAGTATACACTGATGAATGTTTACTAACATCTTATAACTCTATTCAGAAGTACACCCCAACTGTGAAAAATGAACATGTTTTCAGACACTGCCAAACAAGTTTCTAATCTGGATGAGATTGGATGGTGTGTAAAATGAGACTATCATTGGCCATTAAGTGAAGTATTTTTATTTCCCACACACAAAATGACATCATTTCCCCAGTGAAGCCAGAAAACATTTAGCTATAAGAACCCAATAAGTCAAATTGAATTTTCCAACAAAAATTGATATTTATACAGAAAACATAGAAATCTTTACCTCAAACAATGTATCAACAAGGGTGAGAATATCAATAGAGTTATACATTCTCCCCTTGAATTGATTTTGTTTCACTTGCTCAGTTATTTCTTGGATTAACTTTACTAATGAATTTTCACAGTGGTTTATTCCCTTGACTACTAAGTCAGAGTCTGTGCTTAATTATAATATTCTTTCTAAGTCCAGGTCTTTATCAGACTATTAAAAGCTGGAAAAGATTTGCTGAGATGACAGCTAAACTAATCCTTCCTGTTCATAAAGGACAAAACCAAGAATACAATGTAAGTGAATATTTGTATATGAAAACATGTACATTCCCTGAATATATAACAGCACGCAGCACCTGCTAACATTACGCTTTTACTTAAATAGATACTTAGCACATCTTTTAAAGCAAGAATATCACCCAGTATATATATTCTACTCAGTACCAAAATTTATGTAAGTGATGACAAGAACAACAGGAAATATTTCTGCTGTTGACTCAAATTTTAGAAAGGATTTCAACTTGATTTAATATACTAAAAGATGTCTTAGCATGTGGTATTGACTTTTATTTTTTAAAAAAGTGAGCACTGTTAAAAATCCATATACACACAGGTATGGAAAGACAGGTACACACAGACAGGTATACACATACACTGGTACACACTCACACTGTCATGCATTATCATGTCTCTAAAACCTGACATGCCAGATGTTGATTCAATACTAAAGATCAAATGAGCCATTCTGCAATTTTATATCTCTTCCTGTATTTTTCGCTTAATTAGATCATTGTTAAAGGAGCTTTGTGTTTCTCAGGTAACTATATCTTGGTCTAAATAAATTCCAAGGCCAAGTTGCTCATTAAACCCATGTATATTTATTATCCATATGCGCAAGTATCATTATTTCCTGATTATACCACTAAAATATCAAACTGAATATATTTGAAGTTTCCATTCTGTCTATCCTTAATAGAGCCAGAAAAAGAACAACTGCAACAAAGTAACCACAGTGAATCAGAAAGTAAAGGATGCTTATTCAACAGGGACTGAAACAGCAGCCACAGCGGAACCTGTCTACACACCTTCCAGCAACATTTATCTATCCTCATAGCAAAGCACATTCGATTTCAGAAAATAAATAGATATTAATTTCCATCCATGTGCCCATTTCAATTCATTATCTAGAGAGGTAAATATTCACAAAGGTGACACCGAAGTCAATATTGACCTTGGGGGATAATAAATCTTGACATTTACCAGAATAAGCAGTTCACATAGAATGTATACACGTGTAAAATTCTACCTGGTATATTAACCATGGGCGAAAACTAACAATAAAACGCTGTGTGTGTGCATTATTTCCATGAAGAATCAGAGGGACGAGCTAGCTGAAACAGAGTCGTCATTCTGCACCTTCTGTCCCCATTTTCCCCAAAGCAACAGTCTTGTAATTTATTTTACATACTGAAATCCTATGTGGGATTTCATTTTGGAAACCAAAAGTTCTGATCCTAAAATAGTGTGAATATTTAAGGCCTTACTCCTTGAGCCATCAATTCTTTTTGAGAACTAGTTGTCTTACTTTGAGCTACTTCAGGAGTCTTTTTGCCCTCTCTTGACAGTAGCCGTTGATAGAGGCAGAGAAGTAGGGTGACAGGGCTGAACATCAAACAAATTACTTAGCTTTTCTAAACCTGAGAAAGAAAAAGAAAGTCCACCAAGACCTATATACATATATACATATATGCGTACATATACATATGTATATATGTGTATATATACATATATGTACCTATATGTACATATGCATATTTATATATACATATGTATATGTACACATATATGTATATATGCATATATATTTATATATACATATGTATGTATATATACATATGTATGTATATATGTGTATACATATATGCGCCTATATGTACATATACATATTTATATACATATGTATGTGTGTATATGTATATGCATATATGTATATATGCATATATGCATATATGTATATATACATATATGTGTGTGTATATATATCCAAAAGAGAGGACACAGAGACACAAAGACTATCTCACAACTAAGCCAGTTAATAGTCCAGGTCAAGGGGACAAAATCAGGATAGCTTGATGATAAGGCAAAGAATTTCTGCTCTGGTTTCCATTCAGCTTATGATGAAAGGAAGCTTACCAGTGACCTGCTGTTCCACTAGCAAGTTGCTCTGAGGCTGATAGGCAGGTTCTCCTTACTGTTCCTGTTCTTTGCCTGTGATGAAGAATAATGGTATTGGGTGTAGACCTTCCCATCTATCCTAACTGGTCACAGGAGGTTGTGGCTGGTTTTGAAATTAACTCTGCGGTCTAAAGATGGAGAGAGACTCTAAATACCATCTAACTCTTGTATCTTTAATCTAAATAGCATAAGGAAAGTTATGTTTTTTTAAGATTTATTTATGTATGCATACAAGAACTGAAGTATAGGCTGGAGGTGACAGGGAGGGGTGGTAATGAGAGGATTCCCCAGAGATAGAGTGAGGAGCAGAGCAGGTGGATCTACTGAAATACACTGCTGAGTTGAGCAGCAGGCAAGACAGGAGAGATTTGCTGAGCTATGTGGGACAACTCCTTGGCCAGGGGATCATAAGTGCTGCAGTGGCTGCAGGTAGCTTCATAGTGCTGAGACTTAACCCCCTGTGTCCACAGGGAGGCCCTGAGAAAGGTTATTCTTATTAGTATAAACTTTTAAACACATACACACAACAGAAAATCTTCTTAACAAGTTCTAGAGGTGGTGCAGTAGCATATGTGATGTAAATACGGTCCTTAATGAGAAAGGTCTGTGAGGAACCTGAAACAGAAAGCTATACTAACCAAGTCTGATCACAGACTCTGCAGAAGCATTCGTGACAGGCATCAGACAGTATCAAGACAGTACCAAACTTGAATGAGTAGTACAACCAACTTTTGTAAATGATAACATAGACTCACAGGAGTTTCCAGACCATGACTTCGAGATGGAGGGAAAGGACAACCTGCAAGGTTCAAATAAGCTGACCTGGACACAGGGGAGGAATCTGTCTATCTACACCAAAAAGGTTTTTCTCTGAATAAAAGAGAAGAAATAGTTTGAAAATATGGATATATTGTCAAGTTGAAGAATAGCTTCAGCTTTAGCTTTGGGTTTAATGAAATATCAGGTAGAGTGAAAATTATGGATTTTGAAGCAACGTAAGTGGGTCTTGATTCCAAGTGACCACCACCTAACTATTGGACCTGGGTAAAGTATCTACCCATCCAAGTCAGCAAACCCTCACTCTAGAATAAGGAGAACAACTGTTGCCTTGCACTGACAGAATGGAATGAGATCTCTCCAGTTACCACCCCAGGATGGGGTGTAGCATTGGGATCCCGTCAACAAAGAAACATTACATAATTTTATTGCTAAACTCCAATGTTCCAATATCCCAACCCGCTGGTTATAGTTCTTACATTTGTATCAAAACTTTCTTGGGGGGCGTTCCTGTTGGTGGAGAAGTTAAGTCTCAGTGCTACTGCCACTGTAACCTGAGTTCGCTGTAACCTGGTCAGGAAGCCTACCCATACGGCTCAGCAGATCTTTCCTGTCTTTCTGTCTGCTCCCCTCAGCAGTGGATTTCAGTCAATCCACCTTTTCTGCTCCCCACTCTGTCTTTTGTAAACACTTTCACCACCCCCGTCCCATACCTCTGGACTATACCAGTTATTCTATGCAAAAATAAAAAAAAAATAACTCAAAAGTTTCCTGATTGCTGTAGAATAAGAGGCAATAATCTCTCTTTTAATATCTTGGGCAACTCAGCCTGATTGGGAAGAACTCAGCCTTATTGTCCTGACTTCAGCAACCTGGACCAAGCTCCTTCATTCAGAGGTAAACTTCATGGAAGCAGCAGCACACTGACAGGTGACCACAGTGGATACAGCACATACTTGGGGTGGGCTGAGCGGATTTCTCTCCACAGCCCCTCCAGAAATCACCTTTTCTGTCCACTAAGTAGGTTTGTGGGTTTCCTTTCTTCCTGTGAATTGATAAGCTCTTCTCACTTCTAATTACTGATTAATCATAATCTGTAGTTCATCGACCAGTCACAATTGATGGGAAATGAAGCTACCTGTTGTTCTTAAATGAGAGGAGAGAAAGAAAAGTTATTTTTCTTCTTGGAGGGATTTAGGAATAGGAATAAAGAACCAAAAATAAAGGTCTGTGCCTCTCGGTATACGTGGCCCCCCACCATGGATTAAGTGAATAAATTTTGCTCATCAACTGTAATTGGAGATTTGGGGAAAATATTTTTATCTTAATATAAGTATGCAATAACATAGAGTAGAATACAAATATGCCTGAATATTTTAGATAAAATTCAAGAAATTACATGCTTCAGTGGCTACTTGAAGCTAAGTTCTCAGAAGCCCCTGGGTTCTCATATACTCTTTTAGGGTGCTGAGCGGGACTTCAATGGAATAAGCATGAAAAGTGTTAAAGGCAAGAATCATTTAGTAAATGTTACTTGAAACAGACAGCATGAGGGAAAGGAGTTCTAAAGCAGTGAGAGAGGGAAAAGAGAAGAAGCAATAGGGAGAGAACAGATGCACAGAGGTGAGGGAGGCAGAACGAAATGGAGAGCGGGAAAAATTGAAGTTAAGAAATCAGAGAAGAGAGGTATTTAATAAAGTGTACATGAATAAAGTAAAGTAGATAGTCACCTTGCATTGTTTTTTTCTTAAAGTGGTACTGTTGCTGTTTCTGAAACTATGTAAACAGCTATCCAATCCTTCCCCTACCCAAATGATTTCACAAAGTCTTTTGAAATATTTTTATGCGTGTAAGGAGAGGTGAATACACAGTAGGCATTTCATAATTATTTTTCAAATGAATGCATGAGGTACTTGAAGTTGGAATAAGCATTTATAAATTCATCAATCATTGTACCAGCATCTGATTCTTTAGCCCACCATTAACAAGAGCAAAAGAACACTTCAACTATGCACTCACTAGAAGCAGGCATTCAGCAGTACATGGACTGGAAATACAGCTTTCTCAAACCTTCAGATTTTACCTCCATTTGCTAGCATTTTACAAAGGGAGGGTATGGGTTACTGCAAGCACTTATCCTGCCCAAACTCACTTATTTTCTCAAGATCTGTTCAGGGATCCATCAAGGATGTCATACTGATATCTTTTGTAAGGGCCTGCTCAGTTTTCTGGATGGGGTTTACTCCCTAATTTTCTAGATGAAATTCCTTTCTCCATTCACTAGTGGGTTCTCTTTATAACATTTTCTGTAGGCAGGTCTACGGGGAAGGTCCAAAGCAGAGCTCATACTGTATCAAAGCCCTGGAATCATGTGAGGGATCCAGCACATTTTTGTAATAAGTGGAGCCCAGTTGTGCCACAATACCTTTGACATATGCATTAAAGTGAAAACAAATTTCTATTTGCCTTGGAAATCTCTCAGCTCTCTGACTACTCAGAAGAAAGGGGAGTTAACCATTTTACCTTTGTTTGAGAATGGACATGCAGTTGTCTTCGACCTAATTTATATTATAACTGATTTTAAAAGAATCCATTGAGGCTCATTAGTAATTATAACAGCTATAATTATAATTTAATTATAACAGTATAATCTTATACATTTATACAGAGTAACTCCTGTTACACACTACAACTAATTCTATAAGGCCCAAGTTAGTAACTATAAGAAATATTCACTATGAATTAAATCAACCCAGAACTGTGCGACCTAAGCCATTTTGACAGTTCTAACCACCTCCCTGGTGCCTAACTGCTGCTCTCAGTCTTTTAAGAAGGAAATTTAATAAAAAAAATCAGGAAAAAAAATTTAAAAAAAATCAGGAATGTGTTGTAGATATGCTGGATATTCTCATTCTTTGCCCTTCCTGAGTTAAAACATCCTCTCCCCTTCCTAAAGATACCGGATATTAACTTTTCTCTAAGTCTGTCTTCTGGAAAAAGTCTGTTCCTCTCAGTCAAGTATAGTTCAGTATAGATTTACTTTCCTATATGTTCTCTCCCAGTGGGGGCTTAGTATTTTACAGCTATTTGAAAGGATTAAAAGGTCTTTTCCCATCTTTACAGATCAGAGGTTTAATGGAGTTGGCAGAAGAGTAGTGTGGGGACAGATGGGTGGGGGAGTTGGAACGAGGCTTTCCCCTGTGCCTGTGGGTGGCAAAGCCCTGGTGGCCTGCCCTATAACAGGCCTTGGGAAGCTTCACATTTGGTGATCGTGCCCACACAGTTTAGCAGGCAGCACTGGAATCCATCAGAGTTTTTTCTCCCCTCCTCTTACATTTTTAACACAATCATGAGCCTAGGAAAAAATCAATGCTGACACCCGAAATATAAGGCCCATGGCAGAGGGAAGGAGTGAGAAAGGAAGGAAGGGAAAGTGAGAGGAAGGGAGGGAGGGAGAGAAACTGAAAAACATATATATTCTGCAAACAGTGGCCTAGTCTACCACCTACAAGCATCTGTCTGTTAGGCAAACTTCTTTAGATTGCTTTTCGCCTTGGACTGTCTTCAGAGGGATATTTCTGTTTCTAAAGGTGGATAGTTAAAAATAATATACATCATGAGTAGTGTTTTGGCATTTCCCTTCATTTTCTTTCTATCTTCAACATTACTGTTGTCATCCTTTAAAACTCAATCAATTCAGCCGATCCAGTGAACAGATGGCATTAATCAACCCTGAAGAATATGCACAAAAGCAATTAGAAATGTAGAGACATGGAATTTATGCCAGCAAATCAATTACCAATGATAGCAAATCAACATGGCACACCCAACTTCCCCTTGTTTCTTTTTCCGCTGAGCAACCGCTGATACCAGTAATGATCTCTGGTTTACCCCCCTTCCAGAGAGGGAATGAGAACGGGGATGCTGAGGTTTAATTACACATTCTTTAATGACTAGTTCTCACTCTGCTGACAAAACCCAGCAAAATTTACAGACTAGAAGATGCATCAGGATGATGTACACAGACAGCATGCACTATATGGTGTCATGCAAATATGAAATATACTGCACTGAGAATATGGTCGTTTGGTATTCCCAGAGAAGAAGTTTGTTTCAGAGAACAGAGCACCTTTTCTAGCATCTATAGCTCTCATTTGTCAAAAACAATGGAAGCAGTTATAAAACACATTTTAACCACAAATCTGTGCCTTCTGTGAGTTTACTAACTTGTATCTCTCTAGGTTTTAGATTATTTTCTTTCTCATCCTTTGTAAAGTTGTCAGATTCTAAAACTTCTTTTTCCACTCCTTATTATCACCTGAATTATTATAATAATCCATTAACTAGTTTTTTTCACCACCAGTATTCACCCTTTCTTGTGTATCCTTTACACAGTGACTTTTTAAAGCAAATGTCTTATATTATGTATTCACACATATGAAATTCCTCAATGATTCTTCATAAAAGTAAAAGAGTCCAATGCTTGCCTACTTCTCTAGATTTTTTTCTTCCATCCCTATTCCTATGAATTACTCCTAAAAGTAGTCACTTCACTATCCCTCATGCCTTCACACAAAGGCTGTAATAATCATCCTCATTTCTCCTGGTGAAGTCTACTTTGTTTAAATATCAGATTAAATTTCATTACCCTCCCAGAATCTGTCTTGATTTCCCAGCCATTTTGAGAAACTCTTTTCCCCTTACATTACACCTATGTTCTCCTTTGTCACAACATTTGTCACTTTGACATGATTACAGATTTACTTTTCTGTCTGCATGTTTTCAAAGTTCATTGAGGTCAAGGACTATATATTTGCATTCATCTTTTTTCCCTCCAACTTCATAGAACAACAATTTTAGGAAAGAACCTTTTGCTAAAACTAATTTCTTCAATTTATTTTCTAAATGAATAAAACACACAAACTATCAATACTTAAATCTTCCAACCACAGCTTTAAAAGATAGCATCAGAGACTCAGAATAATGTCACCAATGTAATGTAGGTTTTCAATAAAATTATGTTTTGCAAGTGGTTTGCTATTAAAACCCCATTAAATAGAATTCATTTATTTTGCCTTTTTATAATGAAACCCGTGCTATGAAGAAGGATTTTTACAGCAATATATCAGTGTGTTTTCAATTGTGGAATGCTCATTAAAATAGCAAAATAAATAATTCAAACTTGGTACTAAGGTCAGATGGCTAGAGGGACTCAGTTTTAGGAACAAATGGCTATTTGATGCATAAATAAGATCACATCAGCAATGAAGTCATGGAACTATGCAGGCTTACATAAGTGCAGGGCCCATTCTTCAAGTATCATAGCCAATCTAATGACATGAACATTTGCTCTTTCACATAAGACCTATGCATAATAATATCTTGGCATTTCCCAGACAGTAGTAAGTTATACTTGCTAATTAGAAGAGTAAATTCAAAAGTTGGCTCTGGTGGAAAGCTTAGTGCTCTTTGCTGTTCCTATAGAGCTACAGAGACTAGCCATAGGTATCCCAAGACAAGTTTCTCACATTTTCACACAGACCCTAACAAATACAAGCAGATTAATTCCATAATCTTGGAAAGAGTCTGGTTTTTGGAGCTAGAAAGATATAAGTGCAGATTCTAATTGTTTTCAGTGATTAGTTTCATGAGCCTGGGAAAATTATTAACTTTACTTAACCTTAAATGTACTCATTTTTAAAGTGGATTTAATAAAGTCTACCTAAATTTTATGGACACGTTATGTAAAGAGATATAAAATGTGTAACAGTTAGTAGGAATTAAAATCCTATTGCGCTATAATTCTAAATTCAATTGCTTAGCAATTTTGAGTACAATCATCCCTGAGGTATCCAAATGAACAACCAGTAGTCAACATCAATAGTTAAAGATATAAATACATTAGGACTAGATATAACTTTAATAATTATTTGATCTAATTCCTTCATTAAATACATCATCGTCATCAGTATCAGTGAGCAATCCTTACAAGGTCACCAACCAGAAGGTGTCAAAGTTTTAATTAAGACAGTTTTTCTTGAAATAAAGATGTTTTTACTGGCACCCATTGAGTACACTGAAGCTTCGAATTAGAGTCTTATTGTAAAAATGATTATTATATGCTGGACTTTCAGATAATTAGACTCTCTCTCCACTGTTAGCTCTTTTTAGCAGACTTTTAGCTCTGCATACACAGGCCATATTTCAACAGACTTATGACATATAAACTAAAGAATAATGTATCAGCCACTAATGGTTTTAGAAACATTTCAAATGATTTCACATTACTTTGTTTTATAACAAATGGGCACTGAGAAGTAAAGCATGTAGGAAAGGAAAACTCCTAGATGCAAGGAAAGCAAATTGTGAAGAGAAGCAAGGAAAAAAAGAAAACTGCAAGTTAGAGTGTTGTTCATTATGACAAGACTAAGAATAGGGGACTGCAGTTATTTATACGGAAGCCAATTTTCTCATAATTCTGTACCATTATGAAAAAATGGTTGTCTCGTTTTTCATTTACATTTCCAGTGTGAAAATATGAGTCTGGATGGAGACGGGAGGCTATTTGAAGAGAAAAGGAAGAAAATTCATAAGTATTGACAAAGATAAACCCTCTCTACCAGTAAAAATCTCTAGAATACTTCCAAATGAATACTAACATGCTTCCTTCACTGGAAAATAACAAAAAGTTCACAATGAACTCTGGATGAAAAACATTAGTCAGCCTGATCTTTGTTTATTTATAATATTACTTTTTGATTTCATTTGTGCATGAAATTCAGATAAATTCAAGGCATAGCACATCTCTTTATTTGACACTCTATGAATATGATTGACAACTCATATATTATAGATGAGGTTCTTCTTGTGATCAAAGGGTTAAACTAAAGTTGATTTTTTTTTTTATTATTTCTCTCTCAAGGTTTTTATCTGTATAAGCTTAATGCATAACACACAAAAACTTAGATAAGAAGTTTGGAGATCCTTTAAAGTGACTTCTTCATCAAAATTAAGGCTCTCTATAATCATGTACACTTGTTATCCTTAAAAATAACTAGTGAACCCTTCAAGTGTTCTAGATTCCTCTTATTTTCTGAATAATTGTCCTTCCATTATAGCAGTCTTTAAGTGTAACTATTATTTGAGGAATCTCTTCAGTCAAATATTCAGCTGCTTTTCACTGCAGGAGTAGAAACATATCTCAATTGTTGGTTTATACCCAAGCGCAGGAAGGTTGCATAACCTGATGGATATATGACATGTTAGCTATGGCATAACTGGGCTAGAAATCCTTAGCATTTCAAACCCTTGGTTTTGCTCAAACCAGCTATCAAATCACATGATTTTGTCTGTATCAAAGAAGTTAATATAACATATAAAACAGAATTTCATTTCACAATGACTTATCACATCTACATTTGAAATTAACTAATTGCCTCAGGATAAAACCAAAGAGAATATTGTAGTTACTTAATACTTTAAAAATCTGAAGTGGAGGAATTTACAGAGTTTTCATTACTTGTGGGTGATTATTATCTTCACACAAGTTCATAATATCTACACTGCCGGTAGTCTTCTGACCTGTCTTTATTTTAATTTTATTTAATCAAATACTTTTAAATTTTATAATTGGGTAAACATTCATCTTCTTCTTGAAGATAAATTTTCAACTTTTGGTCAGATATTGAGAAAATTAAACACATACATACACACACATTACAAAAACAGGATTAATAATGGCAAAAAAATATTAGAAGAACAAAGAAATTATAAGTTAATTTTATTTGGGCCAAGTTTACTTGTATAGCTAGATAACACATAGCATCTTAAATAAATAATCTACTTTCAAGACTTTTATTACAGGGATGTAAAATAATATTTTTAAGTGATAAAAATAATGTTTGAACAGAATGTTTCCAATAATTCATAAATGCAGACAACTTGATTATTTGAAAGGAAATTTCTCTTCCTCGATATGTGTATATAAAAATTAGTGGATTACAGATAAATGGTAAATCATTTCACTAGATTTATTGGATGAAATGTGTGAATCATAAAAATCTGGAAGATTGGGGAATTATATTTTTCTTCTTAGAGATTCTGCATCACAGGTTCTGAAGACCATCATAGGTTCAGTTCAGAAGTAATTTTCTTTCTACTATTCTATTGTTCACTGAATTAACACATTTTGTCAGTATATTGAAAAACATATACGATGGTTCTTTAAGAACATTGACCCCGAAATATTTAGTAAGCAACGTGCATTCAATTGTAATGATGATTGGAAATATGGAAATTAAATTGTCACTGACTAAATACCAAAGCTTATTATCATGAAGTTTCACTTTAAATGTTCATAATTAGTTTCATTGTTGCATCAGTATGATAACTATGAGCTTTAAGTCAATGCTATGTAGACTTTATGAGCATTATTATTACAGATTAAACATAATTGATTAATTTATAGATAATGTTATTCTACTTATTTTTTTTCTGACTCTTAAGAAAAGTTGCTGTATATGGAAGCCAAAATCATATTTCTATTAACTTCTATTTACTTAATTTTTTTCTTTATTCCACCTTTGTGTTTCTTCAAAATATGATTCACTATTTTCAAATAGGTAAATGTGTGAATCAAAAAAACTGCTATTTTGCTGCCACACCTTTGTATCATTAAGACAATACTGACCTCTAGTGTTCTAATAGGTAGAGAAACTAATTCAGCAGCATGCCCAACTTCCTCATATTAAACCATTTAAATATCTTCTAAAGTACCATGGGAACAATTTCATTTAAAAGAAGAAAAAGGAGGAGGAGGAGGGAGGAAGAAAAGAAGAGTGGGGGAGGAGGAGAAGAGAAATTCCAGATTCTAACTTATCCTTGCCAGCTCTCTGAAGTAATTTCTAAACTAAAGCTCCTTGGATTCTCCTTTTTAGAGTGGTTGACTTCATCAGAACTCCTTTAGAATACAAACTTTAATAAAATACAAGTCATTACTACTAGTTATAGATTATGAACCTCCCAAACTTCCCTTACCGATAAAAAATATTAACTCTGCTTTAGACCATTTTTCACTAAATAATATTTGTCTAATTGTCTTCTCTTGAGATATAACTCTGAGTTGATTGTCTTTTACTCAGGTCACACTTGGACCTAAGAAGGTGGGACATGGGGTAGAAGACTAGTAAATATTAAGTATTCCTTTTACCTTTATCTGTCAATGATGTTCCAGGTTACAAAAAAGAAAAATAGTATCAAACTATTCCAATATAGTTAAACATTTCTGAGGTGTGTGACAAAATTGACAGATAAGTAATTAGCTCAGTAACTTCAGGAACCTTGATAGACCAGCCTTGAAACAACACAGATAGTTTAGCTGCTTTCTTCTTCATTTAGGAGTTTCCAGAGCTGGAAAAACTTCCTCTTCTCTACCTGGAGAGGCAGCTGAGCTCTAGAGCTTGAACCTCTGATGGCCCCAGCAATTTATTCAGGTTTGAGGAATTGGGTTCTTTAAATACATAGTGCAGGTGGTGGATCCCCAGGTGTCCAGTCTTCCTGCCTATTAAATTAAATGCCATGCACTTGCCAGGGTTAGAGCTTGGACGGCAGAGTGTACACTTAGTGCATACTCATTATGTGTTCTTTGGCACAAAGATTTTGGATGTGGAGTGTGCATCAAAGCTCTTCCTCTTGTATCAGGGGCAGCCATTGATCTTGTGGTTTGACTACATTGGGCCATGACTCTTAGGCCAAAACTCCTAATTCTGTTAAATATATGCTTATTGGTTGTAAGATACCCCAACTACAGAGGCTTCTGCCTGCAGGAAAACTGAAAAACATGTATTGGGAGTCACTGGAAGAAAATACGACAAATTCCAGGCAGCCACATTCAGAGATGAGCTGCTGTCACTGAGTGCTGTGGCTGGGAGCATCTCTGTCCCTAGAAGCTCAGCCCCCAGTGCATATAATCCCAACACAGGGCCCTTGCCAGAAAAGCACTGACACAGATCAGGCAAGCATAGAATGTGGAGCTGGCTGGAGGTTAAAGAGAACCTTCCCTCTACCCTGAACTTTGCAATTCAGGGAGAAGGGTTGAGAATTCAGCGGGGCTGGCTCATTTGAGCTCTGCTAACTTTTGGGATGGTTAGAGTGAAGGAATCACACCCATCAGCATTTCCCCCCTTTTTTCCCCGCCTGGTACAGACACAAATGAGCAAGCTTGGACAGTTGAGGGTCTTTCCAAAGGCTAGCGCTTCCCACCTCATCTACTCGCTCCCAATTTTTGGTACTCACAATTTGTCGCTGTTAATCCTAAATGCCATAAACCGGAGAACAGCAAAGTGAAAACGCTGGTCAGCCGTAGTACAGAATCCATTTCCCTTGGGTAAGCGGTCCCTCCCAATCGAATCCCAATTTCGCAGGCGGAAGCCACGGTTTCTTCTCTCGCTTTCTTTTTCCTCTGTACCTCCTGGCCCCCTCCCACCCCCCCTTAGAGAGTTACTCGCAGCTTCACTCCATTCCGTGCCCAGAGCTCTACGGAAACCGTTAGCGGGGTCCTCTCTGGAGCTGCGGCTGAATCTACTACAGTCCCCTCAAAAGCCGCTTGCTGTACTCGCCTTTTCCGCCCGCTTCGTCTTCTCTACCCGCTCCTTAAAGCTGCAAATCCAAAGCCAATCGCAACAACAGTGGCTGAGGTCGGTGGCAGCCAAATCCACCTCGTCGGACGCTAGAGCTGGAATCAGCACCCGGGCGGCGGACAGCTCCTTATAGGCAAGCAGCCGTGCGGCGCCGCCCCCGGCCAGGCCCACCCCGAGCTCTCCTATAAGAGCGGCCTGGGCGGGTCTTCGCCCCGCTCCGGCGCTTTTCTTTACCAGCCGTGGAGCCGCAGCGGTGTGCTTTGGCTATCAGGGAGGGAGTGGGAAAGGGAAAGGAAATCTCTCCCTCTGTGTCCACCTCCTTCTTCCCTAATTTGGGGAGCGAATAAAGATACTGAAATTTAAACCAGGTTTCGAAGAACGTTATTGAAGAGACACTAAAAGGAGTGGGAAGACAACGTATTAGCAACAGGGAATTTCCCAGGAAAGCTTTGCAATGAACTAAGGAGGTGCTTTTCTTTTCTGTTCTTTCTTTTTTTCCCCCCTCTGAGAGGAAAGTGAAGACTTCAGTTTTGCTATTTGATCTCCCTTGTGGTTTTTCTCTAGTGTGGAAGGCTGATGGTATTGATAATACTGCAATAATATTGCAATTTTTGATTTAGCGTTTTAGAATTATGCCCGCCTCTCCTGCTTTTTGCTGGCCCCTACCCGAATCCCAACGTTCATCCGTTTACCTGCAATCCACGTCTCCATCTCTTTCCTTGTCGTTGGCACACAGCTTTGGGCAAGTGCAGCAGGGTGCTTGGTGCTTTGGGTTCCGGAGCCCAGGTGGTTCGCTGGCGCCAGAGAGGAGAGAAAAGGAGAGAGAAATTGGTATGGTGATGATGAACTCCAAGGTGTGTGTGTTGGAGGGTTGGTGGTAGAGGGGAGGGGTCCTTATTCACTCATAAAATTATAAGATTCCAGATCTGAGAACCAGGAATTTAAATTTAAAAAGAGGGAAAAGAGTAGTTTTGCCTTTTTCCTGGAGGTTTCCTATTAGAAACCGTGGTTCTCTTTGGCTTCTGATTTACATCTGGGAACACTCATGCTCTATCATAAATCATCATATTTTGTTTTTTATTGGATGCTGTCAGAGAACTGTCAAATCTTAACAAAATGAGGGACCATAATGATTTCTCCTATGTGAAGAATGCAGTCAAGTTAGAGGTAGAGTAGCATCAGAAGAAGATGATATCTTCGCTTTCCTTCCCCTTGCCAGTGATGGCAAATAGGCAGACTTACTTTACACTATACATGTATACCTGACAACTCTTAGTGTTCAGCTGCCAGTGGTACAGTTACAGCACGTTGAACTGAGCTTGGAGCAGCTTCTGTGTGAAGCCTGAGGTTAACTTTGTGGTTTTGATTAGTACAAGACTCACATTATTAAAATACTAAAAGGTGGTCAAATGGTCATTGTATTAATAACAGTCATTTTATTAGAAAATAATTGTGAGGGTTCTCTCACTTATAAATAAATAACACTACTGTCTCTGAAATTCCATTGGAAAAAAACTATCTAGGGTACTGGATTAATGGGCAACCTGAAGTCTTCTATAGCACAGAATTAAGTTGTGGGAGAAAAATTATGACCAGGAGATTAAGAATCCCAAA
The DNA here is from genome assembly GCA_019455555.1 of Galemys pyrenaicus. Lineage (NCBI taxonomy): Eukaryota > Metazoa > Chordata > Mammalia > Eulipotyphla > Talpidae > Galemys > Galemys pyrenaicus. Next base: position 185,492 of record JAGFMF010011774.1, on the reverse strand, counting down.
ATATCAAAGTTGAAGTCACCTAAGAAGCTTCATTGTAGGCAGAAGCCTGCGTGAAGTGGGGTCTGCATTTCAAAGCTGCTAAGCTTGTCTTGTTTAGGACCCAAAGTGATTCCCCAATACCCTGACCTTTGAAGACCTCAGGATTAAAAACACCTGTGTGGCTAGTGGAATCATGCTAGTGAGTCTAGGGAAATATGAAGTCTTGTTTGTTTTTAACATTAGATATTATACTGGTTAATATTTGGAAGTAAACATTTATTTTTCATTCCCACACATTCCTAAAAAATATGTAATATTGCTTTGTCTTTAATCAAAATATAAATGGTATCACAGTGCTTCATTTTACATCTTGTAATTTACTGCACATTTTATTTTTAGAATTTATGCATTTAGATACATGATATAGTCACATTTGTTTCCTTTTAACTGCTGTGTTTTATTTCATTTTACATATACACTAACATTTACTCATTAATTTATCTGTGTATAAATATCTGTATTATTTCCTGGTTTTTCCACTTTATCTTTATCTTTATGAACTACACCTTATTCTCTCCCTTATTACGTATATCTTAGTTTTTCTTAAATATGTGCCCAAGTAGATTTTCTGGACCATAGGAAATGCTTATCTTCAGCTTTAGCAGGTATTACCTGTTGTCATTTTAAGTTGTTTTATGAATGATACTCTGCCACCCACCCACCAGAGGTATGTGAGCTTTCCCCCTCACTTCATATATTTTCCAGACCTGGAAGATCTCTCTTTGTAGGCATGGGGAACCTATCATTAGTCACTAACTTTAAAGTTCCACTGTATCATCCTCCCTTCTATACCTCTTCAAGTCATATTTAGTTCAACAAAATATTTCAGTAATTGTGGAAGATGTTGGCTTCATTTTCTGACAGAATGGCTTAAAATGAATCTATTAAAAGGCAATCAGGAAAATCTGTCATCTTAAAGCCATACAATGTGAATAATCTTTAAATTATTAGTAAATATTGGAATTCTGCATTTAGATGCCCATATGCAAACCTAGTACATAGTTTATAAATTGCACCTAATTTAAAGTCCTATTTACACTTGTAGTGTTTTGTCTCTTTCTCTCAAACACACCTGTTCTCAGAACAACTTTCAGCCTTAAATAGCAGACATTTGTCTAAGATTTGTTAACGTTTCAGTAAGAATACTGCAATTGAGAATGTAGCAAGGGGTAAACAGCTGTTCCTCTTAGACAATATTGTAAACAATGCCATCTTCTGGGGCAGTTTGCCAGCTAGTTTTTATTAGCCATAGAATATTAATCACTATTAAAACTGTTTACAGCCAGATTGTTATTTACCTATTGAAAATTTTTGTAAATTGTTCTGATAAATCTACTCTTGAATGATAGAAGCTGAATAACTTCCCTTTTCCTCATATTGCTTGATAAAGAAGATCCATTCATATTTGCTACACAACTTCTTCTGAAGAGACTTAAAAGGTTTGCATAGATAGAACAGAGTGATTGCTAACAAGGGAGGTAGAAGAACAAGTAATTGAAATCCTCACATGTCTGTATTTTAAAATGATAAACCTAATCATCTTTTCAAGTCAAATGTATCTACAAATCTTAAAAAAAAGGATTGAGTGGTTAGCACTGAGCTTCAAATCCCTTTGATTTTTCTCTTGAGCATTCTCATTTCTTTCCCCTTAAAGGAGCAAAGGGGAAAGAGTCATTCATCAACTGGAATCTTAGCATTCAAATATTCAACAAGTGGTTTGCCTCACTGATTCTGCAATTGTCTCCTGAGACATCCAGAATGTGTTTGGCCCTCTCCATTTTATATATGACTTCCTAAGAGAACACAGATATTGACATGCTAAATATCACACAAAATTAATGATCCCAACACACATGGCTCTCGAAAATGAAAACTTCCCATTCTATTTTCTTTATCTTTAGAAAACCTATAAGTAAAGGTCACCATGACATATAGGTACAGTAGATGTTGCTTTGAGTATCAGACTTTTGATTATTTCCCCTTCACATTTTATGGTTTGTTATGTTTGAAGTATGGTTTCTATTGTCATCCATATCTTCAAAACAGAATCTTAAAAAACATTGATGTGATATAGGTTTAATCTCATTATTTCCTTTTTACCCTTTCTTTTTAGTTAATGTTTTAATTTCCTTCTTTTTTCCCCCCTTTTTATAGTAGTTAGCTAGTACTATGCTATACCTGTTAAGTGTAAGAAATGGGGAAAAGTCCTGTTGTTATGGTACTGAAACGATTTGGTAAAATATGATGTAAAACATTACATTAAAAAGTTCAGGAAAGAATACAAATTAGCATGTGATTAAGTGGCTCAACTAATAAGAGCTATAGAAGATTTTAAGTTGATGAAGATTGCTTCCTCTGGGAAGGAAAACTTGCAATTGGCATAATGAAGTGATTCTTTGTCTCTTTGGGGGTAAAGGGATTTGAGTCACTGAGCTATGAAGTTTGTTTTTCTCACCAAGTTATGTCAGGTATATTTGTCTTAACAGGAAAGTCAACTCTTAGGATAAGGAGGGCAAAATTCAACTTTTACAGAAGGGTGGGCCTTTCTATTGAGATTAATGACTTTAGCCAAATGCTGAGAAAAAAGTAACTTGAACCACATTCCACAACTGTTCTCTCTGATTCTATCTCAAACTTTTCAGAAATCTTTTCACCATAATACTAATTCTTGACATTAAAACTTATCATTCTAAGGTGTTAGGTCTTTTTCTATTATGAAAGATCAATTATAGTCATACAATTAATATCCTTTAAATAAAACTTATTTTGAAAGATTAAAAAAATCATCTTCTATCTCTCTTGCAAATAAAATTATCCTTCAAATGCTTTACCTAAATGCATGTATTTCAGCTGGTAATATGTCATAGTGTTTACATATTCTTCTCTTTCTTCCTTTTATGGATTTCTCCTTCCAAATCGACTAATGTTCACTCACTGAGTCCAAATTCATGTAACATTTAGCTCTTGAGACCCTTAATGATTATTTCATAGTGTTGCTGCTCACATATCTTTTCCTATTTCTGCATAGTTTTTCAATAGGTATTCAAAATTGTTTATAATATATATTGTAGGACTTCAAGAAATATTTGATAAATATATAATAAAATATTTTCTCCATTATTTACACTTGATTTTTGGAGTAAATCTTCCTCTAAAGTAAGTAAGTATTTCCACAAACCCTGCTACGGGACATCTAAAAACTTAAAAAAAAAAAAAAGGATCTCTCATTTCCACTCATTTCTGGCTTTCTCTGAAAAAAGATCCTCCCTTCAATCACTGAGGAGTCATTTGTAATATGTATTATATATTAGAAAAGACATGTTGGGATTGGTTCAATGAAAAGATTTCTGACCTTAGAATCATAGACTGAGTATTAGTCTTGGTTTAGATGCTTGGTAGGCATTAGACTTTGAGTATTTAATTTGGTCTCATTGAGATTCAGTTTCCCCATCTTTACATTGTTATAACTCCTCACTTAGACATTTTGCATAGTGAATATATTCATACATATAGAAATGCTTTTGTTATACAGACACACATTATAAATATTATATTCTAGCCCAAGGAAAAACCTTTAGCCCCTAACCAATGGATTTCTTATGTATTTCATTTGCCAATTCATCCCTGGAGGAAAACACATGCAAATACTATAAAAAGAGCAATCATTCTATGAATGATATGAAATATGCATAATTCACTATTCAAAAACATCATAATAATTCAGTAAAACATCACTAATCTTTTGAGTAACACTAGTGTGCCTAGGTTTGTATTGTATTCATTGTGTTAAGTAGGTATCATAAATGAAAAGTCTTACCCTTGTCTTCCAGGTTCTTAAATTTCTCACAATTGCTCAATGGGGAGATCACCTATAAAACATGGGTTAGGAATGCTTATAGAAGAAAAACAACTCTACTGTTTCCCTCTTATCTACAAGTGATAACTCTAAGACCCACAGTGAGTGCCTGAAAATGCAGATGGTACAGAACTATACACATACTTTGTTTTCCCCACACATACATACTTAGGATAAAGCTTGATTTAAAATTAGGCATAGTAAGAGATTAACAACAATTGTCCATGATAAAATCGTACAAACATAACAATATACTGCAATAAAAATAATGTGAGTATGGTCTCTCAATCTTATCTTGCATGTAATATTTTTGGATCACAGTATTTGAAACAGAGATAAAGGAATCAAAAGTAAGGGGGGAGTACTGTAGCTACTGGTTTGAATATGGCAAACATTATTAGTTTTTTTTGATAAACAGTCCTTGCAAGTTCTTTCTTGATTATGAAACAGCCTGGTGAAGGAATCGTGACTTGATTGGGTGGGCCTGTATCACAATAGTCACATTCCCTTTGAGAGTGATTCTGACTAGTAAGACTTAAGGAAAAGAGAAAAGGGAGAAGAACATGAACACAAACCTACTGTTTCTGGAGCATTTCCCATAGCAGGAACAATATTTCATAAGGCCAATAGGTTTGTAACTCCAGTAGCCAACTTGGGAACACAAGCAGACAGCCAGCACCATGAAGTGGCAGAAAACAAAGAAAGAGACACTGTGGATCTTAATTACAAAATCAGATACATCTTCCCTGGAACAATAAATGTCTGTATTGCTTAAGTCACTGCTAGTTAGGTACTCTAGAGGAAAATAAACCATGTTTAATAAATACCAACTTGCAGGAGGCATTTTTACTTTGTTTTCTCTCTTAGAATTTATGGCAAATTTCTGAGGGAAGTATCATTAGCTGCATTGGCAGATAAGGGTATTGAGGCTTGTGAAATTGAAGTAACATTGCCCAAAGCACAAAGCTATTAAGTAAGAGTACAGAGATTTGGATTCCAAAATCTTGGCTTCTTCTGTGCCACAAATGTCAGAAGTAAAATAAATCTACTAATGTGTGTGTGTGCATACACACATGTGTGTGCATGTGATTGTGTATATGTGTGTTTACGTATATGTGTGTTTACCCTGCTCATCTGAGCTCAAATATAACTTACAACAATTTTATTACTACATTAAAATATAATCTTTAGGTTACTGATGCCCTATGTCTGTGTCTCAGAGAGTGGATGCCTTTAAAGTCCACCTGCTATTATTAAATCTGTTAAGGAAAATGAAGAACAGCAGGAATCTCTTCTGTCCCAGATGATTACCTGCTCTTGACATAAGTCAGAATGACATCTGAACATGAGATCTGTGATAACCACCAGTACAGAAACTCTTCTATAATATTTTTAAAGTTTTCAAAGTTATATTTTTCAGAAAATAAATTATTTAAAAGGAGAAAGCTTATTTCAAAGGATTATTTCATTATGTAACCTAATCCCTTGCATTTATGTCCTTTTATCCCCTTTGCATTTAAATCAGCATAGAAAACACAGTGAAAAACATCTCTAATTTGTTTTTATTGGCATTTTTAATAAGGTGGAATTAATGTTAGCCTAGAGCCAGCAGGGGGTGTGTTGACTAGTAGGAAGAGGGAAAAAAAGAACTGATTTGAAGCAGCAGTGTGGGAAACTGTAGGTTGCTGAATTATTGTTCACTTGGGGGAAGGTGAAGAGCAGTGGCAAGGAAGGCGGCAAAAAAGAAATCAAGTCTGTTGATAACTTATTGAAAAACTTCCCTACAACTCTGATATTATGTCTATTAAGAAATCACACATGACCAAAAATAATAAAAATTTGGAATCCAGTATATTGAATAAAATCCATTATCTTAATTTATATTAAAAATAATCTTGCCACTTTTATCTTCCTGTATAAAATTAGAGTTTTTAATGACTCAGAGCTGTTTAACCTATTTTCAGGGTCATATATTGAATGAGATAGATTTTTTTTTAAAGATATATTTATTTATGCTTATAAGAGCTGGGGTACAGGCCAGAGATGCCCGGTGGAGGGGTAAGATGATTCACCAGAGACAGAGTGGGGAACAGAACAGGCAAATCAACTGAAACACTCTGCTGAGGGGAGCAGTGGGCAAGGCAGGAGAGGTCTGCTGTGCCATGTGGGTCCCCTCCCTGGCCCAGGGATCAAACTCATGCTGCCATGCCACAGATTCTTCACAGTGTGGTGCTTAAGCCGCTGAACCACCTGGGAGGCCCGAGTTAGATATTTTGAATAAATATTTTTTTCTGTATTGCCCCACGATTTCCTTCCATTTTTTAATAATTTACTTCGAACATTATTTACAAAGGGCCATCTCTCTGTCAGCCATGTCACTCAAATAGTGCCTTAATTAAGCATATCTAAGGTTTAGAGGATACAGTGCAGAGAACTAAAGTAGCAGTAGTTATTTTATATGAGAAATACAATTTTTCCCTAACTTAACATAAAAGTTTTCTTTTAAAGGTCAAAATAATATGTAAATATGAATTAAATATTCTACTCAAAATTGTTAAAATAGGGATATTTCCAATAAGAGTTCATTGTATGAATTCACTAAGTGGAATGTGCCTTGATTCAATTCACACAAGATTTCTCTATATAGGACTTTATTATAAATTTGTTAATGTTTACCAGGTGTTAGGAGTGCATGACAGCACCTACTCTGCTGCTTCAGTCTGAGAAAAAAAGATTGGTATAAAAGCCAATAAAAAAGATACAGGCAAGATGCTGGCAATCCTTAACCCCATAGATCAAATCTAGACTGCTAATTGTTTTTGGGTTTTGTTTTGTTTTTGTATAGAATTGGGGTGTAGGCCAGGGGTGCAGGAGACGGAGCGGATTCACCAGAGACAGAATGGAAAGCAGAACAGGCAGATCTACTGAAAAACACAGCAGGTGACAGACAAGACTTCTGCTGGCAGAGTATGATGTAGCTCCCTAGCTGGGTTGGACCTCAGTGGTGATAGAACTGAAACTTAACCCCTAGGCACCAGGGAGGTCCCTGTTGCTTGTTTTGTTTTGGTAACTGTATATTTAATATATAATCACCCAATTCAGTAGTATAATTTTTAAATTTATTTATGCATACAAGAACTGGGGTGTAGACCAGAGGTACAGGGTATGAGAACATTCACCAGAGACAGTTGTGGGGAGTAGGACAGGTGGAACTACTGAAATATGCTGCTTAGGGGAGCAGCAGGGTAGATAGGGAAGGTTTGTTGTGCCATGTCATTCAGCTCCCTGGCCAGGGATCAAACTCATGGTGCAGTGTCTGGCCATAGCATGAGAGCGCTGAGACTTTAACCCCTGTGTCACCAGGCAGGCCCTTCAATAGTACAATTTACCAATTTTAATGACAGCCAAAATACATCTAGATAGATATTACAAATACTATAGATAAGTATAGATACACATTTAGTAAGTCTTTTTGGATTGTTAATTTCATTTTTATTTATTTATACAATTTTACATCATTGTTTATTTTTGTACAATATTTGCTTTCTCCTCTCAAATGTAGCCCCCATAAAATTCCTACCACCAAGACACCTGTGCACCATCACCATACGCCCTTGTGCTCTTCCCTTCCCTGTTTTTATCTCTCTCCCTCCTTGTTTTTGAACAACACAAAATTAGGTGTGTGTTTTGCATTTTTTTAAGACTTATAAAATCTAGATGGGATATGGGGATATGTAGATTTGTTGGTGCTAATTAGAATAAACTCATTTCTGCTGAATTTAGGTTATTATCTAATTTATCTAAAATTATCTAAAAATGATAATTTTAGGGGAATAAATATAAATAAAAATATCATTGGGTAGTTAGTTTTTATTCCTCTGACTTTTAGAGATTACGGGATCCATTTTCTTCTGATAACTCCATGTTGTTTATATTGACTAAATATTTTCAGGCATTGCTTACATTTTAGAGCTTATCATGTTGTTAATTGTAAGAAGAAGTAATAGTCCTGAGGGATTTTTAAAATTAATTTTAAGGAAGGGGTGATTTAAGATAGTTCTTTGGTTCCAAATATTACTTAGATTGTTTCTCATAGCTACATTAACAGTTACAATGACAGCATGTGTTACCTCTCTATTCAACATATGTTTTCAATTTAGGTGTAGCTAACACCTTTCTCAAATAACAACTTAAGAATTTCGGATTGGATATTTGGAGTATTTGGCCTGTATTCAATTTGTTTATTTGTTTTTAATTGAGGTAACATTGGTTTACAACAGAATATATGATTTAGGGGAATAGATTCATACCTCTCCAGATGTATGTCACCACACCACACCCAGCACCAAAGCACTCAACCCTCCACCAGGCCCTTTTCACCTTTGTTCATTGTCCCAATTCCCCCCTTCTAAGGGAGTCATGTTTCTTGGGTTTGTTTTAGTTTACTTTTAACTGTTACTTTAATTTGTTTCTTTAATAATATATTATTTCTTTATCTCACTTTAGATACCATACAGAGCTCAGATTATTTTAATTTCTTTTGTTTGTCAAATGGGATGACACCAAATGGCAAGCTTGTTGTGAAAATCAAGGAGACTGGAATTAAATGCAGAGCTTAGAACTTGAAGCACTCATTAAGTGGCTATTGTTATTCATCCATTATTGTTAATACATATGACTCTAACTTTCAACAAGTCCAGCTGGGATCATTTAATGTCTCACAGAGCAAAACCCCATAGTTGTAGCTTGATAATACTCCTCCCCTCTGCCCAGAAAGATAATCATATCCCCTTGGGGAAGCAGAATGTTTAGAATGTGGTGAATGCAAATTTTCTAAGTATTTGACATTTGCCTGGCATTTTTTCCTGGCAGACAATGACTTTTTTCTGATGAATTGATAGCAATTTTCAGAATCTAAATGATGATACCTAGCACTCAAAGATAATTTGTTTTAAATACAGCCAAAATGAATAAAGCCCTGTCTTAAAAAAATTTAAATGGGTAAAATAATACAGATGGAAATCAAATTACTAAAGGGAACTTTAGAGTAAAAGTTGTAGCTTAGTTATTTTCCTCAAAATGATTAGATTGGTGAAGATCAACTTTGTCAATGTTGAAATTCAAAAAACTTCATAATAAATTTACAAGAAAAATACTTTTGAAGGAAACGTCATCTCTTGGAATTTATCTAACCTCTCCCGACCTCTCAATATACTATTTTCTTTGTTATGATATAATTTAAGAAAAAATCACCCAAATTTTTTAAACTCCAAGATGCATTTACCTATAGGAGTGCTGAGGATGGAGAAACTTCTGTTGGATTCTTAGAAGATCTTTGCTATATTCCTGGAATTTATTTAAAAAATAGCATTTCTGTTTTTGTTATATTTGTCAGAAAGCTGACTAATTGATGTAAAAATGCACACCTTGTTATTTTTTTAACAATTTTTCATTGATTAGAGATGAGTACTAAATTATGAGTCTACAAATTACTAGTATATGATTTAAACTTATATGATTAGATGGAATTCAATTATATTTTGGAGAAATGAGTAAAGAATGTATTGAATTTAATCTTGATCAAGGTTTCCAATTGGGGGATTATTATTATTTCAGCTCACTATCTTTGAGCCATTTACATACCTCTATAATGATAAATAATAATTATGGTATTAAACAGGAAATAAAACAGCCCAGACCAAATGTTTAGAGACAAACAAGGGAAGACAATAATATTTAATAATGTGTCATAACTGAGTAGAAATTGAAGACTTTGGTAACATTGATTTGACTCATAAAGGATTACATTTCCCTATGTGGACCAGTTTAAGAACACAGTTTGACTACGATTATCAATATTTTCTTTGGAGTTTAATCTGTAGATATAAGAAGTCAAATAATATGATATCTATACATTCAATATTTTGGATCCCTACCAGGTGTGGGAACCTATGGGAAATATGATGAGTGTCCTATCTTGAAAATATCCCTACATGTGGAGCATAAGACAGGCACCAAAACAACTAAATATAGTGTAAATAGTGAATGAATTTAGGGAATAGTAAAAAGTGGATTTTGTCTGCCTGGTCAGTATGACTAAAATTTTTTTAAACCATAGCTGATGAGTAAGAGGGAATTCCAGGGAAAAGAAAGGCTCAAAATTGTGAGTCTGTATCCCATATGCTGGGGGAAAATTGAACCATCCTGTAAACTAGAATAAGTATTGTCTTCATGGGATGCACACAGACAAAATTGTTAGAGGAAATATCATGTTCCCTGCCGCCACTTGCATGGAGCCACTGAGACTAGTGGGAATGAGGATGGAGCTAAGTGGCCAGGTAAAACTGTATAATAGAGAAGACAGATGGACTAAAAATGGGGATCTCTTGGTCCTGTGGCTCAACTCAACTTGCATCCTGTTACTTCTGGAAGTGAGACCTGAAGGGGGATACATGGAGGAGAGACGAGAGACATGTAGAGACGTTTGTAAAAGACTTACAGGTAAGAGTCATGTGGGGAGGCTGGAAATGACAGCCATTATCTTGATTTGTTATCTCTTTTGTCCCAGATTTCGGAGATCTGCTTTAGATTCCCTTTACTATGGTTCCCTGCCAGAAGGTGACCCAAGTCACCTTTGTTGGCAAGATTTCAGCCCTCAATAGCCCAACTCAGGTCAACCCTGTTTGACTGGGTATTTGACTGTCAATTTGAGATTTTTAATTAAGAAATTGTTGATTCTCTCTCTCTCTCTGCATTCTTTGATTGGAGTTTCTTTGTACCCCTCAGTATTGTACTAATAAAATGAGAATAGTAGTGATGTATCATTTTGTGTGTGTGTTTGTGTTATTCAGAAGGAGGGTAGAAGACAAAATGTTAATCTGAAGTAAGGCTATATACATGTTTAGGTTTAGAAAAGACTATGGGTATTACTGTTAAAATGTACCTACATAAGATATGTTGATATCTTTACTTTTGTAAATTTTAGATTATTTTATTGTGGTAACATGAGATCACCAACTTGAAATTTTGAGTCTACAGTGTAATGTGGTTAACTACAAGCACAAAGTTTTCAGCAGATCTAACAGTGTAGAACTTCACAATGAACTAAGGAATTGACCCAATAACTTAAAAGATTACCTCAGATTTTAGCAGCATTTTATATCAATATGGCCTTCGACTCCTCCTAACAATTGTGTTTGACAAGAACAATGGCAGAAAAATGGAGGCCATCGGCCTGTCCTAATGCTGAAATGGAGTGTGAATCTTCTTACTGGAATATGCAGAGGGGCTTGTCACACAGAAAAGGTCAGTTTGGACAGAAGGAAAAAAAAAGAAGAAAACTTGCCTAAAGACCTAGGATATAACCAGAGTCTCAACTCTGAGTGACCAACACAGTGAGTGACCAAAAGAAATTCATTTGACCATCATTAACCTCAGATATTCCACGTGTAAAAGTGTCTAATAATAATCTCTCTTTGGTAAACTTCCTGAATGAAATATTGTACCTGAAAGATTTTTACCAATACTTAATGATGTGCTAAATACACAGAGGTGCTTAATACAGACATATACAATAGTTATCAATGAAAGATGTTATTTGCTCTAATCAATCACAGCATTTTGTAAGAGTGAGATGACTACCAGTCATTCACTCCTAAAATCCAAAAATTGTAACATCATTTTGAGAAACAAGTCCACAATATCTAGTTGGAGGCTTAAAACACCCACTAAACTTTGTCCCAGCATTTTCAAATTTGGGGGTAAACTCTAAAAAAATAAAACAAGAATAATATCCATGGCAGAGAATTGTATTTGTTCTAGGTAGATAAATGACCACCATTGATGGCTGATTCAGTAAGTGAAGGCGTGCTAGATTAGACTATGGTGGCTGTTAATGATATTAGGAAAGACATTAGAAATGACCCTTTATGTTGTTAAGAAAATCAAGCAAGGCCTCCCTGAAGGTACAGGGGTTAAAATCTCAGAGCTAGCAAGCTATCTTCAGCCAATGCAGCATGAGTTCCATCCTGGCCAGGGCGTTGACCCACACGGCAACACAGAAATCTCCTGTCTCTCCTGCTGCTCCCCTCAACAGTGTCTTTCAGTGGATCTGCCTGTTCTGCTCCCCACTCTATCTCTGGTGAATCCTCCCACACACACTCCCTTTCCACCTCTGGCTTATACTCCAGTTCTTGTATGCATAAATAGATAAAAGTATATCTTAAAAAAAAGCCAAATCTCAGTGACTGAATGGTATGAACATAGGTCATATTATTTTATGTGTCTGTTATAAGCATTGCTTATTTTGGGCTATTTCTTTATAAGGTAGCAATAGCGGGATTAAAATTCAGAAGACTAAATGGAGTATATTAAAATCTAAGACACATAATGCAGCATTTTCTGGAAGTGTGAAAGAACTGGAAAAGAGAGAGTGTGAATTGAGTGTTTCAAACAACAGTATTGCCAGTAAAAAAAAAAAAAAAAAAAGCTAAAAGTATCACATATTCATAATATGAATTATGAAACAAAAAAGGAATGAGACAAAATTGCTGAATTAAAAAAAAATCCAAGTGTTATTTCTGCTAGTTCCTTAAATTAAGTCTTTTGATAATGTGGTCGCAAAGCTGTAGTTTGAGATGAGGTGTCCTTGTCATTTTTGCACTTACAGGAGGTTTCCCTCATTTCACCAACACTTATCCTTGCCAGATTTCTATTAAGGAGAGAGTGAAAAAAAGCTAGCAAAAAAAAAAAAAAAAGCCTACAACTTGACATTCTAAATTTATCTAGAAGATGTGCTAAATTGCAGTGATTTCTTAAGGACATCAAGGTGCCCGACACCCAGACTTTTAATTGAGACAAACTTTACCTACAGTGTGCAAAATCTGAACTATTCATAGGACTGGAGTTGATTTAATTGCTTAAAGTTTAAAGATTACATCCAACATCTTAACTCCTTGATGGATCAGAATGGGAGATGCAATGCTTTGGAATCAAGGTAGTCCATGACCAAAAGACTAGCTCTGTTAGTTAATACTCACAAACTTTGGAAACTGTTGCTTAATCTCCCTATGTCTGAGATATTGTGAGTTAAATGGGACAATAATTTACCATATTGCTTCAAGTTTACATGAAACAGCCTATGAAATCATATCTTGCACATCATAGATATTCAACACACAATGCTTTTCCTGTTATATATGAAGATGACTTAAAAGGTGAAGGGGATCAGAATTGTACTTCTATCATTTTAATGGGATAAGAAAATTAAAGTTGATTCCAATAAGGGTGATTAGTTGCTGGAAGAGAAGAGGTGTTTTTAATATTCTACATATGATCTAGTAAATAACTTAGGAGAACTAATATTTACAGAGTACATTTGTGAAGTTATTATAAGGAACACAGAAGCTCAGAAAGGAATTGGTCAAGTATCAAGAAGAAATGAAATATCATAGAATGATTCCAGATATTTAGTCTTAAAATATTGAAGAAACAGACATCACTGAAGTTTCAAAGACCAAAAATAACAGTGATGAAACTCTGAGAGGGAGAGACCAATGTAAACTGAGTTTCTTGACAAATACCAGGTTATTTAGCATTCACACTTGTTGCCAAAACTTTTGGAGTGATAATGACATGCCAGGAAATAAAACCTTTCATTGAATTAACTGACTCAGACAAACATCATTAAAGCTACAGCATTGCAATAAACCATATTTCCTCTCAAGATAACGTCTTCAAATGATAAGAGGACTAGAGGATCAAAAAGCAAAGGAAATTACAGTTATTTAATTTAAACTAACAAATATTAAATAATAATAAGTAGATGCCTATTACTTTTTTCACAGAATAGTATTGCTAAGAAACTGGGAAACTGAGCTACATTATAAACAATTCTTAGACATTATAAACAATTCTTAGACCTTCCACTTTCTGATTGAACCATAGAGCTTCCAAGGAGGTATCTCTTAATAATAACTTTATAGGGGAATACATGGGGATTACAACTGATGTAAAATATATGTAAATTAAAAAAATATATTAAAAAATAAATAAATTCTGGGCCTCCCTGGTGGCGCAGTGGGTTAAGCAACACACTATGAAGCAAAGCAACACACTGCAGCACGAGTTCGATCCCTGCTGCCGGCCATGGTGCGGCAGACCTCTCCTGCCTCGCCCGCTGCTCCCCTCAGCAGTGTACTTCAGTTGATCTGCCTGTTCTGCTCCCAGCTCTCTGTGGTGAATCCTCTCACCCCCCACACCTCTGGCCTGTACCCCAGTGCTTGTATGCATAAATAAATCTTTAAAAAAAAATAATAAATAAATAAATAAATTCTAATTGGACTTTAAAAATAATAATAACTTTATAATTGTTTGAGAAGCAAAATGGAAAAGCAAGAACACTCTAGGTCTTAAAACTAAGGGTCTTGCAATTTTGGAAACAGAATAAAGTTGAATCAAAAGATACTCTGTGACCCAGAGATAGAGGCTTTCATGATAATAATCCAATGAGAATTTAGGTTTCTCTGCCTGTTGACTCTTTTTTTCCCCTTTCTAAATGAGATGACTGTGCAGACTGTTAACTAGTATTTGTTCTATATTAGAATTTGAGTGTGCATAACTTGCCTTTTTGGCTCCTTGGCCTCTTTTGTAAGACATGTTATGTTTGTAACTGGTGGGGGAAGGGAAGTCTATACACCATCACCATAGGTCTCAGACATTAAGTTCAATATTCTGCTGTATATGACTGAATAGCTGAGGAGCAAAATGTGTTATATGCTTAGAAAATGGGAATAAGAAATTTTTAGTAACCCTATATTTGACCATGGCAAAGACAGTGGTGCTCACCCAGAATTCCATGTGTTATCTTGTATTCCTCTGTCAAGTGATTTGCTCTAACCACCAGAAATGTGGGAAGAAATAGCAAGTTTTTCTTCTACACTGAGCACATGAACACTAACATAGAACCTTTCAGCTTTCTTTCTCCTCTTTTCCACAGATTGGAAGGTTGTGGTGTTAGATGGTATAGCTACATTCATTAGCCTTCAACCCCTTTCCTTATGACCAGACATGGACATATGATAAAACAAGAAATAAACTTTGGAAATTGCTTTGTGTGTGTGTGTGTGTGCATATGACTAGCCTATATTGAATATTATGCACATGACTTGATACAAGGTTAAGAAATAAAAAGAAGGTGATGAAGGTGTTTTCAGAAGCTCTTTCTCTGGTTGCTATTTACCAGGAGAGAACACACTGTCATGGCTTCATCATTTGAAACAACTCAGAGAACATCCAGCTTGAGCATCAAGGCCAAACTCCAGAATCTTGAGGTGTGTGCTGTTGTCTCTACATTCATTAATTTTTTTTTAAGATTTTATGTATTTATGCATGCGAGAGTGGGGTACAGGCCAGAGTCGCGGGAGGTGAGAGGATTCACCAGAGACAGAGTGGGGAGAAGAACAGGCAGATCAACTGAAACACCCTGCTCAGGGGAACAGCTGGCGAGGCAGGAGAGGTCTGCTGTGCCATGTGGGTCAGCTCCCTGGCCACCAATTGAAATCACACTGCACTGGCCGCGAATGCTTCACAGAGCCAACGCTCAAGTCACTGCACCGCCAGGGAGGCCAACTATATTCATCTTGATCTCAATTATCCTGGTCCAGACCAACGAAGCAAAAAGATACATGTCATATGCTCCATATTTACATATGCTACCACAGTGAAACTAGGAATAGGAGACCTAGAAGGAATGCTCTGAAAACTTCTTTTGGACTTTCAAGTATTTATAGATCCATCTCTCCTGGTAATCTGAAGAATCTAAGGATATGTTTGACTGTAATTTATTTTGTATGAGATCTTGATAAAAAATTAAGTTATATTTATTGAAGGAATGTTGATTTACATCATAACATGTCTTAAGTGTGTAGGTTTACACCTCTACCATTTTATGTTATTTTACCATACCATCGCCAAGCCCCAGTAATTCCCCATTGGACCTCCCTCTTCCTTTTGCTCCCACCCACCACATTCCCCCTTCTAGTAGATTTAATCATAGTTCAGTGTGTTCTTCCTCCTCCTGCATACCGTTCCCTCCACCCCTGTCTTGATGCCACATCTATATAATCATTTTTCAAGGTTTGTCTTTGGCTCTATGACCTATGTTTGGTTTTTCTACATTTCACATACAAATGAAACCATACAGTCTTAATCTTTTTCCTTCTGACTTACTTCACCTAGTATAACCTACCTCCACTGCTTTTCATTTACTTTCTTAGGAATTCTAAGATATAGAGAGTCTCTTGTTTTCCCTTTATAGTAGCTCTTCTCTCTCAGCTTTTAAATATGGTACATGGGTGAATTGGTGGTGGGACTTTCATGGGCACTATACATGAGAAAACATACACTGTACAAAAATGGTGTACAAGAATGGTGTAAATACATAAACTAAATACACAAAATACATATGTAATACATAAAATTCATAAAATAATAATAAATATGGTCAAAACTTTATTATGTTATTCATGAAGTACTTTGACCTCAACTATCTATTAAACTATCAATTCTTTTTTTTTTTATTTCCTTTGTTGATGAATATTTGCTTTTCATAGCAGATGGAAATTTGCTATCTAGATTTCTTTACTTTCCAATCAGATGGCACCTAAGCTATAGAAATAGACCTTTCTATAGTTATGCATAACCCATGATGGTAGAACATTGAGTCCCACTAATCTTCAACATGTCTGACCTCTCATGAAGTCATTCTCACATCTACTATTCTCTTGTTTGAAACACTCATCCCTCCAGTGTCTATCCTATTAGTCATTGTCTCTTGATTCATAGTTGTTTATTTTCTTCTATTTACTCTTTAAGGATTGAAGTTCCATAAGGGTCAAATACATAGTATTTTATTTTTTCACTGTATACTCTTTCATTCTGTAAATTCTTATGCATCTATGGTTTCAGTGATGAAAATTATATCATGTCAAGACCACTCCTTTAGCTCCACATTCCCATATTCAATTGCTTTCCTATCTTTTCAACTTCTCCACTTAGATTCCCTAGCAAGTCCTCACACCCAATGTATTTAAATTATCTTGTTTCAGTGTTGCCCATTGCAGAAAATTATGCATTTGACTGAATTTTTCAATATAGAATTTCAGCTTGCTCTCTTTTCTTACAATATTTTATCAAGTAGAATTCCATGTTTTCAAAACTTAACTTTTTTTAACCTATCTTTTTACCCCACTCCACCATATTTTGCATGTTTTTCTAAAGTGACCTCTTAAATAGACTCACTTACATATAACGTCCCTTCACCAAGCACTTGTCTACCTTGTAACCAGAGTGATCTCTTAAAAAATAGTTTAAGATTTTAATTATTATATCAAAATTTTTCAGTAATTTTCCATGTCTGTCATAAAATGCTCAAATCTTCAGGATAGCTTTCCATGCCCTAAATGAACTGGCTCTGCTTCTATTTGTTTTTCTCCATCCTCAATTCCTTTTATGCACCTTACTTTCATTTATGACCTCCTTCATCTCGTTTTCTCATATATTCTTCTTTTCTGAATAGAAGGTTCTTTAAAATTTTTAATCTTTCTAACTATGCATACTTTTGCCAACCTCCTTGACTATGTTAAATCATGTCCAATTTTCTTTCATGGCCCTACTTATGATTATTGAATTTTTGGTACTGAAGTTGCATTTTCTAAACATGTATCCATTCTTTTTTTTATTATCAGGATCATGTGAGTGAAAATCTTATTGTATTTTTCATCAACATATCTTCAGTCCCTCATGTGGTGTTTGTCACAAAGCTGGCCTTTAGTAAATAGCCACTGACTTATCAAGAGACACACTGGTTCACTCACATTCAAATCAAAAAGAAATAAATTAACCCAGACACATGGATAACAAGAGCTACAAGTCCAAAAGCCACATTTCATGTCTGTCCATCATTTTCATTATCCGAGCCCATGGTGGATGAGAGTTTTCCTGTTCTTCTCTGTGCCTTCTCCTCTCATATTGCAGGAGTGTGCCAGCCTGGACAGAAGCTGAAGGAAGAAAAAATCTGTAGTAGGCAACTCCGGACAAGTTTCTGCTAGCTCTAATTCTCAGGGGTAAAAAGGACCCTGAGATTCCCTTATTTACTTAACATACTGTAGGAAAGTTGGTCATGAAGATTATTCCCAACGAACCCCACTGGCTAAGAAGTTTATTTTATTGTTAGCACTAATAGTATCTGACGTGTGGGCACTATTCTAAGCTTGTTGTGCATATGATCTCATTTATTGCTCACAGAATCTTATTGTGCAGGTAATACTTTAATACTCATTCTATAAACAAAGAAAATTAAAGCCTAAGGAATTAATTCACATTCCCAAGACTCAAAGATAGTAGGGTTGCCATTCTAGTCCACAAAGTCTGCTTGCTGAACCTGGGCATTGAGCCACTGTGCATTTCTTTATTAAACAACAACAACAACAAAATCTGCTTGTCCTTGTTATTTGGGTTTCATATAGACTCAATAAAATGAACAATGATGAAAATATTTTTCCTGAAATTTTGTGTCTTCCCACAACATTATTCTCTGGTCGTTTTCTATTCTGTACCCAGGAACATCCTCAAGCATTTGGTTTTAATCTTGCAAACATTATTTAAAAAATCAAGTGTGTCCATTCAGTTGTATCAGAAAAAATTGCACTACATTATTTCCATCTGCAGTTACTTGTGCTTTTGACACTGAAAATCACATTTCCTTTCTAAAACTTTCAAAGACACACATATTTCAGAAAGTTCTAATTTATTTGAGATTTGCATAGGGGGAATCAGACTTCCTTGTCAGTAAAAGCTAATGTACAGTGGTGCTCTTAACTAGGTAAAAAGAATAACTTTGTTGGATAACTTTAAAAGGGCTAAACAGATTCTTTTATTAAATTTCAAAAATTCTTTTTCATGTGGATGAGATAGACTTTTAGCCTAGTAGATAAACCTTCTATACACATCAAAGTGCTAAAAATGTGAAGTATCATTAATATACTTTCTTTCCTGACGGCATGATGTGATTTAGTTTGTAATAAGCAACCCATTGGCCCTGAATATCTCTACAGCTGTGTCTGTTGTCCAACATTTCAACATAGACTCAACCTTTCAAGTTTAGGTGATATCTTTAGTTAAAATACAAATATTCTTCCTGAGGAAATACCATTATTCTAAACTGGTTATAAACACATTAATTTCAATTAATTGATTCTCAATACTGTCTAGTGAGACAGTTAAGATTAGTTTTGTAGTGAATAGAAAACAGGGACAGATCAGAATGGCGTACGAGTGTTGGGAGTAGATGGGAAGCTTCCGTAACACACAGACTGGCAATGGACTAAAGATCACCTTCAGAAAGGATAGCAATAAAAGAGAGTTTGGGCAAGAGAAAAAATAAATTTATTGGCTTCCAAATTTTTCTAAGACTGATCACAACCTGCCTAAATATTCTGATTGTCTCATTTTAGTAATTTCCAAGGAGTTTTTGGAAAATCCTGAGCACCTGATTTTGTTTCTATTTGTAGCCCAAAAGTAATGGTGGCTTAGGTTCCCAGCCTGATGTGGACAAGGCATCACAGCTGGAGGAGAGCACAGGGCCCATTTCCCCAAGTGCCCAGGCCTTGTCTGATCATAACCAACACTTGAGATGTCCTCTTTGGAGACACAGATTTAGTTCTATCTGAGGTGGGCCTGAAAACATGTATTTTTGACAAGAATCTCATGTGAGTCTCATAATTAGGCAAATTTGGAAAATCCCAGTTATTATCAGATAGGAAACTTGAACTTTAGAACGGGAAAGGAACTGGTTATGAGAGTTTTTCTGAGCTAAAAATCTGAAAATCTCTGTTCAAAATGCAGTAGGGGAAGCCCTCCCAAGCTGTCTCTTGATTTATCTAGTTATAAAATTGGCCTGATGATTTTTCCCTCTTCGCTTCTCTGTGATTTCTAATGTATGCTACAGCTCCAGATAAATCAGATTAGAAGGGTGGGGAGTAAAGATTAGATTGTGCTGGTGTTAACCTTTTAATTAAATCAATTACTTCTGCCTCTAATAAAGGGAGTGTTTAATGGAAAAACAGAAGAGAATAGGATAGCATATTAAATGCTCTCATTTATGTGAATACAGAAGGCAAAAAGGGCCAGGAAGCCAGAATTCTTCCATCTGAGTGGAGGAGTCTCCCAGAGGTTAGAACTCTGTAGGGTTCTGATGTTGTTAGAAACAAAAGTTCCTGTCCACAGATGTCTCTGCACTGGCTCCGCACAGCCGGAGGAGGAGGGATGAGTCCATCCCCTGGGAGCACCTATTAGCAGGTTGGAGCAGGCCCAGGAAAGCAGGCTGCCTTGTTATTAATGGTAAATGACCTGTGGATGATGCTGTCAGATAACCTCTCTTCATGCAGCCTAAGTCCTCCCCTCCACGTCATGCCCCTTATGGTGTCATTTTTGGAATTATGCTCAGGCTGGGCCTAAAGTCTGCTTTTCTGGTTCTAGAAATGGCTGGTAGCCAAAGTGCTTTTGTATTGAAGACTAATTGTGGGTGAGGCGAGGTGATGCGGTCAGTTCCTGGAGCTCGAGCAAAGGAAAATGTCTAGAGAACCTATTTTTAACTGCTGTGGCGCCGAAATTGGCTGCTCAGAGAGGGAGCTGCTCGGAGAGGTCGATAAGCAGATCCCTAATGTATCACACCTAAAACTGAATTGGTGCGCGCTATTATGCACCTTATTATAGAAAGGGCGTGCTGCTTGCCCTCCTACGGTTCAGTTTCCTTACTCCCCGCAACTTCCTGTGTATGGGATGCTACATGGAGCAAAAGAAAACATTAGCAGCTTCGGGGTGACCTGTCTTGGGTTTGAATACCAGATTGATCGTCTTTCGATATATGATTTATTACTTAACTGCTGAGTCTTAGTGTTCTCACCTATCAATTGAAAATCATACTTTTTTTTTAAAAAAAGGAATGCACTTGACTTAGTCAACATGTCATTTTCTAGCAGATACAATTGTTAGATGGCTTGTTCCTTAAGGTAAGTTCCTTGCTCCTATCCAGACAACCCTCCCTTATCCATTGTTGTAACCCCAGGATTCATTATGAGATGTGGTATGAAAAGAAACAGTATATATTTTTGAGTGAATGGATGAATTAATAATTTAAAATGGAACAAAAATATCATTTAAAGTGGATAAATATAAATTTTTCATAAATCCTTAATAGCAGAACCTATTCTCACCTCCTTCACGTATGTAACCTTTCGACATAATTCCACACTGATTACCTTGTCCTCAACACCTTGAGAACAGGCAATGTCACTAAGATATGTTCAAATTTGAGTGTTTTTTATTTCCATTACTTAACTAATTGCATTACTTACATTACTCAATATGCCAAATCCTGTGTGATTTGGTGAGGGAAACTAGAGATGGATGAAGTACTCTCAAAAGTCTATACAGATTTACCCTAAAATAAAATGTCTTGTATTTGGTATAAAATAAAGAATGCTAGGGAATATCAGAAACCCTTAGCCCATGTGGCAATCTAAGGATGGTTTCTAGAGATGAATCTAATATAGCCATAAAATCACACATACACGATTTGCAAATACATTTCTCTGTGATATGTGTATACATGTTGTATGTGTTGCAGTTTGGGAAACATATTCATTATTTATTGTTTTAAGATTTATTTTTGTTTATTTATGTATACAAGAACTGTGGTATAAGCCAGAGGTACAGGGGTTGTTGAGAGAATTCACAAGATACAGAGTGAGGAGCAGAACAGGCAGATCTACCAAAATACTCTGCTGAGGGGAGAAGCCAAGACAGGAGAAGTCTGCTGCATCATGTGGGTTAAGTCCCTGGCGGGGGATCAAACTCTTAGTTAGTGGCTGTTGGCATAACTTGATAGACCTGATACTTTAACCCTTGCACCACCAGGGAGGCTCAAGATATTTATTTTTGTATGAACTATTAATCTGGAGAGATTATGTGGCTCCACCTGATAATTTCCTCAGCTGCTTAATTTCTCTATTTGTAAGGTATTCTTAAGTTTATAAAAAGACAACCCAAAAGCTAAAAGACTTTTTTAGAAAATCCTAAAAATTAATTTTTTCCAGTGGTAGTGATAGCCAAAATCTTACACAAGTTAGGAAACATATTTTGCTGGAGGGTTATTAATTTAATTAATAGAAATTGTGACAGAAAAGAATGCATCTGTTAGCACATGGCTATCCTCCTAGAATGATGTTTGTGGTAGAAAACCCAAAAGGATGAATACCTCAAATGGGGCTCAGCAGATAGTATGCATGAGCCATGCATTTTAATTGTGTTGTGGATTTGGGGACAACTTGGCAGATACATTATTAGATTTAACTGCATCTGCATCGTGCCTCCCTAACAATTGCACACAGTGCAAGCTCAAAATAATCTTTGATTGACTTGTCTTTGATTTTGAGGTGGAACAGGATATTATGAGCTCTGAGCTCAAGCTCAGGCCAAACCAAACTCCATCAGCAGATTTCTTAATGAAAAAGCAAGGCCCTGAAGCATTTCTATGCTTCAACCTTACTTCCGGCAGTTGTAATTCAACCTCTGAGACAGTCTCTTCCTGTGAGTTCTTGTCAGAATTTCTTGCAATGTAGTCTACCTCTCTTTGGGGCAATAGCTATATCCCTGTGCTGATGTTTCACATACTGTTTAAGTTATTCAGAGCTCAAATCAGGTAATATAAAAAGGCATTGTTAAAAAAAAATGGCATAATTTTTAACTGTTAACTTTCTTTTCTATAATTATAGACAAAGCAACTGAGGGTCTAGTATATAGAGGATATGCAAAGAGTGTGAAATATACAGAACTTCTTGTGTATATTTTTAGGCAGACATTTTAGTTGACAAAGTAAATGGTTTTTAAAATCCAAATAATAAGGAAATATTACTGTTTCCTTACCCAAAACATAGCAAACACCCTAATCAACATGCTTTCACTAAAATCCACTCACAATCTTATTACTTAAGAGGTTCTGGCACTGATCTTGTCAACACTTTTCATATGGCCACAGCATATGAAAATTTGCAGTGGTCAAATGCATGAAACACATCCAGGGAATAGATGTTGGCATCCATTGGTGGCAAGAAGTTGGTTAAAATATTTGACACATCATAAATGGTTTTGAAGACAGGGAAAATGGTTTATATTTTAGGATTGTGATACATGACACATAGCATGTTTTATACCAGTGGGTACTACAGTCACACACTGTAATCCCCTTTGTCTGTTATAAATGATAAAGTTCAGAGAATATGAATATCTTTCCCTTGCTCAAATTTGAGTAATAAAAGAAATTATATTTCAATTTACATCTAAGTGAATAGACTTCTGTATTTTTACAAAACATTCATTTTAGCTCAATGAGTAAGAGGTTGATATATAAATGGATAGAATTGTGATATGAGAAATACTTTCTACTTTGACCTGCTTTTTTCACACTCTGTCCCTTCCAAATTACTTAAGTTCCTTCTACCCATGTTGATCTCCCCAAATAATTTAACTTTGACTAGATGCCATTGTCGAAAACACATTTAGTGATAATGAATAGTATCTTAAAATGTCTTCTCCCCCATATCAAAGAAGTTGGTATTCAATGGGCTATGGCAAAATTATTTGAATATATATTATAAAATAAAGTTTCAAAAGTATGCTCTTAATAAACACAATAAATAAGACTTAGTTTCATATGGGGGCAAGTGATTTTAATGACTTCAAATAACATCCAGTTGAACACTTTTTAGTAACTGGTACTAATTAAGGCATATGTAAAGAGACTGAACTCCATTCAAGAAATGATAATTAGCACAGCTATGCCAGGAAGACCATGGAACTGGGGATACAGTGAAGGAAAGTCTAGTCGGTTCTCTCACGGAGCATATCGTCATGGAAAGACTGTAAGCCAGACAGACAATTAGAGCACAAGGGTCTAAACCAGTTATACAATCAGTAACATGGCAGCATTGTGACCAGATTGTGAGACTGGGGGCTACTTTCTGTTTCCCCCAAAAGATCTAAAAAGAAAAAAGGAATTTAAGGAGAAAAGAAACAGTGTTTCAATTATGGAGGATCTCAGTATATTGTGATATTGTTTTTTAATTTATATTATTCATTTATTCATGTAATGAATGCATACCAGACATTATGCTCAGTGTATGGATGTGATAAGTTGCCTAAAAGTAGAGTCTAACTCAGTCCTCTGTCATGTTATAGTTTGTCAAATTTTGTGTACAGTGATCATATACAGGTTTCTGTTTTCCAAGTTAAATATCCTCAGCGCCTCAATTATGTAATGTATGTATTTATCATCATCCTAGTCACTCTGTCACTGGTACCCCCAAGTGTTTATATTGAAAAATAACATTTTTTAAACAATGAAGTAAATATTGCCAATTTCTTTATGATAATAGTAACATTATCATGAAGTAATGACTGTGTCAAAGTGAATCTATTTAAGGTCCTATAAAGCTGTGGTGCTCAATATGGTAACACTTAGCCCCATCTATCATTAAACATTCAAAACATGACCGATAAGGCAGGAAAATTAAAATTTTAATTGGGTTGTAATGTGTCTTCTGTATTATATATCCACCAAAATTTGAAAATTTAGTTTGACAAAGCAAATGTAAAACATCTCATTAATGGTTTCTCTGTTGATTACATATTGAGAGATATATTGGTTTGAGTTTTAAAAATGACATCAAAAAAGAGGAGCACACCAATTATCCAAACAGATATAAAGGTGGTATACTAGAATAGTTTGTAAATAATAGTAATCCCAGGATCCTGGGCAAACAATCTTTGATTTTATCCTGTAATTTGTACTCTTCATAGAAGATTGACACATCAAATAAAGGAAAGAAAGCTCTTTATCTCAATTCATAAAAACTGAAAATGAAGGGGGCCTCTTTGGTGGCCTAGAGTTAAGTCTCAGCACTATCACGGCTAAGGTCTGAGTTCGATCTCTGGCCAGGTGCCTAACCCACATATGGTGTGGCAGACCTCTCCTCTATTGTCACTGCTCCCCTACCAGTGCATTTTGTTTTCCTCACCACTGTCTCTGATGAATATTCTCACTTCTTGCTCCAGCACATCTGGCCTGAACCCCAGTTCTAATACACAAAAATACATTTTAAAAAGTTTAAAAAACACTGAAAATGAAGAGATAGAGAAATATACCATAACTGATAGAACAAAAAGTCCTCAGGAAAAATATAATTCCAGTAAAACTAAGAAACTTACCTGAAAAATACATTAAACAACAGAACTAATTATAATTATATTATAATTTTAAAAAATGATAAAATTAGAATTACAAGGGTAGGATAATATGAGAAAGCTTGAAGTAGAAATAATGAACTTAGAGCATTCTATAAGTAAAACCAAAAAAATACAGAAAAGGGGCTCGAAGGTAGACAAAAAAAAGTTGACATACATGACAGTAGAAAAATACACAAACAGACCAACAAAAATTAGAAAGACCCAAATTTAGTGAAATAAACTTTGGGACATTATCAAAAGAAACAATATCCATATCAAAGATGACATCAAAACACATGAAAGAAAATGGTTGAAATTTCATTTAAACAAATAAAAACTAAGGATCTCCCTAATTTGGGAGAAGAAACAGATATTTTGATCCAAAAGCCCAGTATTCCCCCAGATAAAATCCAGTTAGACACACACCAATAATTAAGCAATGAAAAACTAATGATAAGGAAAGAAAAAAAATGAAATATGAGATAATTCCTTTAAAATTATCTACCCAGAAATAAATCCACATATTTCCAGCATCTCGTCTATGATAAAGAAGCCATAACCATTAAATGGGAAAAGGACAGTCTTTTAATTAATGTCACTTGGAAAGTCACACAAAAAATAAAGCTATATCATTCATTAACCCCTTACATAAAAATAAATCCCAAATGTATTTAAAATTTGGATACAAGACCTGAAACAGTAAAATAAATAGAAGAAAAATTGGTGATCTCTTCCATGACATTAATGAAGATACTTTCTGTGATTTGACCATTATGGCATGAAAATTTAAAAAAGTAAATAAATAAACAATTGGAAATATATCAAGGTAAAAGTTTCCATACATCAGAAAAAATTTAAGATGATTCAAAATTATAATCATTTTTCTGATAAAAGTAGGTTAAAGTCACAAAGAAGTATTATCTCATGTCCATGAAAATGGCTCACAATAAAAAAGACCCCCACCATGTCCATTATTTCCACTTCAAACTTTCTCATATTTTCCTACCCTAGTAATTTTAATTTTCTTCATCATTTTTTAAATTTCATTTTTAAAAATTCATTTATGTATACAAGAACTGGGGTGTAGGCCAGACATGTGGTGGGCGGTGAGAAGATCCACCAGAGACAGAGTAGGGAGCAGAACAGGGGGATCTACTAAAATGCACTGCTGAGGGGGACAGTGGGCACAACAGGATAGGTCTGCTCCACCATGTGGGTCACTACCCTGGTGGGGGCTTGAACTCAAGTCACAGTGGCTAGCCATAGCTTGATAGTGCTGTGTCTTTAACCCCTGCGCCACCAGGAAGAGCTCCTTTTTTCTTTTTTTTTAATTTCAATTAACTACAATTAGGTCTGTTGCTTAAAATCATTTTCAGGTAAGTTACTTAGTTCTACTGAAGAATTATAGTATGTCAGCAGTGCAACAAGTTCTGCAGAGGATGCCAGAGGAAAAAAACCCTATAATACTGTTGGTGGGAATATAAATTGTTGCGATTATTATGGAAAACAGTCTGGATTTACCTCAAAAAAATGGAAATAACCTATGACACAGCAAAAATATTCTTATGCATATATCAAAAGAATATGGGACAATCAACACAAAACCCATATGTTCCACAGCAGTCATAAAGGCATTATTTATAATAACTAAGACATGGAAGCAGCCTGTCTACTGTCAGACAGTTGGATCAAAAGATATATGCATGCAGTACACCATGCAGTAGCATACAGCCATACAAAAGGATGAAATACAGCCATTCTCAACAAAACGGAGGTACTTAAGAGCATCATGTGTACCAAAGTAAATCAGAAAGTAAAGATAAATACTAGAAAATTACATAGCAGACAATTTGATAACATAAAACACTTTCAAAAACCAGTGACATCAATCAATATATTCAGGACTCTGATATTAAAAGGAAAAGGGATTTAGTGATACAAGGGTTGGTAGGAGGGGAGAATGTATTACTTAAATAATAGTTTTTTCATTAGAATCTATATTAACATATTTGCAAAAATAAAATGATAGTAGTTTTAAAAAGTACTTTTTACTTCACGATTTATTCTATGGGAATACTGAGAAAATAGCTTTGCTTGGAAGGAGAATTATAGTATGTCTACCATAAGTGCAAAATTATATTAACTTTATTCCCATTAAAATAGATATTTGTTTTAGGGGCCTCCCTGGTGGCGAAGCGGGTTGAGCCCCTGCGAAGCATCTGTCTCACAGCAATGCGAGTTCAATCCTGGGTCTGGGAGGGCACCCACATGGTGCAGCAGACCTCTCCTGCCTCGCCCGCTGCTCCCCTCAGCAGTGTATTTCAATAGATCTGCCTGTTCTGTTCCCTGCTCTGTCTCTGGTGAACCCTCTTACCTCCCATGACTCTGGATGTGCTGTATGCATAAATAAATAAATCTTTTAAAGAAAAAGAAAGATATGTGTTTTAGAGCTTAATCTGACTTTGTGAATGAGATAGAATTTAATATAATGACACGTTTATCTAATTTAGTATTGTGTCCATTTAAACAGGAGGAGAAAAAAGGGCCATTCACCATGGCCAATTGAGAATTTTTTCCCCTAGAAATACCAAGATGATTTTATATGCAAGAGTTAATGTAATGTATTACATCAATAAAAGGAAGGGTAAAAGTTACATTATTGTATCAAGATCATAGCTTATGAACATATCATAAGATATAGCATTAATATAGTATTAGAATAAAAATTGTCACATAGGTCAATAGAATAAAATAAAGAACTCAGAAATCTATACACACATAATAGAAGAAATAATAATGGTACATTATGGTACCACGTGACAGAGTTGTCTTCAAAGACTGAATGACAAGGTAATGACAAGGTAAATCAAAGTAAAACTAATCCATGGGGGCTACATCAAATTCAAAAGCTTCTGCACACAGAAGAAAATATCAGCATACTAAGACCTCCTACTGATTGGGACAAGATATTTTTGCAGGTCACCTGTGGAAAGGGGTCAATATAGGATGTATATCAATAAATAGCTCATCGAATTTAACAACAAAAATCAAAAAACCCAATTTGAAAATGGTTGAAGACCTGACTCTACACTTTTCTAAAGAGAATATACAGATGACCAATGGACAATTTAAAAAAAATCATTACTATTTCTTAGAGAAATGCAAATCAAAACCACAAAATATCATTACACACCTATAGAGAAGAGTTATCAAAATGATTGCTAATAGTGCTATCAAGGATGTGGAGGTAAGACTATTTCATTGTAGGTAGGAGTATAAATTGGTACAACCAATTGTAAAGCAATATAGACCTGTCTCTGAAAACTAAAAATAAAACTACCATATAGCCATGAAATTCTACTTCTAGCTTTCTATATGAAAATTTGAAATCATCAACTCAAACATATAGGCAGCACAATATTTATCGAAGCATTATTTAGAAAGCTAAGAAATGGAAGCAAACTTTGTGACCTTTCATGGATGATTGGATAAAGAAGACACAGTACATAGACACGATGGCCAACTATAAGGGAAGATGAAAATTTGCCATTTGCAGCAAAATAGAACTTGAAAGTAGATGATTTCACTTATATGAACAGTACAAGGAAACTAAATGGATAAAGGGACAAAACTGAATTTGTAAACTTTGAACACCTAAATGAGGTCATCAGAGGTGAAGAAGGTAGGAGGATAAAAGTAAAGGTGGATGGGATATAATTAATGTGGTTAAGTGTTGTGTGAGTGTCTGCGAGCCCTCACACACATGTTTGCTTGCATGTACGTTTGCTTGCATGTTCTTTAATAATCAAAAAAATAGGGGAAAGGGCATCTCATGAAGAGGAATTGGTATAATCAAAGGCAGCATGAAAGAGCATGGCACATACAGATATTTTTAGTCAGCTGGGGCTGCTTAAACAAAACACCATAGACGGAATGGCTTAAATGCTGAAATCTATTTCTTACTATTCTGTAGTCAGGAAAGTCCCACAATCAAGGCATATTTCGTTCCTAGTGAGCTTCATTACCCTGGTTTGCTCTGAATCCATGATGGAAGGCCGAAAGACAGGAAGCAAGTTCTCCTGTGTTTTTCCCCTAAGGGCACTTAACCATCCTAACCATTCTATCTCATTTACTTATCAGACCCCATTACCTGCCATTATCCCATTTCCAAACACTGTCACCTTGAGGATTAGGTTTCAGCAAACATTTGGGGGGACACACATTCAGTCCATAGTAGATAATTGCAAGTTGCAGGTGAAGGCTGCATGTAATGGAATATGAGAAAGGGGGCAAAAGTAAGGAGGAAGGTATAAAAAAAGAGCTGGGTCAGAGGAGGCCATGTTTTTATCTATGCGAGAAAATTGAAATAGATAGAATGTGAATGAAGACCATGGAACCATTGTACAATATGAAACAGTTTTGAAAGAAAATAATTAAAAGGCAGCATTTTCAGTGAAAGCCATAATAAATGCAGGTTTCAGGGATCCTGATCCCCTATGAAGTGTTTGGGGTCTCTCTTTGAGAATACCTACGCACAATGTAAATGCCAGGTAACTAATTGCTAACTGAATATAGATCTTTATTTGTAATTTCTTCCCAAGTAAGACCAATGCAATACACTTAAAGCGATCCTCCTACCAGTAGATTTCTAGTCACAGGCAGAAAGCGTTGATTTAAAATCATGCTGCAGTGAGACTGAATGTCCACTAGGTGGCAAACAGCAGTGAATCCTGACGCTACTGGGCCAGTCCTAGTTGTTCCATTGCTTCAGTGAACAGGGTCTGTGAATGCAGTTCATACCTGGGGGCTATTATGTTAGCATTTGTCATTTGACACATTTTCTTCAGAAGATACTTGAAGGGGAAGAAGTGGGAGACTTTTTTTTTTTTTCAACTGTAAAGGTAGCAGCTTTACCCAGAGCTGATATTTGTTTGAGATTTTAAAAGATTTTGAAAATATGATGCTTTACCACATGAAAAGGAAGACTAGAAAAGGAAAACTTGAATTTTCAATGAGAACCTAGAACCTAGGAAGGCATCTAAGCCTCTGAGGATCTCATCAAAGTTTCCTACAGGATAAACATCTTTAAAGATATTCACAACCTCATGAAAAGCTTGCAGTTTTCTCAACAACAACAAAAATAAGTAAATAGATATAGACTCCATTCCTGCCTTTGCTAGGAAATAGCTGTATGACTTGGTCAAATCTTATGCTTCCCTTGGGCTTCAGTTTATCATTTAGATAATAAGGATGCAAGATAACCACCAATATTAACAATTCTCACTAATCACCACTAATTGAAAGCCAGATTCTGGCTAAGTGATTTGAAAAATATATCAATTTCTACAACACCCCTAAGGCAGAAGTTCATTTAATCCGTGTATTAGTTAGTAGCATTAGGCACATACATTTACACAACATGGCCAAGTGACAGTGCCAGTAAATTTTTGCAGCCAGGATTAGGCCAGATATGATCAATTAAAAAGTCTGTACTCACCATACATGTGCATTTGTGGATGCTCTCTACACATCTATTTTCTGTAAGAACAAAAATCAAGAATTTAAAAGAATCTTTGGAAACTTGTAGAATAGTACTTTCATAAATTGAAATAAAACTATAAAAATTATTTAAAGAAACAAATGATTCCTATTGATGCTACAACTAATTACCACAAACAGAGGCTTAAAGCAACACAAATTATTGTTCTCAGCCTGATATTCAGAAATTGGAAATGGGTTTCATTAAGCTAAAATCAAGGTGTGGATCAGTTATGTCCATTCTGGAGACTTCAGGGGAAGAAGTCCCATTTCTGTGCCTTTTCTGGTTCCTAGAGGCATCTGCATTCCTTTGCTCTGACCCCCTCTTTCATCCTCAATTTATTTTTAAAGATTTATTTATTTATGCATACAAGCACTGGGGTACAGGCCAGAGGTGTGGGGGGTGAGAGGATTCACCACAGAGAGCGGGGAGCAGAACAGGCAGATGAACTGAAACACACTGCTGAGGGGAGCAGTGGGCGAGGCAGGAGAAGTCTACTATGCCATGTGAGTTCCCTCCCTGGCTGGCAGCAGGGATCGCCATGTGAGTTCCCTCCCTGGCAGGCAGCAGGGATCGAACTCGCGGTGCAGTGGCTGCAGTCTGCTTCATAGTGTGTTGCTTAACCCACTGCGCCACCAGGGAGGGCCTCATCCTCAAATTTAAGGGCATAACTCTTCAGATATCTCTGTGACTCTAACAATTTCAAGATCTTTCACTTAATCACATCTGCAAATTCTCTTTTGCAATTAAGGTGGCATATTCTTCGACACTGGAGGTGAGACTGTGGACATGTGATAGCCATTAATTATTTTACATGTGTCAAATCTTTACTATGTTTAAAGCACTGTTTTAAACACTTTAGGTAGGTTTAAATTTCTCTTTATTACTGCTCTGTGAGATAATCACTAATATTAGCATCCCCCTTTTTTAACGAATCTCTAAGATTTAGGGATTTTATGTTTAGGGCTATAGTAAGTAGTATGGTCTGCTTATCCAGAGATTTAATTCATATTTTCTTATATATAAACAAAATATTTGCCAACAGAATTGTGGATGCTTTCACAAGAGTATTCAATGTACTGGTGTCTTATGACTAGTATCTTATCACTAGCATTGCCATTTCCAGTTTACCTTAGCTCTTCAGATCATCTTTATTATTAGCAAGAGCTGCAGGGTAGCACTGAAGAGCTGCTCTTTTAACCATCTCCAGGAGGTTGATATATTTATTACGTGTGCTAAAATGACTCAAAATTTCCTACATGATGGTATCGCTACTAGCTATAAATAAAATTTGTCAGTAATGGATATGTATTTGCTTTTGATTATAAAAGCTCATTTTTGCATTTTAACCATTTCATTATATATTTTTTAATTTACATTCAAAAATTGATTCATTTTTTGACTATGCAGTTTATGACTTTTGATTCCTATTGATTAGAGAATCATCACCTCAACTGGGGCATAAAATCATCTCAACTTCCAGGAAAACTTTTCATGCCACTATTTGTAGTCATATTCTCCACCCAATTCTTTCTCTTCAATTGATGGATTATTCAAAATTGGGTTGCTTGATTTCCAAATATTTGGAGATTTGCTATTTTTTTTATTATTAATTTCTTGCCTAATTACAATCAGGCAATATACTTGAAACATGATCCTAAGTTTTTTTAAATTTACTAAGGATGGTTTATAATGCAGAATGTTTACCTTTGTGAAGCTTCATATACACTAATGTTAATTTGTTATGTGGAGTGTTCTTTGAATGTTAAGTGGATTCCATTTGGTTTATAGATTCCATTTGATTTTTCATTCCTTACATATTTTGATATTTCTCCTCTTGTTCTCTGAGTGAGAGAAGGATATTGATATCTCCAAACACTATCCTTGTAGTTTTTTTTTTTCATTTTATCTCTTATTTTTATTAGTTTTAGTTCCATATTTGGACGCCATTTATTTATTTTGCTGTCTATCCATTTCAGATTGGTATATCTTTTAGACAATATGGCACCATTGTGATTACATCTCTCATTATCCCTGGTAATTTTCCTTGCTCTTTTTTTTTATTATTAATGTAGCCTCCATTTCAGGATATGAGAATCTGGACTGTTATGCTTTTTGCAAACTAAAGGTTATCCTACTGCAGTCTGCGGACATTGGTGAACAACAAAAAGATTCAGAGACAAAAGACAATTTATGTCTCACAGAAATAGCAGTAACGAGACTATTAGCATTTTTTTACCTCAGATTTCCAATTCCATTTCCCTCAGGAAACATAAAGGGGGATATTGGATTCATGCATACACAGAAGGAAGTCTGAGCTTAGGGTATCTAGATCTCTCAAAATGGGCTATGATATGCTTGACTTTTGGTCTTCTGTAGGTTACTGTTCTTATCTTATAAGTGTGCTCCCATAGAAAATTTTATTAAAAGAGTTTAGAACAAAGTTGGATCAGACCTGTCTTGCAAGTGCAAAATTGTAAGAGATCCAAGGAGACTGTGAAATGCTCCTCCCATTATCTACTGACTAATGTTCTCATAGTATATCATTTACACTTTTTAACTCTTAATACTCTATGTGTAGTAAATTTCTTGGAACTTGATCTTTTTAAGATTCACTCTGACATTTTATCTTGTGTTTGAACCATTTATAGTTAACATAATAGCTGCTATATTAGGCATAAGTTTATAATGTAATATTTTGTTTTCTCTAGGTTTTATTCTCATTCATTCCCTTTGTTTTATTTTATATGATTTAAGTATTTTTATTGTTTCATTTTATTTAGCTATTACTTTTTTTACTTTATTTTGGTGTAGGTTTTAAGTGTTTGCTCTTGAGATTATATATATACATAATCTGTAAATCGGTATACAGATTTAAGGTTTCACAATCTAATTAGAATAACTGTTTTACCACTTCAAAGGAAATAATAATATAAAAATGAAATGTAGAATTGTTCAAACCACAGAGATTTTTGTACCCCTGTCTCTTTATGTTGTATTATGACTGCATATAATAAACCCTCTATTGGACCATATATAATGTTTGCTTTTAACTGACACATATATAGTTTAAAGAACTCAAGAGGAGAAATTATTTGCATTTAACCTATCCTTTAACATTTCTGTTGCTCTTTCTTAATCTAGAAGTTCCAAGTCTTCATCTGGTAAAATTTTACTCTATTTGAATAATTTCTCTTAGTATTTCTTTTAGAACAGGACTACTGCTAACAAATATTATCAGTTTTCCTTCATGTAAGAATTTCCTTCCCACACCTTTACTTCAGAAATATCCTCAAGATTTTTCACTTCTACCACTTTAAAATTTTGTTTTACTGTTTACTACTTTTACTGTTTCTTTTTTGTGTGTGTGAGAAACCCACAACCATTTGAATTACTGTTATACTATAAGTAATGCTTTCTATCCTGTTGTTCTCAATATTTTTAAAAAATATTTTTAAGTTCTTAGCAATTTTATTAAGATGTATCAGAACATGAACTTTTAAAATATAATTTGTCTGTAGTACACAATCATATTGTCATGTTTTAATTTATATATATTACCAATATTTCTCAATCTCTTTTCCTCTCTCTTCCCCTCCCTCCTCTTCTTTCTTTTCTCCACCAAACGGTCCTTCCTCCTTCCTTTTTTCATTCTTCCTTTCTTTTACGTCTTCCTTCCTCCCTCCATCTTTACCCTCACCCTTTTGAGTATACCGTTCAATTGCCAAACTAAGATCTGAGTAGTCAGTGCTTTAATTTAGTTCTCAAAGAGTTTTATATGCTGTTTAAGTTGGTGCATGTACAGATTTGGGAAGAACTCAGAAGTTCATATACAATTTGACTGGATAATTTTGACAGTTTTGATAATTTTGAGTTTTACCCCCTATGATTTCCCAGCAACTTTTTTGACCCCAGGGATCCGATCTTCTGAGAACAAAACCAAGACTTAATCTCCCTGTTTTGTCATGAGCTTTCTGTAACTATGTCTGTCTCTGGGGTCAATAAACAAGAGGTTAGGAAAAAAAGAAAACAATGGGGAGTCCCCCTTACTTTTGAGACTACATATGTTCCTCTCTGGGATTATTAGGTGCCTCTCTGGAAATATTAGGTGTCTTTACTGTTGCTGCAGCTTCTGTGGTACTATGTATACTGTGCAGATTAGAAGGAAAAAAACAACAGGAAATTACTAGATGTCCCCCTATTCTATGCGCGCAAAAGTACTACATAGTCCCAAAAATTATACCAGAAACAGAGATAATTTTTTAATATCTGCTGTCCACAGTTTGCACAATCTTCTAAGTATTATGCTATAAATCATTGAAGCTAGACTAGAAGAAACTAAAGAATAAAACAAAAAAGGGAAATTTAATACCAGTTCAGCAGGAGTTCAAAAATCTCATTTTCTGCCCAATCTTTCTGCTATAATTTGCTTTTCAGAGTTTGTCTAGATTTTTATTTGTACCTAGTGGGAGACTCATTGGCATTTCACATAATCTTTACCAGAATTAAAAGCTCTTTATTTACTTTTATCATTTTTTTAAAATTATAAGTTGAATGAATTTTCTTATTGTTTAAAATTCCTGTACAGGATAAAAAGAAATATCCATGCCATTATATGCATGCCTTTTTAAATTTTTTTTTCTAATATTAATTGTATTTCAAAATAACATAAATGAGAAATTAAAATTTGGCTGGGCAGTCTTGCCACTGCTATAATACAGAAATGAGGACCTAAAATATTAGTAATCAAATAATACAGAGGTTTGCTCATAATAGTCAAGCCCACTGAAGATTTAATTTTTAATTAAACCACAGGGGGCAGCAACAAATAGCAAAAGACAGCTGGGCTTTCAGAAAAGAATATGCCAGTTTGGTTACTTAATAAACTTTTAAGCTAGAAGTAAGAAATTTAACTGATGTGGGCCTTCATGATTGAATCTGTAAAATGGACAAGAAAATTCCACCTAGATTTTCCCTGGTGCGCTAAGGCAATGAAAGTGTCCATTAAAGAGAGACGCTCAAAAAGAAAAGTTAATGGCATAATTACAAAATACATATTTTGTGAAATGAGAAATATTTAGTACAAAAGACAAGAAAATTATGAAATAAAAATAACTTTATATATGTTTAAAATAGTAATTGCTATTAAAAGGTTATTTTTTGAAGTGTCACCAGATCTTTATTTTTTTAAATTTATTTTTTGTACAGTGTATATTTTTCATCTCCATGAAATTCCCATCACCAATTCACCTGTGAACCATCACCATAGTCTTTGTGCTCTTCCAACCCATTTTGTTCCTTCTCCCTTCTCCTCTCCTTGGGAATGTCTCAGATTAATAGTTGTCTGTTGAATTTGATTCTTTATTTATTATAATTGATTTTTTTTTCTTAGTCTCTTGTTTGTTTTCTCTGCATTCCTCTTATAAGTGACACCATCTGATATTTTTCCTTTTCTTTCTGGCTTATGTCACTCAGCAAAATCCCATCTAGAAAGATTGTTGTTAAAAATACTGTATTAGTTTTAGTAAGTAGAAATAATTAATAGTAGTTTATTTGTTTAGAAATTTAAAAATTAGAAATACTGTATATATCTACTCAAAAATAATGTTAATGGTAATATATTATAGATGATAGATGATTAAACCAGTCAGAATAAGATCATATAGCTGGAAAGAGGCAGAGTTCAGAGTCTAACCAATTTGATTCTAAATTCCATTCTATTTTCTTTAAAGATTTATTTATTTATGCATACAAGAACTGCGGTGCGATCCAGAGGTGCAGGGGGTGAGAAGATTCACCAGATATAGAGTGGGGAACGGAACAAGTAGATTGACTGAAATACACTGCAGAGGGGAGCAATGGGCGAGACAGGAGAGGTGAGGTCTGCTGTGCCATGTGGGTAAACTCCCTGGCTGGAGGTGGAACTTTTGCTGCAGTGGCTGCTGACAGCCTTATAGTGCTGAGACTTAACACCTTGTGCCACCAGGGAGGTCCTCTAAATTCCATTCTATTAACCACTAAGCTATGCTGCTTTTTGTCAATTAATTGTAGTTTTATATATAGTTTTATTTCAATTGGTATTATTATATGATTTTACTATATTATTCCTGTTATTTCTTATTACTATCCCCCTTTGAAATAATAGTATCCTTTCATCCATGATTTTTTAAATTATAGCCAAGCCTTAGTAATTAAATTATTCATTACGAGACTATTATCTTTCTTAACAGTCTTTAGCTGCCAATTTTCCCTATGTAAGAGAACCATTCATTTGTCTTCTTGAAAACTGGTAAGAATAAGAGTTGACTGAAGTCCCATCTTTTCGAGTGACACATACTTTTGTTTTCATAAAGTGTAGATGATAACACATTTTCTGGGGCCCACATGCTAAAGCCAAATCATCAAATATTAATGCAACTATGAAGCCATTGTGGAAGTGCAAGAGATATGAAGCTATAATTAATGATGTCATATAACTTCAGGTAAGGAATAAAATAGTTCACCAAACATAAGCATAATATTAATAACAGCAATCATCATAATAGCCAAGAAAAGACAAAGAGAGGAGAATGGTTCACATGTCTGTTAAAAGTAACCCAGATCAATAGATTTTATATTTATGGAACAGACTATTATATGAAAATAAATGAACTACAACCACATTTTACAACACACATGGATCTCATGAAAATAATGCTGAATGAAACGATTACCTAATTTTATTTTTTAACGGTCAATAACAAACAAAATCTACGTTTTAGAAGTCTGGAGAAAGTGGTAATTATTTCTGAAGGCAGAACAGGCGAATTTTGAAGTGCTGTCAAATTCCTGAGGTGGATGCTGATGACATGAGTGAGACTGTGCTGTGGATATTACCTAGCTATACGTGTAAGGTTTGTGAACACCACTGCATGCACATTTCTATTTAGTACAAGTTTCCATTTACAAAAAAAAAATGAAGTGATGGGAGTATAATGGATACATATGACTGCTTGTTTTAGCTTTAGTTTCCATACCTGTAAAATAAGGTGGAACAATGTTTATGTTACACTATGTTTTGGTATTCTGTGATCAGTGTGCTTTGTGTTAGATTTTAAGCCTTGACTTCTCAATAAATAAAGAATCAGAACTCATATATGCATCAGAGAGATTCAGCCCATACACCACACCACCTTTTCTTTCAGCTCCACATACTATCCAGATGTTATCCTGTCGATTCTATCTTTATGTCTTTCAGAGTTCCACTTTTAATAAATGGTAGAGTCATCTCAAAAACCTGTCGTTTTGATGGGATTATTTGTATATTTCCCCCTATACTAAGTGAAATAGAATGCTAGATTGACTGATCGATTTTTATTTTGAACTTTTGTTAAATATGAAGTCCAATGACTAACTAGATAAAGGGGAAGTTTCCCAAAATAGTGACCCTTGATTGTCCTTAGATCTTTTTTATTTTATCAAATTTTATTTTTATTGATCTAACATTGTACTATAACATTATATATGTTGATTAAGAATTAACATGTATATATACTACAGATTCTATCTTTAAAATATTTCCAGATCCCAACTACTTTGGTCTATCGCTATTGCCACAATCTTTTTCTAAGTCACAGTCAGTTCTCACTAAATACTAAAATTGCTTAATTACAATCTTTGATCCTCATTGCCCTTCAACACAGCAGTGAGAGTATTTTAAAAAATGAAACTAAAAAGGAGCAGTCTTCTGCTCAAAATGCTGAAGTTGGCCCCCACAGTTCTTAAAAGTAAAACCAAATGCCTTATATATACAAGGTTCTATATGGCATCATGAATCTCGACACCTTTCCTGCTACAGTCCTTCTGGATCCTTCTGCAGCCTCATGTACTCTATTAAACCCTGTTGTTCCTAGAACAGGTGGGTCAAACTTGATACTGCCTCAGGTACTTTGTACATGTGATAGTCTCTGCCCAGAGTAGTCTCTCAGTATTCACAAAGCCAGCTCTTTCTCAAATTTTAAGTCATTCTTCAAATATCACCTTCCTAAAGATATTTTCCCAGACTGGCTTATATGAAATTTCAAACTGTCTCACCTCCCAAACTCCTTATCTACTGTTTCGATAGTTTTTTGCTCTATCTTTTCTTAGCGCTTAAGTTTTCTAATATGCTGTACAACTTTCTGACATTTTAAAAAAATTTCTATCCTCCCTCACTCAGCTATTACCAAC
Source organism: Galemys pyrenaicus (assembly GCA_019455555.1). Lineage (NCBI taxonomy): Eukaryota > Metazoa > Chordata > Mammalia > Eulipotyphla > Talpidae > Galemys > Galemys pyrenaicus. The sequence goes on along the minus strand of JAGFMF010011774.1, from coordinate 146,508 downwards.
TTCCCCTCAGAAAGATTGATCCTTGGGGGAAACCTGCTAAAGTGAAAATAAATCAGCTTTCAAATTATGAGACTTATACCACATAATTCCTTTTTTCTAAAAGCACAAAATAGAAGAATTGCAACTTGTTTTGAGAAGAAAAATTTAAGCCAGATTTAACACACAAGAAAAACAACCTAGAGTTCTTAAACAACTTTCCACTGGAACTTTTGTTAAAGTTTTAAGAGCTTTTAAAGCCCTTAACAGAACAGTTTTTTCAGTCAAGTGTATGCAGAAGAGCATCATAAGAAATCACTGCAGTGATTGGAATATTTGATAAGTAAAGACAAAGGAGAAACTGAGGGGGAGGAGATGGAAGAGTCAGAGAATATACTGAGAACTATAAAAACATATTGTGAATCAGGAAGATACAACTATCAAAATCAACTTACCAAATTCTTCAATGTTTTCTTTTCAATTTCGAACTATACATTGTCCCACTGGAATCTTAAAAATCAAGTTAGTGACCCCAATAAAGGCAAGTTTCGTGATAGTATAAAGTAAATGTCCTTTCAAAAGGGGTTTGGAATTGTTTCCTATGACCCAGTTTTACAAAACAAAACATAAGATATATAAAAGAACTCAAAAACTGTACCCTGAAATGTTTATATTTCTTTATCAGCACAGTGCTTTTTTCATTGTTTATCATCAACATCTTCAAATTCTATAGGAAATATATGAAGATTAAGATAACAATTTTAAAAAATACAGAATTTAAAGGTGGGGAGTTAAATGAAGTGTTTAGTGGCTGCAAAAGAAATCGAAAGATTTGTGTAGAGCTCTTAATCCCTCACCTTTGAATCTGTGTTTAAGAAACAGGCTTTTGCTTTGATGTGCTCATTTTAGTGACTTGAAAAGTAATCTTATTATAACAAAACAACTTATCTGTTTAAACTACTAAAAAAATGAGGCACCTGAAATTTACCCTGGAAAATAAAGAAGGAACAGAGCTAAAAATACTTTTAAACAAAGAAGAACTTAAAGACTCTTGTCATGTAAAAGAAAAAAAGAAAAGACAGACTGTTTTTATATTTCTGGGGCTCAAATGCATGGGTGGAAATGCTATGTAGACATACAGTGTGGGACAAATATTTTCTTTTTAATAATCAAAACTATAAATAATGTTTTGGTCTATAGCCAAACATAAAGTACTCCCTGCCCTTAGGTTCTTCGAACTGAGAGTGCTCCCTGGTCAGATGACACAGGGGACATCACTGTTGTCTCAGAAGTTCTTATCCAAATCTTCCTATCCCCTTTGTGAATTCCCAAAGTCATGATTTGATCATGAAGGTGACATGATGTTGGCCTAAAATAGCCACTCAGTGGCTATTTTGCAAGATCACTTTGCAGGATCTTGATCAAACGTATTGTAAATTTGTATAATTATAAAGTGGTATTTTCTTCAATCATGATGAGGCTCTAGTGTTAATTTACTGTAATGCATGTTTGTATTATGCATGTTTATGCACACACATATGTAAGTAGATGTACTCAGTGTTTGTCCGGGCAAAATGAATAAGATTTCAAGTTTTGCCTTTGAAATGAAAAAAATAAAACTACCAATAATTTCAATGCTTTCGAGAGTATGTGTGCTTCTAATTAGTAGAAGGTGGCGGTATAATGCATTATTTGCTAATTCCAATGTCTAATATGGTATTTTTCCCCTCTTTCCTTCTGGTCCTCCTTCCTTCCTTCTTTCACTATCAAAATGTGTTACTTTAAGCCCCAATGCTACAATAACACAACACATTTTCAGCAATGCTAACAGTAGAAGATACATTTTTATTAATCTGGTCACAAGAATGGGAGGTACAGGTGAGCAAAAAGAAGTTAAAGTGAGCATATCTCCCAACTAACTTTTTCCTGAAGGGAAAAAAAAACAAAACAAAACATAAAAACTTCCAAGTTGCTTTCTGCTCTCATTATGCTTAGCTTTACATTATGCTGGTTAGGAAACCTTAGCTGCCCTTACTCTCTGGTCAGCCTGCTGGGCACTGAGCTGGTCTGCTGGTGAATGTGACAGCTTCATCTCTCTTTTCAAGGGAATTGATTCAAGTTGCGCTTTTAAGGTTTTCAACTTTTTTAATTTATTTTTAGATTGTCTTGTGTTGTAGTTAGGAAAGAGTGAATGGAGTTTGGATACAGACGCACTTTGGTAGAAAATTTATTTCTGTCCTCTAATAGTTGTGCAACCCTGCCAACTGCTTCACTATATTGAGCACCGGGGCACTCAGTTATCAACTGGTAACAGCCACGAGTAGAGATTAAAATCAGATGAGGTGTGTAAAGGGACTGGCCTAGTGCCAGGAAGATAGTACCTACACTAGCCTCTCATGATTAAGAAGTCACAGTTTGAGTCTCATTTATTTATACAAAAATATTCTAAAACTTATTTTAGCTGACAAACTATGAGCAGAACATGCACATAGACATAAAATTTCCATGCATATGACTAAAAATATTCACCATTATCAGCATATTGATAGAGGATGCTTAAGTTGGCACTTTTATTTTCAACAGGATTAGACAGTAATCAACATTTAACATGAACTTCAAAGTGCACAGCAACAGTCTCTCCACAGCCCTAAAATCCTTATTGTGATGTGTTATAGATCTCTATGGTGAACAGGCAAGTAAGTCAAATAAATCTAAACACATAAAAAGATCATTAATTTTAATTTACTTGTAAAGCACCTATCATTCCATCCTGGTGCTTTGAGATCTAAATAAAACCTGACAGACTAATTCCAAGCCGTTAGAAATCTAAATTTTTCTCTTGGATTTCTAAAAATTCTAGTTTGCATCAAACCATGGTTCCCCGGACCTAGGTTCCCCACTTGCTCTTAATTCTCTTTGTCTTGCTTTCTTGCTTGCACTATTCTTACCGGTACCACCTAACTCTAAGCAGGCAATAGCTTATTTCCATCTTTCACAGAAGTTATAATAAAAGCAAAAAGAGCCCTCAGCACGGCATATGCGTAGTAGATTTTGTTGGAAACGAGGTCGATATAAGAGAAGGGGAACTGAAGTTACAGTACAGCTCACAATCTCCAATTGTGTTTTAAACAACATGTGGGTTAACATGTACTTTGACCAGTCTTCCAGCTGGTCTTTGCCTAGTTGTTTCTCCCTACGAAGGGCCCCAAACTAAGGTTTCCATCCTTCTCACCCCTGCACTGATGCTGCTTCCTCAGCTATTTCCTCATTATTTCCTAACTTCCTCCTACCCCTGGGGCCTTTGCCTCTCTCTGAGCATAAACAAGCTTGCCAGTGTGGTCCATTAGCGTCCCTGAGGTTTTCTTACTTGTTTTATGACAACACTGGCACTTTCAAACTTCTTCACTTTTCCCCAAATAGCTTATCAAGGTATTTTCCCAAACAAAATCATTTCCTTTATTTCTATGATAACATATATTTTTCAAAGATAAGAGAACTTTTCAAAATTCCTCACCACATGTTTGTACTCTGCTGTCTGCAGTAGAACCAAAAGTCCCTCACTTCCATAATACTGTATTTATTATTGAAAAAAGAAGAAGAAAAAGAAGTAAACAAGTGTCGCTTTAGTGTCTGATTAAGTGGTATTAAGCACCAGTAGAGCTATATAGGGACCATTTCTGTGATGGGATCAAGTGGATGTCTTGTAGAATCTCACCTCTCCTACTCTGTAAGTCAAGAAACGATATAATATCCTCATTGTGGAATCTGGTAATGGAGGTGAGGGACCATTCTGAAGGACAGTAGTCACATAATAACTTCAGTAACTCTACTGTCAAAACCAGAGATTGCAGACTTTTGCCTCCTCTGCTCTCCCCTCCCCCAAATGGAGGGTAGCTTTCTCACAGACTAATTCACAGTCCAGACACTGGGCTTTCAATGAATTATTATTAATCACTGGAATTTATATATATATTACTTATTATATAAATAATAGAAATTACTAATTTTTTTAAAGATTTATTTATTTATGCATACAGTCACTGGGTTACAGGCCAGAATCGCAGGAGGTGAGAGGATCCACCAGAGACAGAGTGGGGAACAGAACAGGCAGATCTACTGAAACACACTGCTGAGGGGAGAAGCGGGAGAGGCAGGAAAGGTCTGCCACACCATGTGGGTCACCTCCCAGGCTGGCAGCAGGAATCGAACTCATGCTGCAGTGGCTATGGTTTGCTTCATAGTGCGTTGCTTAACCTACTGCACCACCAGGGAGGGCCCCAGCAATTACTAATTATTAATTAAGAATTGTGATTCATCCAGATGAGTCGATTGTCAAGACTTTCCAGGACATGGGCTACCAATTTTCTGATTCTTAAATGGATGAAGTAAATTGTAGGAGCATGAAAATCAGACATCGGTCCAGCTGTGAAAAAGATACACAAAGCTCTAGTTTTCTACTAATATTGGGTGTTATTACAGTTAATTATTGAGAGTTAGAAGAATAGTGTCATGTGCACTCTATGTGTGTTTGTGTGTGTGAGTGTGTGTATATGTATTCAGGGCTGTCAGGAGCCACATGCAGCTCTGTTGCTTCTAAGCTGTGTAAGCCTGGAAAAGTCACAAACCTTACCTGTCTTTCTTTATAATAGTTGTCATTAAGCCATCACATGGTAAGTTCTCAGAAAGTTTTACAAGTGATTAATATCAGCTGAATAATTTTCAGCTATTTTGAAGATATTTGTTAAATATTGCAGAGGTATACATATTACCCAATGCCTAAAAAGACAAAACATACAAATTCCATGTTCTCATAGAGCTTTCAATCTAGGGAGAATGACAAGCATGACTAATATATTTAATTATACTTTCTACTGTGTGCTTTTAAAGAGATGGATGCTCAAAACAAAAAGAGTTCAATGTTGACACGTACTGTTGAATCAGGGTTTTTGGGAGCAGGCCTGGAATCCAAAGACCTCGAGTAGGCTCATTTTCAGTTCTTATCTCTGTCAAGGAAAGAATTCAATGCTGAGACCAAAGTCACAGAAAAGCAAGAAATATATTGATTAAGAAGGACAGGAAAGTTCTCTGAATGGAGAAAGATCTCAAGTAGGTAGCCACTGAGAGGGCAAGAAATATCTGCTTATATGAGTGCGGCGGTCAAGGAATGAGGGTTTGGCCACTGTCTCTGCATTTTGTCTCTTGCTGATTGTCTGGGCCCATGGGAGCCATGAATTTGTGGGGTTCTCCTAGGCTACTTTGGCCCACTGAGTTTGGTCTGTTGCTTTAACTTTCTGTTACTGTGTTAGTGTTCTAAACACTCCAGTCTTTATTGGCTTGTGGGGGGTGCACCCTATTGGTCCAGGTTTCTTCTCTAATCAGACGGATAAGTGGACCTGAGACTTATGAAGGAAATAGTTCCCTCCTGGTTCCAGCCAGTGTTTCCAGTCAGACTGATAAATTGATTAGGAGCTTGGGGCACCCTCTTCCTAATTGACACCTACACCCATTTTCTAGCTTCCTCCTTCACTCAAAGAACTAATCTAGATTGCAGAGAGAGACCAACCATTGAATCTGAGACCTTAAAGATGAGAAGTTAGGGAAGGAGTAGGAAAAAGTGGAACAAGGAACAAAAGACAAATGTGCAAAGATCCAGGGCAAGGAAGAAACTCATCTTGATAGTTACTCGAGAGACAGAACAGTCCTCATGGTGGGAATACTCTGAGCTAAGATACTAAGTGGTAAAGGAGACTGGATTTTAGATCAAAGACTGGACCATGTAGGCTGGTTAATTACATTAGACCTTCTGAACTTGATACTTAGAGATCTTGGAACATCATTGAAAAGTTTTCATATTTTCTTTTTTCTTAATGAAATATTTTGCTGTATTTCCTTTCCCACATAAAGATTCCAAGATACTGAGTGAATACCGAGTGAGTCTATTTAAACATTTCACGTTTGTTTAACCCCAAAGAATACTCAGAGTGTTTCAAATACTTGCATCCTGCCATGTGTAACAGGGACTGGAACATTCTTTGACCTTGGTTGACCCTCACCTCCTGACCCCTGTTACCTTATATACATTCTCTATCTTTCCAGAACATATCCGGATTTCTCTTCAGAAAATTCACTCTTCCCTGATTAGCATCCTTGTGATTTAGCTGGATTCACTGGAGACAATCTCTGGGAGGAGAATGTGGAAGCTCTCATGGTGAGCATCTCCCACATGCTCTGTCACCATGATTAAATGAGGAGCATGTGACCAATGAAGACAATGGAATATTGGAGGGTCTGAGAATGGAAAAGATCATCCTTTCTATGAGATTTGAAACACTTCTCTTCATTAGAGCTAATTTTATTTGGGGTTCTTTCCCTCCCTTCCTCCCTGTCTCCCTGACTCCCTCCCTCCCTTCCTTCCTCTTTTCTTTCCTTCCTTTTTTCTTTCCTTCCTTCCTTTCCTCACTCTCCATTCTCTCTCACTAGTGATGATAAAGTCCTTAACTGATATTGGATCCCATAGGTATAGCTAGAAATAATAAATAGAATTTAAAGACCAATATGACTCTCTATCAAATGTAAAAGAGAGAATAAGAAGGAGAAATAGAGAATGTTTTGCAAATATGGGCTTAAAGCTTATAATTTTCTGAGTACTCTTTTTATGCATGTTTGCTCAGCTCAAAAAAAAATTCTTTTCTTATGACATATGATTAACTTTCATTTTCCCTCAGTATTGCTCTGGATCCTTTCTTCTGAAAGACTTAACCAAACCTTCTAATTTCTAGACTGGGATGAGAACTACTGAGCACAGATACTGACCTAAAATGACTTTTTTTTCCTTTGTATCTCCATCACCCAGCTAAATGTCCAACTCACTGTCTCCTCTCTCTGTGTGCAGAGAATGCAATTAAATTGTCCCAGAGTAGCTCACTGTAGTAATACTAGAAGTATTCAAATATAGATTGGATTTCCTGTAACTTTTTATGGTACGTTCCACATGAGGTAAGTGGAGAAAATAAAAAAAAAGTATTTATAGATTTTTATAAATCTGAAGTTAACACAACATTCATGCTTCTTTTTTAGTTTTTCAAATGCATCCAGGATCCATAAGGATAATACATTTTTAAACACTGAATATCCTTCATCACATATAGCTTGATAAGTAGTTAGGATAATGTAGTAGAATATACTTAATGCTCATTTGAGGTATCATATGAGATCTATTGAGTTTCACTTTATTTTGAAAGAAAAGAAGGAAATAGAAAAGATCATTATTAACATTTGAAATATTATTAAATAGAAATGGCTTTCTTCATGTCCTCCTGCTTATCCCACCCTCACCCCACTTTTATTAAATGGCACTCATGTTGTTTTGAGTCCACTCTTCAAGGGAGACCAGACATTGTCATTTAAACACCATTTCTTCTGACCCAGGGGTAGAAGCCACTATGGGGGCCCTTCATACATGGTGTTAGAGCAGTGGGGAACATTTGAGTGAAGCCGGTACCCTTGTCCTTGTTCATCACCACATGTGAATACTTCCTCTGTAAAGCGTGACACCTTAGAAATAGCTCTCTGTTTAGAAATAAGTACACAATATGGAAGTTATTTCAATTTGCTATTTTCTTACTAAACATTTTGATTCTTTTCTAATTTTATCCCACCTCTTCTTATAAAAGTTGAATTATCATTCTTTCTTATTTAACTTTTGGAGATTGAAGAAAAATATATTTTATTTCAGTGATTTGTGTGTGTGTGTATACTGAATGCAATATTATACCTTTAATAGAAAAATATTCTTTAATATAAACAACTATGCATTTTTAATAGAAAATGTCTGTCTTTTTCTTAATAGAAAGGAAAATAATTTATATACTTATCATGCCATTAACTTGGTGCATTAAATACACCACGTTTCTTCCCCTTTTTATTAACTCACACAGAACTAATGAGCTATGTTATCACCATTGTACAAGATCATTTTTCTAGGGCCTCCCTGTTGGTGCAGGGGTTAAAGAGACAGAGCAATCAAGTTATCACCATCTATTGAGGCATGAGTTCCATCCTTGGCCAGGGAGCTAACCCACATGGTACAAGCAGACCTCTCCTGTCTCACCTGCTGCTCCCTTAGCAGTATATTTCAGTAGATCCACCTGTTCTGCTCCTCACTCTGTTTCTGGTGAATCCTCTCACCCTGCATACCTCTGGCCTACGCCCCAGTTCATGTCCATAAATAAATAAATCTTTTCAAAAGATTTAATGACAGTTTTGACTCTTATGAAAATACTTTATAATAGCAGTTATACAACATCTTCAAAGTTAACTCTCCAGTAGAGTCTGCGTTCCCCTTTCAAATAGAATCCAGTCACACTCACATGCAGACTTGAGCAATTCTGGGTCAAATGTGGAGGCTCTTTCCTTAGTTCTCCATGAGCTGTTTCCACTGTGAGCCCCCACAGATTCAGGAATTCATAGTTCATCCTCCAGAGAATGCACACAATTAGTCTTTATATACTCTCAATTTGGACAAACTAGGGCTGGAATTTTGTCTCTAACATGAAATAGTTCTTGCATTTCTGAGTCTTTATGAGTCTTATTCAAAGTGTCAAAATAAAATTAAAAGCAAAGAGCACCAGTGAATGTAAACAATATAGTTTTCTGATATATCATCATGTAAGGACACTTTATTTTTTCCATGTCATCAGGAGAACTTAAACATTCTCCTGAGCCTTATATAATAACAGATTATTAACTGAATTGTGACCCCCTAAAATTCATATGTTGAAGCCCTACCCCCTATGCAACCGCATATGGAAATAGTAACTCAAAGGAGGTAATTACGGTTCAGTGAGGTCATAAGGGTGGGTTCTCCCCAAAAGGTCTGTTGCCTGTCTTGGGGGTGGAAGTCCACCAGGAGTATGATCACACAGCACAAGGTCATAGGTTCTGGGAGAAAACAAACATGCCAACACCTTGATTTTAGATTTTTTTGTTTTAGAAACTGTAAAAAACAAATTCCTTTGGCTCAAATTACCCAGTGTGCCCTGTCTGCTAATTGAAAGGGATAATACATGGTCTTTGCAAATCATTGCAGAAAAGAGGTTCATGAACATGTTTGTGCTTAAAGAAAATTTCTACAAGAAGTAAAACAATAGAAAGTTTAAAAAGTATCTAAAATAGAAAATAAGAGTAAGAAGGCCCTTGATAGATTATGAGAATTCACTTTTCTTCCAAGTCCCCTGAAATATTTGATTGTATTCTGAAATTTTCACAGAACCTAAGATTCCTTAAAAATGTTAAAAAGAGGAGCCTCCCTAGTGGTGCAGGGGGTTAAGCACTGCATTATGAAGCATCCATAGTAACTGCAGCATGAGTTTGATACCCTGCCAGGGAACTGACCCACATGGCACAGCAGACCTGTCTTGTCTGCTGTTCCCCTCAGCAGTGTATTTCAGTAGATTCATCTGTTTTGCTCCCCACTCTGTCTCTGGTGAATCCTCTAATCCCCCACACATCTGGCCTTAATAAAATAATTTAAAAAATGTTAAGAGACACTGGAAACTTGGAACTAACAAGTCATTTACATGAAGATGATGTAGTATAATAAAACTTACATATAAATGTAAATGCCTATTAAGTGACCAAGAAGAAAATGAGACTAACATTTCTATGTCAATGTAATCAGAGCAATGGATCCACTTATTTTAATGTTTTTGAGTATCGACAGACCAACTATTGACAAATAGATTTATTTTGTCCCTTAACATGATGAAACTAACACATCAAAGACTAATTTGAATATTAGAGTTTGATGTTACGCCATCTATAAGTATTTGACATGTTGCATGTCCATATTTATATCCTAAAAAAAAAAGACAAGACATCCAGCATCAGTAGTTTTCTTAAACAAAACCTCTCAGTGTAACTAGCACAATCAATCCTCCTCCTTGATAAAGATAAGATTGCCTGGTGGCAAGGAGATAAAAGGGGGAGGGGAAGAGGGAGAGAGATAGAGAGGAGAGAATATAGTTGAGTGAAATTCTATGTCTGCTTATCTTTTTCTACTGGCATTAGCATAATATATGATGCTTTTGCATTGGGTTGGTGTGTGTGCATTGAGTATGCATGTGTGTGTGTATGTTTGATGTCTAAATTTTTTTAAGATTTTATTTATTTATGCCTACAAGAGCTGGGGTACAGGCTAGAGGTGTGGTGGGTGAGAGGATTCACGAGAGACAGAGTGGAGAGCAGATCAGGCAGATCCACTGAAGTACGCTGCTAAAGGGAGCAGCAGGGGAGGAGGACAAGTCTGCTGAACTCAGTTTGTTACCCCTGTTACAGTTGTTCTCATTGCAGAGACATGGTTAATGTAGCTAAATGGTGCATCTTTGAAGGAATATTAGCTACTATTATTTTATCACTTCTAGCGGGTATTAAAATATTTATCCCACACTTCTCAAGTGTATGGCAACTATTTTAAGAGGGCGGAAGTGTTGAAACCAGTTTAAGTGGGTGGAGGGTTTGAAACAGTTTCCCTAGACGTCCTGAAATGGGCATATGTAAATAAAAAATACTACTTTCTGCTTTAATCCACTGAGATTCGGAGAATAATTGCTATTGATAATAATTTAATCTATTGACACAGATGGCAAGGTAAGTAAGAAGATACATTGGAAAGTCTGACTACCTGAGTTTTAATTCTGCCACCAAAAACTGTGTGATGCTGAGCAAGTTACTAACTTTTATGCACTAAGACTCTTATTTGAAAAATGAAGGACAAAGGTAGTATTTACCTCTTAGGGTTGTTGTTAATATCAACTGTATTAGTACATGGAAAACCCTTAAAGCAGTGCCTAGCACTTAGTATATATTCAAAAAAATTATTATTACTATTATAGTTTCAAATAAAATCAATTTGGCTTCAAGGTATAAAATCAATTTGTTATTATTAAGGTTCTAAAAACATTTTTATTTCCCCAAGGGCACTTACTTGGCACATTAATATATTTTAATATGTACAGAACATCAGGAATGTTTATATATTGCATTTTAGTTAACTTTTACAACAATCTTAGAGGAGTAATTGTTTTTCTTTCAGTGGTTGACAAATGTTCATTGAGTATAAGACACATTCATTTTCTCTTATATCATAGTCCTTATCACTACTGTCCCCACCACATGTCCAGAGATAGAATGCTGAAGCAATGATATTAGCATGATTTTTATGGCCATTCTCATGAGAAATGTCCAATAATTGAATGAAGCAATGCATTCAGTTTAAACAGCAGTAAATAGAAGATATAGAATTCAATGGAATAAAACTAAACTTAAGATGAATGAACATCAGTATGAGGTTCCCTACCTAACTATCCTCCTTCAGCAGTTCTAGAATTATAGCTTGTTCTTCAAAGGTAGTCTCTTTTATAGAAGAAAATAGCAAACTAATCAACATGTGGCCTTTCCAGGAAACTTTTTCACTGACAATTAGTAGATAAATGTCTATCATTGACTATTTCACCTCAAGGATGAATCTGTTTGTCTAGACCATATTTCTCTCTTGTGGAGTCCTTATCTTGCCTCTTTGTCTCTTGTCCTGGGGAATTAACAGCTCATTTGAGGACTTTTTCTTTTTTTAAAGATTTATTTATGTATGCATATAAGAACTGGGGTACAGGCCAGAGGTGCGGAGGCAGGATGGGGGTGAGAGGATTCACCAGAGACAGAGCGGGGAACAGAACATGCAGACTGACCAAAATACCCTGCTGAGGGGAGCAGCGAGCGAGTGAGGCAGGGGAAGTCTGCTACTCCATATGGGTCCCCTCCTCAGCAGGTGGCAGGGATTGAACTCATGCTGCAGTGGCTGTGGTTTGCTTCATAGTGCGTTGCTTAACCCACTGCGCCACCAGGGAGCCCCTAATCATGTACTGCCATTCTGACTACCATGCAGGTAGAAAGAGAAATCTTTTATTTTTATTTATTTTTTAAAGTATGCCTCTTTTTTTTTTTTAAAGATTTATTTATATAAGAACTGGGTTACAGGCCAGAGATATGGGGGGTGAGAGAATCCACCAGAGACAGAGTGGGGAGCAGAACAAGCAGAGCCATTGAAATATACTGCTGAGGTGAGCAGCAGGCAAGACAGGAGAGGTCTGCTGTGTCATATGGGTCACCTCCTAGCCTGTCACAGGGATTGGATTGAACTCTTACTACAGTGACTGTGTTTGCTGTGTTGCTTAACCCATTGTGCCACCAGGGAGATCCCAGAAAGAAACCTTATAGCTGTGAATTCAGACTGACTTCTTCTTCCACTAAATAGCTGTTTGACTGGAAATAAATAAATAAATAAGAAACCATTAAACGAGTCTATTGGAGTCTTAGACTTTGCTTTTCTTTTTTTTGGGTGATTATAGGATGGTATAATAAACCAAAGCAAAAAAGTCATATTCTACTGACTAAAACTAGGAATGACCACTCACCCTTAGTAGTAACTCATTTCCCTAAATCTACAGTTCCTTTGTTATTTTCATTCTGAATTGAATGTGGCAAGTGGTTACATTTTTCATTCATCTATGTGGGTATGACACAAATACATGAGTGAATAAATTTTCACAGTCTGATTTCTTTGGTTGTTTTGAGTTATATAGGAAGGTGTAAAAAAACATCTGTCTTTTCTCCAGAGTGCATAAAGAAAGAGTTTAATGGAATAAGTAAAAAAATAGAAGCCAAGAGGCCTGAGTTCTGACCTCTTCTTATCTCTTCTCCACGTCACATGAATATGTGACACTGAGAATAAAACTTCCATTTTTCTGGTCTTTGCACCCATGACTATAAAATGACAGCCTGACATATGCAGGATGTAAATTACCATTTTGAAAACTCATGTATCTTTAAAAGAGTCAAAATTATAAAAAGGTCTCACGTAGTACAATAGTAGCTTTTATGTTGCTAATTAAACAATGCAAAAGTCCTTGGAGGGGAGGAAAAGGCAATGAATATGAAAGATAAGATGTGGTTATTTAACCATGATAATAACGACTGCTATCTATTGGAAAAGTCCTGTAAATAAGTCATTATGCTAAATGCTTTCTGCACCATTTTGTTTAAAATTCCCATTTTAGATTCTAAAATTTGGCATGTGGTAATAAAAGGACCCCATATACATTGTTGGCAAGAATGTAGATTGATCCAGCCCCTAAGGGAGTTCTCAAAATTAAATATAAATACACACACACATACATATATATATATATCTATACATGTTCTTTAATAGGGGACCATATGAGCTAGTTATTTCAATCCCCAGGTATCTATCCAAAGAATACAAAAGCATTAATGAAAGATAAATGCACTCTTATATTCACTGTAGTATTATTTGCATTAGCCAGTTATGGAAACAACCTAAATGTCCAATGACAAGTGAATTAAAAATCTGTGCATCTATACAATGGATCTGTCCATCTACACAATGAAATGCTAGCAAGAAAACAAAAAGATCTTGCCATTTTGTGACAAAATGGATGGAATTGGGGAGACTATGCTAAGTGAAATCAGAATTAGAAAGACAAATATCAGATGATTTCATCCCATTTGGAATATAAAGCAGCAAAACAAAGGAACAAACTACATCAAAATAAACCATAGAAGTCTGACTGTAGAGTTGAGACTATCAGAGTAGGAGGGGGTGTGTGGAGCAAAAGGGTGAGGAGATCCAAGCTACTGTGTTGGGTTATGGATGTCACCACAATGGGTAGCAGGCTTGTTGTGATAGCATGCATCCAAAGAGGTACAAATCTTTACCCTTAGGTCATATAAAGGACCATATATATAATATATATAATTATATATAATTAAATATACATAAACAATTAAAAAAGGGAAAGAACAATAAAAAAAAGATGTGTAGTTTATAACAACCCCCAGAAATTTATTAAATAAGGGAGAATAAAATATATTTTTATTTAGTGTGATCAAAACTATAAAACATCTGCATTACATATCATCAGGAAAATACAAATTAAAATAACATTGAAATACCATTACATACCAGGCTAAATGCAAAACACTGACAAAATAAATGTGGGAAGCAAGAGGAATTCTCAATTCTCCTCCATTCCTAGTGAGAATGAAAACCTGTACAATTGTTTTGGATAAGTTTGGTGTTTTTTATTTTTCTTTTTAACAAAACTAAGCATACTTCTTTCATACACACAGTCACACAAAAATCTGAAAATGGGTGTTTTAGTAGCTTTCTCATACTTTTCTTTTTGCATTTAAGAACTGGGTGTATACCAGAGGTGCAGGAGTTGAGAAGGCTCACTAGGGATAGAGTGATAGAGTGGGGAGTGAAACAGGTGGATTTACTGACATACACTGCTAAGGGGAGCAGCGTGAGAGACAAAGAGATCTACTATGCCATATATGGTTTAGCTACCTGGTCAGGGACCTTTGAAGGCTATAGCAGTGAAATTTAACTCTTAGACCACCAGAGAGGACACTTCATACTTTTTAAATCTTGGAAGTAACCAACATGTTCTATAATAGGTAAATGGTTAATAGGTAAACTGGGGTTCATCCAAACAATGGAATATTATTGAGCATTAAAAATTAGTGATTTATGAAAGTATAAAAAGCCATGGTGAGACCTTAAGTACATAGTACTAACTGAAAGAAGTGAAATTAAAATGGCACATACTCTGTGAATGCCAGGGGTTGGGGACAAGGGGAGGAATGAGTAGTCAGAGCACAGAAGACATGTAAAATAGTAAATATACAGAATATGATATCATAACAACAGCTATATTTACTATGCATTTGTCCAAGCCCATAGAATGGACACCAAGTGAAGCTTAATGTAAACTATAGATCTTGGATGGCTATGATGTGTCAATGTCACTATCATTTGTAATAAATATACCCATCTGGTGAAAGATGTTATAATGAGGGAGGCATGCATACATTGGACAGGGAGTATGTGGAAAAATCTCTGTACACTCATACCAATTTTGCTGTAAAGCTAAAACTGTCCTAAAAATAAAGTCATAAATTAAAAAAGCAAAACTATAAAACACATCAAAGAAGGAGGGGGAGAGAGAAAAAAGCTGTTGGAAATTATAGACAAAAATGTTTATAGTGGTGCTCTTCAAACACTGCTTTCAAAAATGGGTTTTTAAAACCCATCTTTCACCCTGCAGGGGTTAAAGTCACAGAGTTGTCAAGCTATCACAGGCTGCTGCTGCATGAATTTGATCCCTTCCTGGCCAGGGTGCTGACCCAAATGGCACAGCACACCACTCCTCTCTAGCCCTCTGCTCTCCTCAGCAATGTATTTCAGTAGATCTGCCTGTTTTGCTCCCCACTCTGTCTCTGGTGAATCCTCTCACCTCCCTCACCTATGGTCTATACCCCAGTTCTTGTAAGTATAAATAAATATTTTAAAAAGTTAAAACATGGTTTTTTTTCTGCATTTGTATAATACGCAAGTTATTTCATGAGAAATGAATATGCTTCATAATCAAAATTATTATTCAAATCAAAGTAAGGGGAAGCAGGCCAAATGCTCTCTTTCTAGGCCTAACACTTCTCACAATCTATGATGATTATTAGTGAAATTTTATGCAGTGAGTAGGCACTTTTTGACCTTTTCTACAAGAATAATAACATCTGATCAAAAGCAAATGTTGTATATATGCCAAGGATTGTACACAATGAATGTATACTGTTTTTTCTACTTAATTCAAACATCTACTTTATCTAGTGAATTCACTTTCCATATTTCTGAATGAGTAGCTGAGATCCAGAAAAGTTAGATGACTTTTAAGTTTCACTGAGAAAGTAAATAATGCATCTAGGACTGAACTTAAAATGTGTCTAACATCAGTGTCACTTTGCCATTAAACTGCGTAGTCTGACCAGCTGCAGAGTTTCAGTCATTGATGGCCAGGGCCTAAAGGGGGTACATTTAATCATCTTCCGATATTAGCACTGAGAAGGTGACCTGATCATTAGGATTCACAGTCACAAAGAACATTTGGGATTTCAGAGCTGACTGTTAATGAATTACTTTATCAATCTGTCATTTATACTATTTATTTGGTGGGCAAAAAAAAGAACTCATGTCCCAGTTTACCCCACAGGCTCCTTCCATAGTTTGCAAACATTTTGAGACAAAACATACATCTTTTAATTATAAAAGCAATTTTGGTTAAAAAAAGGTCAGCATTTTTATTCATTGATGGATTGATTTTTAGAATGCCCATAGCTATGCAATTCAAGACTCCACAATAGGAAAGGAAATTAACGTTCAGAAATAACACAAAATAAAATGTCTCACATATGGATTCCTGCAGTTACAGGTAAGTTCAGTGTTTCATAAAAAGTTAACGCAGCGAGACACTTAGGATGGAAACTGCAGGGTTATGACACCCACGGGTACCAAGGTTAGGTTTTCCTGCTGATGCTGTGATGTAACTGTGATGTGATAATTGAGCCTCACTTGCTCCCAAACAAATGTCCTATTCTTCTTGTCATGTCTTTGAAATTATGTCAGCTCTGTTCATCACACATTGACCCAGAGCCTGGCATGAGTTCATAATTCTCCAGGGTACCACAGAGGCAATCCTGAAGATAGTCACTGTTGTGTGGGCCTGCTGGCCCCTGCTCATAGATGGTCTTCTATCTCAGTCATTGGTTAAAGCGTCGCACACTGCATAATATGTATGTTAGTTTTCAGAATGGAACCACTGTCCACATATTACTAAATTGAAGGGAAATTTAAGCCTGGGAGCAAACAGGTTATGTCTTATAAGTTACTGTTAATGGAAATGTCCTGCAAAGTGGAGACACAAATAGGGAAGAGAAGCGAAATGGACAGTTTTGTTTCTCTAACACACAGGAGGAAGTAAGACTCCACAAACAAGACCTCACAAATACTGCAATCTATCAAAACTTGATAGGGAGGTAACTACAGAAAAAGGCAGTGACAGAGATGGTTTTCCAAATAAAAGAGGAGGATCACAGCTGGTGTATAGCTTCTGACCCTCCCTGAAGCTCTCTAAGTTCCATGTAAATAGACTTGGTCCTCATTGCATATCAAAGAACCCCAAAATCCCATGATCTCAACTGTACTAAGTGCCCTAAGCTGAAAAGCAGGTCTCATGCTCCAAACCTCTGCCCTATTAATTACCAAGATCCAATACCCCTCAAGTGGATGAAAATGGCACTAATTAAATCCCCTCAATTCCTTCCTCCTTTGATTCTTCTGAGCTGCAAAAATCATCTGAATTCCAAACTGTGCTAAATTCATCAGTTATTCAAATATGCAATGACTGACAATAACTCCATTTGCTTAACCTCTATCTAAATTCTCATCACAGATAATTTTCAACAGCTTTATCAAGATGTAATTCGTAAACCATGTAATTTATCCACTTACTATGTACAAGTAAATGTTTTATATAAATATATACATATATTCACAAGTATTTTCAACTATCAATCTATTTTAGAATATTTCCTTAAAAAGGAATCCCCATACTGTTTATCTATCACCTCCTTAACTCACACTGGCTTGGACCTAAATAACCACTAATATAGATTCTTTATCTATAGATTTGCTTATTCTGGATATTTTGTACAAATAGAATTATGTTGATGTGGCCTTTTATGATTGGTTTTACATGATTAAATAATAGTCCCTCTTTGATATACGACATTTGAAACTCCATTCTTTAAGTAGTAAACATTTGGGTTGTTTTATGCTGCTATAATATAAAAGTTTTTGGTGGATGTATGCCATTTCTCTCAGGAGTAGAGTTCTCTAAGAAAATGTTGAATCAGAAGAGTTTAATTGTTTGAGGAACTGCCAATTACTTGCCAAAGTTACTGCATCCTTTTGCATTTCTACAAGCAGTGAGTGAGGGCTTTGATTTTTGCATTCTTATCAATGATTGTTATCTGAATTTTTGTTTCAGATAACCACCTTACAGTGGTTTTCATTTGCACTTCCTTGATGACTAATAATGTCAAATAATTTTCATGTGCTTCATGGCCATTTGCATGTCTGGAGAAATACCTATTTATATATTTTTGCAAACTTCTTAAAATTGAATTAAAAAAAACATTGAGTTGCCTGTTACTTTATTCTTGAACTATGTCTGTTGTGAAAAAAGGAAATTTACAATTTTTTTCTTTTACTTAGTATTTATTTTCAATTTCTTTATAGCATCTTTAACACAGATTTTTTTTTTTTTATTTTAAATAAGTTCAATGTATTTTTCCTTTGATAGCTCTTGCTTCAGTATCATATATAAGAACCCATAGCCTAATTCAAGGTCATGATGATTAACCTTTAAGATTTCATCTAAGAGTTTTATAATTTTAGCTCTTACATTTTGGCCTTTGATCATTTGAGTTAACTTTACATATGTTATGAAGAAAGGGCCCAATTTCATCCTCTTACAGGTGACTATACAGTTATTTCAGCAATATTGCTGAAAAAAACTATTTTCCCCATTGAACAAATTTGCAATGTCAGAATAAATTGACTATAGACAAAAGGGTTACATTTGATTTTAAACATATTCCATTATTCTCTATGTTTATCCTTATATAAATGGCACATATTTTTGAATATTGCTCCTGTGTAATGTTTTAAAATGAGAAGGGTGAGTCATCCAAATTAAATCTTTTTATTTTTCTCAACATTTTCCTGACTGTTGTAGGACCCTTGCAAGTTTGTATTCATTTCTGAATTAGTTTGTGTATTTATAAAAAGAGGGTAGTTGGACAGTGTTGCCACCTTCACAATACTAAGTCTCATAACCCATGCATATAGATTTTTTCCTTTTATCTAGATACTTAAAAATACCTTTAAACAAAATTTTAGAGCTTTCAGAATATAAGTTTGATACCTCTTTGGTAATACTCAATTTATCTTCTTTGATGATATTGTAAATAGAATTTTTTCAACTTACTTTCCAGATTGTGAATTGCAGTTATGCAAATGTGATTAATTTTTCTACACTGCTTGTCTCACAGACTTTTGGAACTCACTTATTTGTTCTAATAGTGTTTTAGTAGATGCCCTAGGATTTTCAGCATACAAGACACTAGCATCTATGAATAGAGATAGTTTTACTTCTAATACAGGGCAGTAAGGGGCACTAAAACTGGCCAAGGGCACTCCCCAAATAGTTTCCCAGTTGAAAGGTCGCCAAGAACCATGTACACAGTCTCAGAAAAAGGGATGTTTGATTAAGGGATAGTTGCCTGGCAAGGCTCTGAACCAACGGGTGGTGGAGTTGTGCTGAAAGAGAGCAGGAAGTGTCTTCATAGGTCTTAGGTAGGATGGAGAAACTGTTGGGTGGAAAATTTTAACAAGGAACTGGAACTTATTTTTCTGCTCAGGCTGGCATCAGCCAGAGATGTGGGTTTATTGCCCTCAAAAATGTACCTTTTCCTGGGACAATTGCTCCCTTCGCGTGCCTAAGTTTAATCACTGCCTGACCCCAACACCAGTCACCATCGGAGTTCTTCACCTGCATGCACAATTTCATGACACTCAGGTACAGATAACAATAATAATGGGATTTATTTAAACTACCAGGGAAAACAAAGAGTTACTGATGCCACAAACAGCCACTTACCTCACTCAAAACAGTGTCCAGTGTCCTAAACACAAATGCTCCCAAGATGGCATGTTCCCGCCACAAAGGGCCTGGAGCACGCAGCAGCCAGACTATAGGCTCATATCCAACTCATGGAGACAGCAGAAGACACAACAGGAGATGCTCATGGAGTTGCCAAGATGCCCTAGCACAGCAAAACAGCAACCATAGCAGCCGAACAACTAGACAAATGGCAATACTCACCCAGCTCGGGGAGGAACCCTGCTCCGGGTCTTCACCTTCCCTGTCAGGCTGTAACAGCAGCAAAGCTGGGAACAGTTTCATTGCTTGTCTCCTTGCAAAGACTCAGAACTTTTCCTCTCTGAGGTTGGCAGTTGCAAGCCTCTTCATGTTCTTTAGAGGCCCGCAACATCTTCTGGAAGATAGGCATAGCAGGGACAGAAATGGCTGACCTGGACCCCCTGAAGATCTGAAAACTCTGAAATCCTTAATGCTGAATCCTGAATGATGAGTTCTGGGGGCTGCTTCTACAATCCTTTATATTTCTAATCAGGGTCTCCACCCCCACCCATACTTTGTTCCATTTCCCCTGGGGCTATCCAGGCTCTCTGCAGGGGGCACCACCTGTTACAATCTTTGGCTTCAGGCCCCTGTTACACTTCTTTCCCAATCTTGATGCCATTTAGTTCTTTTTGTTGCAAATTTCTTTGGCTAAAACTTCCAGTGGAATGTAGAACAGAAATGACCAGATCAGATTTGCTCCTCTTGTTTCTAAATTTGTAAGGAAGGGCATCCAATCTTTCACCATTAAATATGGCGTTTGCTGTAGAGTTTCGCACTTTATCAAGTGAAGGAAATTTTCTTCTATTTTGTTGACAGTGTTTATCATAAGGAGTTATGGGATTTTGTCAATTTTTTTTTCTGAATCAATTGAGATTATTATGTTTTTTTGTTTCATATTCTTTTGATATGTTTCATTACATTTATTGATTTTAGATGTAAAGCAATCTTACATTCATACTTAATGATTTATAATTTTTTTTATATGGTACTATGTTTGGTTTACTAATATTTTGTTGAGAATTTTGCACTATCACAAATGATAGTTGTCTGTCATTTTCTTATGATGTATTTGTCCGGTTTTGATGTTAAAGTAATACTAGTCCTGGGGCCTCCCTGGTGGCGCAGTGGGTTAAGCAACGCACTATGAAGCAGACTGCAGCCACTGCACCGCGAGTTCGATCCCTGCTGCCGGCCAGGGGGGGGGACCCACATGGTGCGGCAGACCTCTCCTGCTGTGCCCGCTGCTCCCCTCAGCAGTGTACTTCAGTTGATCTGCCTGTTCTGCTCCCTGTTCTCTGTGGTGAATCCTCTCACCCCCCACACCTCTGGCCTGTACCCCAGTGCTTCTAAGCATAAATAAATAAATCTTAAAAAAAAAAGTAATACTAGTCCTATAAAATTAAAAAATGTAAAAAGGGAGGACTAAGATGCCACTGAGGTGGTAACCTCCTCTGGGCTGGCTAAATAAAATGCATGAAACCATGATTATTTAAATGTAGATGCCTTGAGCAGAGAGACCTGCAATGCTGCAACGCACAGCCATTCTGAGGATGGCTGAGGTGGCAGGCTGGCATCTCTGAAGGTTCCTGAGGAAATAGAACCTCTGAGAAAGTAAGTCTCTGACGGACCACAAAGATGTTGGTCCTCTAAATGATGGGAAAACTGCAAATAGATTAAATTACCACTTCTGTTGTGAATTGCAGCCCTCCTAGTGGAAACATAAAGCTGAAGTGACCCTCACAGGTAAAGGAAGCAGATTGAGGGTCAAGTTCTGTCTCGCTGTTGCTGTCTTTTAGCATCCCCTGT
Source organism: Galemys pyrenaicus (assembly GCA_019455555.1). NCBI lineage: Eukaryota > Metazoa > Chordata > Mammalia > Eulipotyphla > Talpidae > Galemys > Galemys pyrenaicus. Next base: position 125,044 of record JAGFMF010011774.1, on the reverse strand, counting down.
GCTCATCAGTGTATACCAATAGGGAGCAGCTGGCAAGGCAGAAATGTGGTTTTGAGTCTGAACACATCATCAAGGAGCAGAGTATGAGAGTGCAGATAGGAGGCCAAGAAACAAGAGCTAGATCACTGCTACCACACTTTTATTTTTATTGACTAAGAGTGAGGTAATCTCAAGGAAAGGTGTCAGTGAATGAAAAAGGAACAACTTAAAGCAAATTATAAACTATACAAAAGAGTTGCAATGAACAGAAACACATATTTCAGCGCCATCATGAATGAAATTAAAACTCGCATAAATTGAAAAATAAATGCTGGAAGAATGAGAAGTGTCTGCTGGGGCGAGGGGGAGGTGGTTCACCAGGGAGACTGATTGCAAAGCTGCAAGCCTTCAAAACACAGCCCACCTGTAAAAGCAGACAGGGCTAATGTGGGCTTGGAGAAGACTCAAAAGTGTGGAACAAGAGGCAACTGTAGATCATGGGACTTTAAACATTTTCACTCTTTTTTTGGGGGGGCGGGGGGGTTGAAATTGATGAAAGAATACCATAAGATTTATAACCTATCAGAAGTGAGAAGTAATAATGTCCCATTGTTCCACATATTCACACCCAATCAGAATCACATGATGTCTAGTACTGCTTTTAATTTAAAGTATGAGCAAATAGTGCTGTCCTTAACTCGGACTGCCCTCAAGGTGAGAGTTAGGAGTGATAGTGAATTGCAGGTATGAAGCCTGATGCTGGGCTTCAGTTGTCTGGGTTACTTTTGTAGTGACATAGACAGCTTGCTTGCAGAGTATGAGAAAGCAGGCAACAATTCCTGCACAGCTCAGGAAAAGAACTATTTCAGCAAAATTACTATTTTGGCCACTGAGTTAGGTGCATGACCTTCTGTGTGCACTGAACTCAGTGCCTTTTAAAGCAATTCTACTTCCATTGCTTCATTTACTCTTTGATTTAACTGCAAAAGTTGGGTACAGAGGATGATTTATTCACTTACAAATTGTTTTCCAACATTTTTTACTAGAATAGGTAAATCTCAGGCTAGAAATAAGTTATGTAATTCCTGCCCTTGCATTTTATGCCATATTGTATAAACTTACTTTTTATGTTGTAAGACAATTGAAAATTTTATCTAAGGATTTACATGCTAGGACTGACATTTTAGAAAGATGAAAATGCAAACATATATAAAAATATACTAGTAACATTAGTGAAAGAATGTCGCAAATGAACGTGTAGAGCGATTTCCCACTATTGTAAGTTTCAAAATACTTTGAACAATATTATATTGAATGTGAAATCTTGCAATGGAGTCAAACTATAAAAGTACCTGGTAATGATAATGTGAACTTCAGAAGCATGTTATTTGTGCAGAGGAAAGGAAAATGGAGGGTGGGAGAGTTAGAAAAAGACCTCAACAGTTTGTTTCAAACCAAGACTCTGAAACATATACTACTAAATACAAACTTGTGTTGCCTTCCTTTGACTGTGAGTATGGATACTGTTAACTGTATGTTTGAAATAATTTACCTTTTTTTAAAATGAAGCCATTTTGTCAGGGAGTTTAGAAGCAGATTAAATCTGGAGACTGGGGGGTCTCCCTGGTGGCCCCCCTGGCTTGAGCGCTGCACTGTGGGACTTCCACAGCCACTGCAGCACAAGTTCCATACCCGGCCAAGGAGAGGACCCACATGGAGCAGCAGACCTCTCCTACCTTACCCGCTGTTCCCCTTAGCAGGGTGTTTCAGTCGATCTGCCTGTTCTGCTCCCCACTCTGTCTCTGGTGAATTCTTCACAGCCCCCCCCCCCCACTGTGCCTCTGGCCTGTACCCCAGCTCTTATATGCATAAGTAAATAAAATCTTTAAAAAATAAATAAACCTGGAGACTGGGACAGTAAAATTTAATACAGAAAAAACTATTAAATCATTATAGGAGTTATTGATTTTCGATAGAAGTAAAAAGCAGGGACATAGTAAAGTTACTCCCACAATTACTATCAAACAATTCTTCTCTTCTGAAACATCATCTATTGTTCCAGTGCGCTCATGGATTCAATCCTGGACAATCACATTTTCTAAGCAAATGAGCCTCCCTATCCTATTCCCGTTCTTTCGTTGCTTCCAGAGTAACTTATAGACTTCATGCTCAACCCCAGCATACTGGAAACAATTATTAATATTGATAATACAGTGACATTATGGTAATAATAATATTAATATTTACTCTTTTGTTGCAAGAAATCCTTGAATGATGTCAATTTTGATTGCTAAGGGAAAGCAAAAAGTCATCTGCTTTAACTATTTGTCTGCTTCAGAAGATTTCTTTGTGAGATTGTTGACTTGATTTGTTAAATATGCATTATAGAGACCAGTTCCCTCAATGCAATTAGAGAATTCTGTCACTCTGCTTCTAGTGCTGTGATAATAAAGAAAGCATAGGTCTTTGACAAGCAAATGTGTGTGTCTTCTAATGGAATAATGGTACAGAACTGATAAAAGCCCCCCTGATTATTGAGAAGTTCAGTTGTCAGTGGAGATCTGAACCTACAGAAAATAAAAGTTACATATGCTTTTCAAGTGTTGGAGTGTCCGTCCCTCCAGAATGCTTGGCTTCATAGTGTTAGGCAATCATGGGTGACCACCTCTGCCTCTAGCTTCTTCCTCGTAGGAATTCAGGGGAATATTGGCAACTCACTTTAACTTGAACAAGCCTGTAATGAAGAGAGAGTAACTCTCACATTCATCAATATGGAGACAAAATTATTTGAGACCTACAGTTGACTTGTTTGATAGCAGTGTGTATCAGTGACTAAAGAAGAAAGTTACTGTGTATAGATAAAGTCACTGGTCTTTTTAGAATTCACTAGCAACAACTTTGTGATAGAAAGTGTCTCTTCCCCCTCCTGCAGCCTGATTTTGATCCATCTACGTCTACACAGGCTTAGTATCTCATGAACTCATTCTAGATATAAATGTGGAAATGGAAATGTTTGATCATTCATTCAAAAAATATATATTTGATATCAAAACACGATAGAATCTATTACAGGTACCCGTGACACCGCATGCTAACTCTGTCCTTTCATAGAGCTCTATTCATGTAAGACTCTGATTGCGGGGATTTAGCTTTACAGTACCTGCTTCCGGTCATGTTCATTCCAACAACAAGGTAGCAAGGATGTCACTGCATGGGGCAGTTCTGCAAAAATGAGAGCAAGGCCAAGAGACAGGTTGGTATCGCATGTCCAGCCTCTAAGACTCAAGTAGTTTCTCTGGAAGTCAAGTCTTTTGGAAAACTTACTGTACACAGTTGCCCAGATGTGCTGAAGCTGATAGTGCTAATTCCCACAGGACTGAGGCTTAGGAAAATGGATTACTCTCTTTGGTAGATAGTCCTAGTAGTTAGGTATAGTTTTAAGGACCAGGCTGTTTGTGTTCTGTATCCATTTGCCATCATCCTGACAAAGTAGGGAGCTGTTGTTCATTGTCTTACCTACAGGAGTGGAAGTCAGCTATATGCTCAATCTACTGATAACATATCCAACAAAATGGGATATGGGCTCTCATCCTTCATTACTTCTCAGTGGAAGTGGAATATCTGCTCCTTGCTGGGCTCTGCTACCACTAGGGAGGAGAATACAGAGGATGGAGTCACATTGATTTATTGCTGAGGGTAGAAGGCAGAAGCTCCCCCATCCCTCACAACAGGGAAGTGTGAGTGGAATATCAACTAGCCCTGACAAAACACATCCTATTCCCTCCAGTTCATTGTGGGCAAGGTGGAAGAAAAGCTCCTGCCTGGGTCTCTGGTGACAGGAAAAAGAAAATATTAACGCGTTTACTAGTTGTTCATCTGTGACCCAGTCTGGTCAAGTATTATTCCTAGGTGGGATGGAAATTCAGCTCCCCAATGATATGATTCAGACAGAGGAAAGAAGATGGAAGCTAAGCTTTCTGGTGAGGCAATCTGAGGAGCACTCTGCCTGCTTGGGAGGGTTAGAGTAAGGGAGAGAAGGAAAAAAAATGGGAGAAAGAAAAACTCACAGCTACCTGCTCATGCCCAGTGAAACCTAAATGCGGAGGAGCAGGGAGAGGAGGAGAATAACATGTAATTTTCTTTGTTGCTATTTAGTTAGAGTCAAAACTTTTTGATAAAATACTTTTTGTGTTGTTAAGTTATCCATTTCTTGTATATTTGGGTAGGAGTAACATAGTTTCTAGGTTTTTGCCTGTTGCAATTCAGAAAGCATTTAGAGTCCTGTTAGAAAGTATATAAATCTAGGGAATTCACTGCCATGTGGTTGCCCAAGTTCCTTAGGTCTCTAAAGCAGCACAAATTCCTTTGTCCATTTCACAGACACTTCCCATCTTTGTTTGTTGTTTTATGTCCAGGGAAGTTAGCTGTAAAGGGGAATCCCTGTGAGAAAAGGGACTGTTCCACCTTGGCAGAACTGGAAGTCTATCTACTTCAATGTATTTTGGTGAGAATTAAATGATACAGTATTTGTGAATACCTGGCATTTTTAAGCATGCAGTAAGAGTCAGCTCCTATGGGTCCAAGGCTTACAGTGAGAAACAAATTCAGAGGCAAGTAAGATGGGGAAAAGGACACAGGCCAGTGTAAACTGTGCAGGTTAAAGCTATGAGGGAGTAAGGTAACAAAGGCCTCCCCATGTGGCATATGATACACAATAAGTATATAGTGGATCTGATGACTTGACAATGCTAGGAAGGGGAGGACAATTCTTGTCTCCTTGATTTTAAGGTAATTGTAATGACCTGGCTTTAAAAACCTCTCACCAAAATAGAGATCTTGATATAACTAATAGGGAGAGTATTATGATTACTTTTTATTTTCAACAAGAAGTATAAAGATGAATTCTTTAATCATCTAAACATTTCTCTTGACCTAATGCAGACTCAACATCAGAATAACCACTATAGTGTAGCAGTGAACAATGCAAATTTAAAGCTATGACAACAATTAGCCAATAAATATATTAGAGGGGTAGGAAAGGAGACTAAAATCTGAGATTTGAAAATATTAATATTAATATTAATATTTTATGATTCACAAGCACCACTAATAATAGATAAAATGAAGTCAGGAAATGTAAACACAATCTCTCAATATTTAGCCATAATACTTTATCATTTCATAACTCATAAAGTCTGTTATGATTGAAATTCATCAGAATCACAAAGACTTCACCTATTTTTAACAAACTCCATTAATATAAATAAATAAATTCAAATATAAATAGTAAAACTCATCCTCAGACACATGTCAAAATGTTTTTTTCTTTTTTAGAGGGTTCTTTTTTCAATAACTTATCTGGCATGTAATAAATTCACTATGAATAGGAGACTTAGAAAACTTCACGAACTCTCAAATTACAGAATTTCAATTCCTTTTTTAGGAGGAACCATATCTCATGTTGCTAGATGGATTGGGTTTTCTTTATTTCTCTTGACTTTGTGTTTTTACTTTATTGTAGGCATTTTTTATTTGGAATCAACTTTAAATTAACATAAAAATGACAGGGAAAGTACCAATAATTTCTTTATACCCTTCACCCAGCTTCAGCAATGCTCAAATTTTACCAATTGATTTATCATATTATATTTCTGAATCATTAGAGGACAAAAATCACTGCAACCCTTTACCATTATGTATGTCAGTCCAACTCTACAAATTCTCACAACTGAAAAACCTTTTTTAAAAAAAATTGAATAATATTGCATTATAATATTAAGGAAGTTTCAGTTGTCCATTATTTAGGATCATTGTTTGTATGTACTACATTTAGTTCACCAATAAAATTCTAAGACTGTTCTTCACCATACAAATGACTCCTTTTAACCACTACATACCTCCTTCTTTTCTGGTAACTATTAATTGTTCATATAATACAGAATTATTTTTCATTTGCTTGCTTTGTGTCTCTAAATACCACATGTTAGTGAAATAATAAGACATTTGTCTTTCTCTGTCTGATGTTTGACTTATTTTATTAAGATTAATATCTCCCACATCTATCCATGTTATGGCAAATGACAGTGATTCATGTTTTTATAGCTGAATAGTATTCCAGTGTGTATACATATTGCATCTTGTTAACCCATTCATTTGTCAATGGACACTTAGGTTGTCTCCAGGAATTGGCTAGGATAAATAATGAATGTTATAAAAATTATGAAGGTACTTATATATTTTCCAGGTAGTGTTTGTACTTATCCTTCTCATAAGAAGAATAGCTATTTTTATTATATATATTTACACTATTTTTCATTTTTGTACAGTGTATATTTCTCGTCCCTGTGGATTTCCCATCACCAATTCATCTGTGAAACATCACCATAGTCCTTGTGCTCTTCCCACCCCTTTTGTTCCTTCCCCCTTATCCTCCCTTTGGGAATGTCTCAGATTTATAGTTGTCTGTTGATTTTGATTCTTTATTTATTGTAATTGATGTTTTTCACCTTAGTCCCTTTTTTGTTTCCTCTAATTCCTCCTATGAGTGACACCATCTGGTATTTTTCCTTTTCTTTCTGGCTTATTTCACTCAGCATAATACCTTCTAGTTTCATTCACATTGCTGTGCATTGTATGAGTTTTTACTTTTTGACTGCTGTATAATATTCCATGGTGTATATATACCACAGCTTCTTGATACAGTCATCTATTTTGGGGCATTTAGGTTTTTTCCATAGCCTGCCTATTGTGAAAAGTGCTACTATAAACATAGGTGTGCAGTTGTCCTTTAGAATTAGTGTTTTTGTTTCCTTTGGGTAAATTCCTAGGAGGGGGATTGCTGGATCATAGGGGAGTTCCATTTTTAGTAGCTTGAGGAAACTCCACACTGCTTTCCATAGTAGTTTGACCGGTTTTCATTCCCACTAACAGTGTAGCAGAGTTCCTTTTTCTCCACATACTTGCCAACATTTGTTGTTGCTAATTTTTTTGATATGTGCCAAGGAATAACTAAATCTTATGGAATTTCAGTTTTTCCTGTTTTGAGGATGTTCTATACTGCTTGCATAATAATGTTGCACCAAATTATATTCCCACATACTGTGTGGGTTACCTCCTCTCCACATTCTCTCCAACATTTATAGTTTGTATTAAGATGACGTGATATTGTTTAGATTTACCTCTTGCTGATAATAAGAATGACATATCTTTCTATGTGCCTGTTAGTTATCTTTGTTGTTGTTGTTGTTTGTTTTTGAAAAATGTCTATTTAGAATATCTGCCCATTTTTATTTTTATTTAAAGATTTATTTATTTATTCATACAAGAGCTGGGGTACAGGCCAGAGTCATGGGAGGTGAGAGGATTTACCAGAGACAGAGTAGGGAGCAGAACAGGCAGACTGACTGAAACACACTGCTGAGGGAAGCAGCAGGTGAGGAGAGGCAGGAGAGGTCTGCTCCGCCATGTGGGGCCTGTCCCTGACCAGCAGCAGGGATTGCACTCATACTGCAGTGGCTGTGGTTTGCTTCATAGTGCGTTGCTTAACCTCTGTCCATTTTTAAATGGATTGGTTTGTTATTGAGTTCTGTGAATTCTTTATAAATTTTTAATATTAACCATTTGTCAGATGTATGACATGAAAATATCTTCTCCTATATAGTAATATGCCTTTTTTTTTTTTGATGAACTTTTTTCATTTTGCAATAGCTTTACAAAGGAATGCCAACAAGTGATAGATGATAATTCCAATTTCCTTATGTCTTACTCAATTTTTATTATTATTTTATTACTATCTTACTGTGAGTTTTGATTTTTAAATCTCAATTATATCCATAATTATTTTCAGTTCTTCAATCAAATATTATTGAATGAACTGATTGAATAATTCAATTAATTATTGTTTGGGAATTTATTTACCATTTTTTAAATATATCTAATATAGTTTGCTGTGTCTATGATTGTAGTCTTCTTTTTTGTTTTGTCCTTCCATATTTTGTTCAAATGAAAATTTATTTATCTAGTGTTTATACTTATATTGAGTGTATACACAAGTATGTGTTTGTGTACATGTGTACCTAATTTCTATGGAGTTGGAACAGAAAGTGTGTGTTAATGTCTGAACTTACTATATACTGCCTTAATAACAACAAATTCATATGATTTTGTTAAATGACAAAATATTTTTTAAAATATTATGTACAGTTTTACATAATATTACAGTAGAAAGTGTATTTACATCCACAGAATGAATCTAGGTTTAAGTGTACAAAACATTAGTTGTCATTACCTCTGTGTAGTTGAATTAGAGGTGATATTATTTACATTATCTGCAATTTTGCATTTCTCTGTGACAACCATGTACTACTGATTTCCACTTTAAGTAGAAGAAATCATTTACATTGTACTAATATTTTCCAAAATATTTCCTTTTAGTTATATCATTACTTTCCTCTAAATGCTTCAACAATTTGCTGTTGCCTAAAGCATAGAGTCTAAATTCTTCATTCTAATATTCAAACTCCTCTGTTACCTAGCACCAGTTTGAATTTTCCCGCTTATATTTTAATTCTCACTCTCAAAACATCAGACTTAACTAAACGAGTTGGCTTTACAAATATACCTCTCCAGAAGTGTGGGGGGTGGTGATGAGAGGATTCACCACCACCATATTTCAGGCAGATCGACTGAAATATGCTCCTGAGGGGAGCAGTGGGCACAGCAGGAGAGGTCTGCTGCACCATGTGGGTCCCCTCCCTGGCTGGGGATTGAACACGCTTTGCTGTGCTGTGGATGCTTCACACTGCAGCACTCAACCTGCTGAGCCACTAAGGAGGCCCCCATCTTTATATTTTTGTTCACTCTCTTTCAGCTATCAAATTGAAAGTGTCTCTTTTTCCATCTATGCAAAACCTACCAACCCGTCCAAATGCAATTATTTTTTTCATCTTTCATAAAACCTTCTTAAAAAGAAAAATAAGCTTAAAGGTAGTTTTTATTTTAAAATCCACAGGACAATATTGCTTAACTAATTTTCTAATTAATCTTTTACTACTCTTTCATTCATTACAGTGACATTAATTTCCCTGTTTTAACTTTTCCACGGTTTCAGAGTTTATCCAAAGGTGCTTAGTCAAGGGGGCAAAAGGGGTTCATAACTCAGCACATGCTATATACCCCAAACTGTGAACCTGCTGTAAGGCTGCATCTGTCCAGATGAAGGGAGGACTTTTTTCTTTCTTTTTTTGATTTCTATCCACAGAGGAAGTCATGTTGCAATTATAGTCTTTCCACCAAGGACATCATTTCATATTTCATATAATGTTCTATATAAATGAATAATGCTATAACTTCTCCTAATTAACATTTAAGGGGTAACATCTGTTCTAGCAAACTGTGATATGAATTACATTTTGTAATTTCTTTGTATATATATCAGATCACCTAGCACAATGACACTTGAACTTTTTATGAACAGATATTAGATATAGAACAATTTAGGTATATCTTACCATAAAATAAAATATATTGAGCTTCCCTCAGATTCCTACATTTCATGCAAATTATAGCTGCAGAAACTTTGCCATCTAGTTTTCCAAACACAACGAGGAGATGGGAAGCATTTGGGAGATAAAGGAGACATTACAATAGTAATTACTGAAACTTCTACTTGTACTCAGACCTAATGTCCCTTACAGTCTACTTTTACTTAAAACATAAGCATTATCCCTGAGCAATAACAATAACTAATGCTATTTTACAGGTTTTATGTGTATTATCACTAGATGATAACCATATCTTTCCATTTCTGACTGAATGTTTAGTTTGGTATGTGGAATAAAACCATCCAGTAAATATTTCTTAAATGGATAAAATAAATTTTATACTAATCATCACTACATATATAAGTCAGACACCATTAACTTTTCCATATAGATGAGCATCCTGAGATAAGAAGAATAAAGAAGAGACATAGGGCCAGGTGTTAGAATATTTTATTACACTTTCCTGCTAACGCAGGGGGTGAGGGAAGTGCATTTCCTATCAAACATGGATCATAAAAAGTAATAGTAAGTTATTAAAGTCACAAAAACATATTCTCTTAAGTGCAGATAATGTTTTTTCAAATTAAATGACTTCTTATCCTCCAAATCGGAAACTTTTTTGCTAGTAGGACACTGTTGTTTACATTTAGTTGAGCACCAAACAGAATTTAATATTCTTGGTTTGGGAATACTGAGTCAGAGACTCGGATACTCTGACAAATCAGGACTAAAAATGGACTTGGCTTCTTTGAACAATGTTATTAAAAACTAGTTGTTTCAAAAGCCTCATGGTGGAGATGCAGTCAAAGCTGTGATAAACATTTATGATGGGTGTAAAAGAACATAAGTCAGAGGCCTCTTCACACAGGTATCATGTGGGATGGACTCCTCTTGCTGCCGTTGCCACAACGGTGTGTACAGCCCCTCCCTGGGAGCTCACACCAGGTGTGGTCAACACTGCCCACCAAAAATGCCTTACCGCTTCCAGTTGCTGGGCAGTAGTGTTTGTTCACAACATAAAACATGTCTAGTATTTCTCTTTTGGCATTAGCTCCTAATACTGAACTAAAGCAATAATCTGTCCCATAGAGAGTGTAAGTCTGCACTTTTGTGCGTTCACTGTTAGTTAACTCTGATCTCATCTGACATATTTGCCTTGATTTATTTATTTTTTTTTTTAAGATTTATTTATTTATGTATACAAGAGCTGGGATACAGGCCAGAGGCGCGGGAGGTGAGAGGATTCACCAGAGACAGAGTGGGGAGCAGAACAGGTAGATTAACTGAAGTACACTGCTGAGGGGAGCAGCGGGCACAGCAGGAGAGGTCTGCTGCACCATGTGGGTCCCCTCCCTGGCCAGCAGCAGGGATCGAACTCGTGCTGCAATGGCTGTGGTTTGCTTCATAGTGCATTGTTTAACCCACTACGCCACCAGGGAGGCCCTTGATTTATTTTTTTAATGTAACTTATGTTTTTAAAAAAAAAATATTTATTTATGCATGTAAGAACTGGGGTACAGGCCAGAGGTACAGGAGCCGTGAGAGGACTCACCAGAGACAGAGTGGGAGCAGAACAGGCAGACAGACTGAAACTCACTGCTAAGGCGAGCAGTGGGTGAGACTGTTGCAGCATGTGGGTCCCTGGCCTGTGGCAGGGATTGAACTTATGCTGCAGTGGCGGTAGTTTGCCTCATAGTGTGTTGCTTAACCCACTGAGCCACAGGAAGGCACTGTAACTTATCTTAATTGTCCACACTTTTGAATAAATGTCCACATTTTTCCTAGAAGTTTTTGGAAGCAGCTGGGGTACATGTATATGTAAGGTACCCTATAGTATAAGTCACAAAGGTAAAAGAAATACATAAATGTTAAAACCCACTTTTCAGATGAAGAACCTGAAACACTAAGATATAAAGTGATTTGCCCAGTGCTTTAGAATCATCAGCATTCTAATGTCAAATCTGCATGATTTTTCACCTTCCAAATTAGTTTTCCTGTTTTTGCTTGAGAATGTGTTTAGAGCACACTTCCACTGAACACAATCGCCTTTCTCTCTTCACTGCTTTCCACCATTTCTTTAGGATGCTCTTCTCTAAGGCAGAATCAGATTATTTTGATGTTTCCTATTCATTTCAAGAGACAGAAGACACAGAGGCATGGGATCAGTTCAACAGAATCTGATCCTGTTGTCTCATTTCATAAGTTGCAAAGGTAAAAGACTGCTGATTAAGCCTGAAGTGTGCCCTCTATATGATTTGTTACCAATTAGAAAACAGGCTGACTAAATTTTGAGCTTCACATTTTAAATTTCAACTGGGAATCTTAAGGCTTGCTAAATATTAAACTTTTTATTTGAAGTGTTTTCTTAAAATTTCTAATTAATAACAAATACTAGGGGCTGTGTTTATTTAATAGGGAACATTACACCGTAATATCATAAACTGGCAAGTTAAAGTTTACTGCTTTGACCAATGTTGAAAAACAAAGAAACAGAAAGTGACATTTGCATCAGGGTTATGTCAGAAAATTGTTCCAAGGAAGATCTGAGGCGCCACACGGCTAATTAGTGTGCCGAATTTTCCTATAGAAGGAAATTTGCTGGCATCACCCCTGGGTCCTAATTTGAGAATGACCTCAAGTCATACTTCCCAAGGTAGTATTAAAGGGATACCACATCAAAGGCTCTTGATAGCGGCACAAAGGAGAATACATTATCTCCATACACTAATAATTTGTTTCTTTGACTGGTAAGTTAAATGGTCTATTTTACTGCAGTTTTATCAAGATCTGAATATGTTAATTTATACTGCCAGTTTCATAGAAGAGATGCAATGGTCAGTCTCTCTACAGTTTGTATAGCCCATGGTGAAGCCTTCCTGGTAATAGTGTCCATGAACTGGGGTTTCTGACATGCTCAGACATGTACTGTGGATTTGCCTCTTTACTCACTCATATTTGAAATGATAAACATATACACAGAAAGATAATCTCAAATGCATATTTTGCTCCTGATGGGTGTGATGTCATGCTGTTTGGATTTTCTTTTTCATTTCTTTTTTTTCCGCATAGGAAAACTAGGGGTGTAGGGGTGGTAAGAGGATTCACCATAGACATAGTGGGGAGCAGAATAGGCAGATTTACTGAAATATATTGCTAAGGGGAGCAGCAGGTGAGACAGGATTGATTTGCTGCACCATGTGGATTAGCTCCGTGGCCTGGGATTGAATTTTTTAAAAATTATGTTAATTTATCCCCATACATCAATTGTATATCTAGTTTGAACATATGAGGATAGTTTACTCAGTTACATTACATGTTAGATAAGATTGCAGACATATGCAAAGCACGTTTTCTTATAAAAGGAAATAAAATACTCCATACTTTACCTTTTTAATCTCCTTTCTACTTCTAGAATTTCCAAGGACACATCTGGATATACATTGAATTCACTAAGAATGATGTTAGTAAAAAAAGAAAAGGTTTGTCAAGTTCACAAGGATATTTATTTGTTCATGATGCCTTCTCTAGATCTCAGTAGCCCAAATAACTAAACAGATTATAATGAATATTGTGTGTGCATGGAAGAGATTATCACATTTTTCATATTTTGTGTTAGTTACACATTTTACAATATTAATCAAGCATTTGATATGTGCAAACATTGTTTGGATCAGTCTAGATACAACAGTTGAAAAAAAATAACCCAAACATATATGAAGCTTGCATTCAATTGGAGGGAAGATAATAAACTAATAAATTTCAGTATGCATATACTACCTTATGATGAAGGTGATAAATGCTATGAAGAAAATGAAATCAAGGAAGGAGAACAAAGATAATTCAAATGATGAAAGTACAATTTCAATAGTGTGGTCAAGGTTTCTGTGATAAGACTCTTTTTTTCCCCTTCATTTTCTAATTTTGCTTTTGTTATTGCTTATTTGTTTGTTTCTGTGTTTTCAATAGTTAAAGTGGTAAAGGATGATCCATGCTGGTTCTGAGAGCAGCATCCCCAGAGGAGAAACAGCAGGTACAAAGGTGGGAACATTCGGAGTCAGTGGAATGGCACAGAGACATTAATTTGCCATTCATTTTTGACATTTAATCTTTAATTTTAGGAGGCCTTAGAGAGAATACTTTCCTTTTAAGATTGGAAACAAGACAAGGATGTCTGCTCTCACCATCCTGATTCAATTTCCAGCAGAAAGGTAATACTAAACAAATAAAAGCATATAGACTGAAGGGAAAGATAAAATTATCTCTATTCACACATCATGAATGTCTATATGGAGAATTCACAACAAACTGTAAAACAAACAAAAAACCCTTGAATCAACAAATGAGGTCGTTTTTGTCATAGGATGCTTGATCAACACACAAAAATCATTTGGAATTCTCTATACAGTTAGTACAAATAAATATGGGTAAATCAAAATAAAAAACACAATACCATTTAAAAGTTTTATAAACAAATGGATTAAGTAGGTATATAACTAATAAACTGTATATGGAATCTGTGTAAGATAAAAATATGTATAAAATCATAAAACACTGATGAAAAATTAAAATAAAAGAAGACCAAAATAAATTGAGAGAATTGTGTTCATTGACTGAAAGACTGGGCATAGTAAAGAAGGGATTCTCCCCAATATTTCCTATAAGTTTACAAGAATTGCTACCAAAATCTAAATAAGGTGTTTGCGTTGTGGACAAAAGCAAGTTTGTTCTACAATTTCATAAAAAGACACCAGAGTAACTAAAACAATCTTGAAAAGGAAAATACCATTCTGCTTTTATGGAAGAAATAATATTTATCTAGACTTGAATACTTATTTAGAATTAAGAATAGAAATTGTTAAGATGGTAAATTCTGAGTTCTCATCACAAGGAAATACTGTATTCCTCCTTTTTGCTTCCCTATATTATATCTATATGAGATGATGGATGTTAATTATACATTGTAGAAATGCATATTTACAATAGATGAAAGTTAAATCAGTATGTTGTGCAATTTAAAATTATACTCTGGAAAATAATTTAGAAATTGAATTAAATTGCAAAAATAAGAAAAATGTGATAACATCAAATGTTGGTGAGGATGAAGAGGAACAGTCTCTCTCATATTTGTTATTTAGATGCATCAAAATTAATTCTTAATGGATTAAATATTTGCCTGAAAAATTAATATGTGTTATATAAAATCATTAGAAGAAAATTTCTGATTTATTCTTTTGATATCAAGAAACATAAGAGAAAGTCAAAGTTATATAAAGCAAGTAAGATGAGAGGGCCTCCCTGGTGCCTACGGGTTAAGTCTCAGCACTCTGATTGCTATGGTCTGACTTTATTCCCCTGCCAGAGAGCTCACTCACACATGCTACAGCAGACCTCTCCTGTCTTGCTCCCTGCTCCCCTTAGCAGTGTGTTTCAGTATCTCTGCCTATTCTGCTCTCCACTCTCTTTCATGCCCCATAACCTTGGCCTATACCCCAGTTCTTCTATACAAAAGTAAAATAAATAAACAAATCTTTTTAAAAAATAAAGATGAGAGACAAGGGCTTGTATCTCTACAAAAAACCCTCAAATTTGTAAGTAGATGCAAGGCATCTAAATGTCTTCAGTTTGTAAATAGACAATTTAGCTAGAAGTGTGGTCTAAGGAAGAAAATAATCCATAAATATATGAAACTATGATTTACTTCAGTAAAAGTCCTAGAAATATAAGTTAAAATTATCAGACATAAATATATGTTCCTCAGCTCTTTTGCTTTCTGTCCTGTGGGTTCTCTGATTTTACCACATGGAAAGCTTGGCACAGATGAATAATAGAGATATGAGAAAATAAGTACCCATGCAATAGGTCCTTGTGTATGGGTATACAAAATAGTAAATAACCCCCTTTCTGTTTACTGGTTGGGCAATTTTCAGCTTCATTCTCCAAGCTTCTGTATGGTACCTAATAGGATCCAAGCCCTGTGACACACAGTGATAATCAGTTGGGTAACATATCCTTGAATGAATTTCCTGAATAAACCTTTTTGTCAGTCACTTCTTTTTCAGGGAACTCAGCTGATACATTTATCTTTAATACAAAGCAATACACATTAATTTTATATCTACAAAGTCATTTAACCAGGTATAAAAATTATCTATAACCTTCATTCAACATGAAATATTTATTAAATGTCTATAATATACTCAGAAGTATAACTTAATCATGTGTTTAACTGTATAATTAATTATGAAATTAATTATAATTATAACATATTCATAATTATAATAAGAAGCTCATTCTAGCCATAAATCTAACAGAGTAAAAAACTAAAAAATAACAGTAATAATGAAACTTTGTTCTCAAGGAGTTTACAGTCTAGTGGAAAGGGAGGCATTTAATAAAGAATCAGAAACAAATTTATTAAATATTAGCAAGTCTGAGGAGCTACTGACTCGTAAAATAAGGATAATGGAGCTAATCAGAGGGATCTTTGGGAAGGGTTCTCTGAAGAAGGTGTGATTGGCTAGAAACCAAAGGCAGAATGGAAGTTATGCAAGCAATGAGTATAGGTTTGGGAGAGGGGGACATTTGAGACAGCAGAATACCAGATGCTGCCATTTACAATGTTGAATATAGAAAAACCAAACAAAGCATCAGACATAGCATTAGGCAAAGTCAAACTAAAACAAAACAAAACGAAAAACTACCTTTTAAAAGTTGACTAGATAAAGGAGGCTGCTACCAGAAAGGAATACAGTGGGGGCAAGAATAAAGAGGGGAGGAAACATAATGGATTAAATATGTGGGCTATAGATGCTTTTCTGGTGAGTAAGAAATGGCAACAACATCTGAAAGTGGGGGGATCCTATACTTCTAAAATAAAAACAATGATGCAAACCAACATTATCTCAATAAATGATTAAAAAGGTAAATCATTAAAAAAGTAACTCTCGGCGACTATCAGACTTATAGGTGCATAATGAACAACCAGGAGAAAAACAAACAAAAGCAAAGTATTGGGAGCAAGGTATCAAGATGGAGCTTTGTGCCATATATGATTAGGGTGATGAATAGGGACAATGACAGTGAATCCTGTGGGCCATGTAAATAACTTTTTTTCTTTAAGAGCCATACTGCAGATTGAAGCATATTTATTAGCAGAGAGTTGGCATGAATGGTTTCTGTTTTCAAAAGACCATTATGACTCCCATAGCTCAAACCCATTGAAAATATATACTATGCCAGACACTGCTCTAAACTGTGCACATTTTAGGGCCTCCCTGGAGGCGCAGCGGGTTGAGCACCGCACTATGAAGCATCCACAGCACAGCAGTGCCAGTTCGACCCCTGGCCAGAGAAGGGAACCACATGGTACAGCAGACCTCTCCTGCCTGCCTGCTGCTCCCCTCAGCAGTGTATTTCAGTCTATCTGCTTGTTCTGCTCCCTGCTCTGTCTCTGGTGAATCCTCTCATGCCCCTGCACCTCTGGCCTATATCCCAGCTTTTATATGGATAATTAAATAAACCTTCAAAAAAAAAATAAAACTATGCACATTTTACATATTGGGCCTTCAGAACAGCCTCTGAGATTTGCATAGTCAAATCTATAAGAGTGAGGAGCATGAGGAACAGAGTAATTTTGTCAAGTCCACACAGTTATGCTGCAGAGCAGACCCCAGCTGTCTGACTTTGGTTCTCACACTGTTAACCCCCAAGCCAAACAGTGTTAAGAGGAGAGGTGTAACAGAATAGATGTGGGTACCAATTAGAAGTCTATTCAGTTGTCCAGGCAGAGGAGTTGAAAACTTTGTCTATGTTATCAAAAAGAGGTGGACACAGGGGCCTCCCTGATGGTGCAGTGGGTTGAGCACTGCACAGTGAAGCAGTCACGGCACAGCAGCGCTAGTTCGATCCCCTGCCAGGGAAGGGACCCAAATGGCACAGCAGGCCTCTCCTGCCTCATTCACTGCTACCCTCAGCAATGTATGTCAGTCTGTCTGCCTATTCTACTCCCGCTCTGTCTCTGGTGAATCCTCTCACCTCCCACAACTCTGGCCTGTACCCCAGCTCTTGTATGCATAAATAAACAAATAAAAAAATGATATAGACACAAATGAATCAAATGAATGGATGAGTTATGGTTCTCAAATGTGAACAATTTTGATCCAAGCCGCCACCTACGATGAGTGGTAATGTTTGAGAAAAATTTTTTTGGTCATCAGTACTTGGGAATAGAGTGCACTTGGAATCTAGTGAGCAGAAGTTGGGGGTGACACTAAGCACTTGACAATGCATGGGACAGCCCTTGCAACAAAGAACTACTTAGTCCAAAGTGTCAATGGAATTAAGATTGAAAAACGCTGTTGCAAAAAATTCTAGGAGGAAATTTGATAAAACTTGATGGTGAATAGGGTATGTGAGATTCAACAGCAAGAAGTGTCAGGGATTTTTAATAATGGAAAAGAGAGTGATAGCATTATGGAGAGCACAAAAAAACTACTAGGTTTGAGGGATAAACTGTCAATTAGTCATCCAAAGAGAATTTTCCACTGAGTGGTGATTTCTAGAACACAGGTAATTCAGGGTTAGAGATATATCTGGATATAAATATATATGAAATCTTGAGCTTCTTCTGGTGCTAGAACATAGAATAAAAGTTGGCCCTTCAAGAGTGAAATGTTTAATATATTTTTATTGAAAAAAAAATGAAGAGAGATATATAGAGGAAGAGGGAGAAAGAAACAGAGAGGTTGGAATGAAAATAAAAGAATGTGTGGTCTCCCTGGTAGTGCAAGGGGTTAAGTGGCAGCACTATGAAGCTATCCATCACCACTGTAGCACGAGTTCAATCCCAGGCCATTGGTGTGACCCACATGGCACAGCAGACCTCTCCTGTCTCGCCTGCTGCTCCCCTCAGCAGTATGTTTCAATCAATCTGCCTGCTCTGTTCCCCACTCTGTCTCTGATGAATCCTCTACCCTCTGCAACTCTGGCTTGTACCCCAGTTCTTGAATGTATAAATAAATAAATAAATAGATTAATTAATTTTTAAAAAAAGAATGTGGTCTTAAAGAAGTCAAGGGAGGATATCTTTTTAAAAATGGTAGTGTTGTGGTAGGAAATTAATTCTAAAAAAGGATAAAAATAGTCTTTCAGGTGCATGGAGGTCTTTGGGCCCTACTCAAGATCGAATTTGGAATGATGATTTTGGGTCAAATTAGAGTCAAGCGCACACACATACACACACACTCACACACAGAGATATCATTCAAAAATAAATCTACTAAATAAATTATTGGGGTATACGTAGTTTCCTATGTTCTGGACTTTATAGGTAAAATGATAAAGACCCACTCAAATACCCCAGGGCGTATGTTATTTCACAGTGATGCAATGGATGCTCAGAGAGGTTAAGTGAGTTCATGGGCATATTTTGGAAACTGCTTTCTAACCCAAGACATATAGGCTCCAGTAACTGCATTCTTTCTCTTACAAAGCACAAAAAGGAAAAACCTCTAAGCTCAGTGGCAACTACTTCTGTTGACTTTAATCCTATTTACAAAATTTGGATTCATCTCACTCAGATACAAAATTGTTCTCACATTTTTTTCTCTCTTTTTGTAAGCAAGGTTGACCAGGAAGCTATTAATCATGGCTGCAATAGATAAAGCTGAGTTCTCAAAACCAATCTCCATTATTCATTTGGAACCACATTGTGGACTGAGATACTGTATCACCAAAGCAAACAGATGGTCCCTGCTTCTGGTATAAGTGCTTTACAAAGGTATTCCTATCTGTGGTCCACATTCTGAAACAACTTTTGTCACATATTACAAGGTCATACTATACAGTTGAACTTTAATTAATTTCAATGGGAATTAAAGTGTATTTATGAATAACATTAGAAAAAATACTATATGTTTAGCTTTGATACAATACAATTAAATATGATATATTCTCATTCCATATCTAACAATGAGAAAATTCCACTAAGTGGATGATAGGTGTGCATATTTTATCCTGACTGTCCTCTTTTTAGCCATTTGGCCTTCTCTGGTACAAGTTCCACTCGTGAGTTAGAAAGATTTTTCCAATGTGCAAATCAGATTACTCTGGTGTCCTGTCTAAAACCTTTAAATGAATCCCCATCATCTATAAAAGGAATCATCATGAGTAATCTTCTTAGACTCTCTAAGTCGTTCAAGAGTACAGTTAATAAAGCAACTGATTGGGAGTAAACACCATACAATCCTACCCCTATGGTAATGTTCAACCACTGAGTTGTAATGGTTTTCTAAAATAAGGGTTGTTAAACAAATCCAGTCTGTCTCTTGTTTAGGTCTGACCTGCAAACTAGCAAAATTTTTAACATTTTTAAATAGTTGGCAAAAATTCAAAAGAAAAACACAACTTTATAACTCCTAGAAATTACATGAAATCCAAATGTCATTGTCCCTACAAAGAGCTGCATGGAGCACAGCAGTGTCTAGTCACCTATGTATTACCTATGGCTTCCTTCATGAAACAATAAAGGTGAGTATTTGGACCAGAGGTCACTTGACCCACAAAGCCTAAATTATTTATATCTGACCCTTAACAGAAAAAATATGCCAATACCAAATTAAAGACTCTTATTAAGAAGGAGAAAAGTAGGGTTGTAGAGAGGCTAGCAGTCACTTTGTAAAGGTCAAGTTTCTTTGTCAAGGGATTTCAACTTATAATGAGTCTTGTCTTTACACATGCAAATATATTCTTTTGAAGTTTCACCTCTTGTGAATTGAATTGCATAAAATATATGGATATCTATGTATATCATAATGTTCTCTGACACTGTTAAAAAACCTAAAATATGTATGTATAATCCCTTGGATGTATTTTGCTTCAAATTACTAGTCTTTCTCTCTGAAAAACATCACCATCTCATCAGTGTGAAGTTTTCTCAAAATTTCTTTTAGCTAGTATCTCCCTCGGGAAGATGTCCCTGACCTACTCCGTGCCTACTGCTAGGTATCACTTTCTGTGCTCTCAAAGTCCATATGATGGATCTATTAAAATTGTTTTGACATGGTTGAGATTATAATTGAGCACCTGAAAGCCTAGGACTTCTTCCTTGCATTTTTATTCCTTATGCATATGATATTACCCAAAATATAGTGTGTATATTTATATATGTAATTTACTGCTCATAAAATTTTGTTCATTAGTATTCAAGAAATGCACACACATCTTTGACCAGTTTGATCCTGATTTCACTCAAAAGCAAAGACTAGGCTCTTCTTTGATAGAAGAGCTTTAGAGGTGTGAAAAAGTCTTAGCGACAGACTCACAGTTTTGGGGAAATGAGGAAACTGTTGAGAGATTTCATAAGTAATAGTAATAAGGGAGTTAAGCCTGATTTAAGCTGTGTGCATGATGGGATAAAAATTGTAAATCATAGCGAATGATCTCTACTCATTCATTCTTCCATGATAAAACTACAGAAATAAAAAAAAAAATTATGGTAGCCAACAGCTTCCCATCTAGGGGGTAAAACAAATGGCAGAAGAGCACTTATCATGTCACAGGCACCCAATATGTATTAACAAAATATTTTTTTTAATTACTAGACTTGTAAGTCACCATTAAGGGATACAGTAGAGGTGTCAGAGAGTATCAGAAATGTTTACATACAGTTATGGTATTTTCATGGCACTCTGCATAGCTTTATTAGTCTAAGTTAAAAAATACAGTGATTATTATTATTAACAATTTGTGATTACTTTCTTAGAGCCAAACATCATTCTTAGTGCTTTATGTACATTTTGTTAATTTTTGTAACAATCCCATGAAGGTCTCCTAATTCTTGCCAGGTACTGTGAGTTCTCCATGCTATTTTCTGGCTTCTGTCTCCAACACTTACTCAGACTTACTCTTACCCAAACACCTGAGACAGATTTTAGTTAATTTAAACACCATTTTGTAGAGTCTGCCTCTGTTGTAGGAAGCTCTTCATTCAGGATTTCTTCCTAACTTAGGAAGACTAAGGAAGACTTAAGACTAAGGAAGAGTTATGTGATTCTTTTTTTTTTTTAAGATTTATTTATTTATGCACATAAGAGTCGAGGGAGGTGAGAGGATTCACCAGAGACAGAGTGGGGAGCAGAACAGGCAGACTGACTGAAACACACTGCCGAGGGGAGCAGCGGGTGAAGCAGAAGTCTGCTACACCATGTAGGACCCCTCCCTGGTCAGCAGCAGTGAATCAAACTCCTGCTGCAGTGGCTGCAGTTTGCTTCATAGTGTACTGCCCACCCTGCTGTGCCACCAGGGAGGCCCAATGTGATTAAATCTTGAGAATTCATTATGTGATGTTCCATCAGTGAATATGATAGTTTTACTTACCCCTTTGTTCATTCATTTACCACAGTTTAACTTGTGTACCAGGTAGTGTGAATTTATAATAAAAATCATGGTCCCTCACAGCCATGGTCTTCCTAAGCTCATGAGCACTGAATGTGAATATAGATGATTTGATGGAAGCAACATGGATTAATGGTCGCAAGAGAAACTGTGTCTACACCAGTCTGGTAAAATCAGAAAAGACTTTGTAGGAGCAACAGAATCTAAATAAAGAAAACACAGAGGGGGAAATGTGTGCTGGGAAGGGTGTTCTGAGCAGAGGCAGCAGCACAAGTAGAAGCAAGGGGCATGAACAGTCATATCACCTTGAGAAAGCCTTGGAGTAGTCTATTAGCCATAGAATGGGAAGAAGGAGCAGTGGGGGAGAGAACAAGAGGAGTGGGAATGGAATCAGATGCAACTGAATTGATAAAGGCTTGGGTGCCAATGCAAGGATGCTAACAAGTGGAGAGAGTGGGATGAGGAGGATGAGGAGGGGACAAGTATCATGAACCATCTGTAATTTTGTATTTTGCTTTCTTGGTTAACAGTCAGACTGTAAGAGTTTTTTTTTTTTTTAAGATTTATTTATTTATGCATACAAGAACTGGGGTGAAGGTCAGAGATATAGAGTTGGGGGGCAGGAAGGAGTGAGAAGATTCACCAGAGACAAAGTGGGGAGCAGCACAGGCAGACAGACTGAAATACATTGCTGAGGGGAGCAGCAGGTGACACAGGAGAGGTCTGCTGTGCCTTGTGAATTAGCTCCCTGGCTGGGGATTGAACTCATGATATAGTGGATGGAGTAGCTTTCATAGTGCTGTGTCTTAACCCTTTGCCGGAGGCCTTAGTCTGTAAGAGTTCTATTTTACATGGTAGGTGGTAAAATAGCATGACCAAAGTTGCAATGAAATTATAGCAATGGAATTTGAAAGGTGAGTCATGCTGGCATTTGGTTAAGCAGATTACATAAAAGAATGTGTTTTTCCACTGTGATGTTTTCTTTTTAATCATATGTGTGCGCATGTGTACAACATTCTACTTTTTAATATTCTCATTTTCTATATTGAGTGGATATTTAAAATTGTGACAAGATTAGTAAACAGATGATAAGAGGGAAAAATCTTAGAGGACACTAAATCTCATAAGCATGTGTTTGCCAGTATTGAATTGTTAAAAGAGAATGTAACATTTTAGTTAATCAAAATGCTCTCTGCAACAACTTGATACTGTGCTTTGGTGGAAAAGAGGATACTTTGTGAATGAATGAATATTTTAAAATATTCTTCTGTATTTCTTTATTGTGGTTGTTCTCAAATGACATGCATAAAAAGGAATTGTACTACAGTCAACTAAACTCAACAAGTTGGAAAATTAAATTAATCTGGAGAATTATTGAGAGGTCACTTTTTTTATTCTGTTATTTAATTCTTGTAACAGATAAGTGAGATCATAGCACATCTATTTCACATATAATGTAACTAAGTAGGGTCAGAGAAGTTAGCTATCAGGTCAAATGAATGTCTAATTCTCAAGTCCTGGACTGTTCATATCAGCTGCTAAACATACAGAAAAAATAGTACTAAGCAGAGAAACACCGCTCTCCGTAGGCACAGCTTGAACTGAGACAGAGAAAAGGTTCTATTTTATGCTAGAAATACATCTTCAGTTATCAGACAGTGCTTACGTGTGTAAAAGAGTGCTTACCTGCCTTTGTACATGGGAAATGAGTAACAGCACCATCTTATAAGAACTCCCTAGACTTGAAGTCTGTTTAAGAGATAGCTTGTAAACCTGGTCACTATATTGAAGGTGAACCTCACTGATATTTTTAAATACTCAGTTCATAAAATTATAACATCTTAAATATGAAGAAGGCCTCTGAGTTTATTCCCAATTCCATCAGTTTTCCTGATGATGAGCTAAAAAACAGAAAAAAGAATATTTAGAGAATGTTTAATATTAGTCTATTTACTCAAAACATGCATCAACGATTTGTCAAGTCCATCATGAATAGCATTTATAACACTTAATACCACATACAACATGTCAAGACTGATATCATTATCTCTGTAATAGAGATAAAGACTCTGAAGCTGGAAGGTTTGAGGTGAACTCAGGGTTCTATATCTTTTACAATGACAAGACTAGCACTAAAACTAACTTTGCTTGGTTCTAACATCCGTACCACTTTCCTCACTCTGCCTCTCCCAAGGTTGCCCAGCCACCCTAGTAGCAGAAGACTGAAGTGCCCTATAGCAAAGTGTTTTGTCTCCTACCCCAGTTACCCCGTGACCATTCTGCCCATCTGAGACTACCCCAGTTTCAGGCAAGGGAGATAAGCAGGGGCAGGAAAAGATCTCTCTCTATTGGAAGGAACACTGTCATACTTTATCCCTGCAGGAATGTCCCATGCCCACAGCCACAGAACTGTACTGCTCACCAACTGTAAGTTCTATATGCAACTTTAGTAGTGATTCATTCTGTGACCTTGATCAAACCACTAAGTCTTTCTTCATCTCAGTTTCTCCATCCATAATGCGATTATAAATAATACATGCCCCCTAGCTACTTCACAGGGGTCATAAAGACATTAATAATGTAATTATTTCTAAAGTACTTTGAAATCCTTGAGTGAAATATGATATTAAAAATATCATTGCACTGAAAATATTCCTTGACAGGCAGACTTAAATGAGAAAAATATTGTTCTCTGAGTGGGAAATATATCTGATGGGGCACATAATTTTCTTGGAGAAAATTTCATACAAGGGTCTCAAAACCTCATTATTTTTGTTTAAGGTGTTGAGACACTGTGGTATGTAGACCATTGGTCAGAGACCTCAATGGACCATACTCTTTTCTCTACACTTTTATAACTCTATCAAAACTTGAAGAGGAAGTGAGATTTTAAAAGCCCACAGACTGGGCCTGTCAGATAAAAAGCACGACACACAGTTACACTTAAATTTCAGATAAACAAAAAATGATGTCTAATATAAGTACATCTCAAGTATTGCATGGAGCCCACTCCCACAAGAATTATTCATTAAGTAAGAATCAAATTTAATATTCAGTTTTTAAAAATTCTTTTTTTTTATTTGTTAAACCTGGCAACTCTACCTCAAATATCACTTATTTTTAACTACTTTGATTATTATAAGTCTGAATTAGTAAAAACCTCTTATGAAATAATTACAAAGGGAAAATTTCATTGTTTTCAGAGAGCTTAAAAATTAAGCTCTCACAAAGTTGTGATATCTGAAAGGTGAAAATTGTGTTTGATTCTTTTTATTTTCTGGATTAGTCATGGTTTCAGTAACATTGTAAGTACCAGATAAATGGTTGCTAAACTAATGAATGACTAAATGATGGAGTAAATGGACAATTTGAATTAAACTAATTTAAAGTACTTTGGGAATTTATTTAAAAATACATACTTGGGTTATAATCATTTACCATAATAATTCTTTATGCTATGCTTTCCTACAATGACTAAATTAGCTTATTAACTTTCTTTCCTTACAAGTTTTTGACTCAACAAGAATTTATTGAAGACCTTTTCAGCCACAGTGGTTTCATCCTGAAAACTAACATACATAATATGCAGTATGAGACGCTTTAACCAATGACTGAGATAGAAGACCATCTATGAGCAGGGGCCAGCAGGCCCACACAACAGTGACTATCTTCAGGATTGCCTCTGTGGTACCCTGGAGAATTATGAACTCATGCCAGGCTCTGGGTCAATGTGTGATGAACAGAGCTGACATAGTTTCAAAGACATGACAAGAAAAATAGGACATGTATCTATTTTCCACATATGTGTGACATCATATGGCATTTGTCTTTCTAAATCTCACTATATTCTCTTAGTATAATCCTTCAGATCGATCCATGTTGTCACAAGTAGCATGATCTTACCTTTCATACCAGAGTAGTATTCCATTAAGAACATTCTTTTGAAAAAAAAAAAAAAAAACATTCAACATACTAAAAATGTAAACAGAGCACACCAAATTTACAAGGTGTAGTGACATCAGTTATGAGAGGGAAATATATAGTCACAAAGACAGATCTCAAATAATCTAACTTTATAACTCAAGGAACTAGAGAAAGAACAAACAAAGCCAAAAATGAGTAGAAGGAAGGGAATAGTGAAGATCATAACATAAATAATGGCATAGAGAATAGAAAAAATATTTAGAAGTCAAGTTAAAAAGAAAAGTATGTAATAAAAGAAAAAAAAGGGACAATGAAACCTTCCTTGAGACATGAAATGGATACTGGGACCTATGGGAAGAAAACCTAAGCTTAAATTCTGATCTCCAACTAGCTCAGCAATCTTGAGAGGTTCACTTAACCTCTAAAAGAACAATATCTTGTATGATAGAATGGGAGTAATAGAACCTAGCACATGAGTTCATTATGAGCACTGAGCAAATGGTGCAAACCAAGCACTTATTTCATGGAAGGTAAGGCAGGTGTGCTTCTCCATGTAGTTTGTATTATCCTTCATTGTATTTTTCTTTAAGACATGGCATAATAGCATATTTTAGATCTCTTATTTATCTGAAGTCGGCAATTTAAATATATCTATATAAAACAAATATATTCTAATTATATTTATACTTTACATGCAAAAAATGTAAAACACATCTGTACATACTAACTTAATGTTATCTGCAGGTCACATTGTACTGTTTTTCTGATTGTGGTATTATTTGTTCTCCTCTGTTATTCAAGTTATCATAGTGGTAGTATTGAGAAGGTCTGGAATAAATTAATTAAAAAATAACTTGAGGAAATGTGTGCGTGTGTAGAATCAGAACTCAGTAAAACTGTTATGTTCCAGTCTCTTATACTTTTTATAATGTTTAACTCCCAAAACAATGGTTATGTTATGGTTCATTATTCCTAAATTATATATTAGTAAAGAGAGGCATAAAGGGATGAAACCTATCCAGGACAAGATAGTGCATGAATGGATTGAAGACAGACCTATGTTTGCCTGCTGCCAATTCCCTTGCTCTTTCATTTCACATCATTGCCTCAATAGCTAAGGAACCTGAGGTCAAGACTTGCACTGTGGGAAAGAGAGCCCTATCTAAATGCAGAGAAAGGGTTCCAAGGTGGAGTTTTAGATTGATTTTGCTCTATACTGGACTTAGATGGTTCCTTTTCAAAAACTAACTAAATGATCATGAAAGATCTTGACAAACACTAGTAACAGAAGGGATAATGTCTCTCGGCACCTAAATGTTTCTGAGTTCATTGCCCAGTTACTTTGGGAGCATCAGCATAGGCAGAAGAGGAGGAAGCCACTTCTGCGAGAGGACATTTCCTACAGTGCTGGAGGTAACATCTGTGAGTCTCGGTCTGGTGACAGTGTTAATTTCAAGCTCTGTTAAGTACATGAAATAATAAGTGTACAATATCTTATTCAGACCAAAATTACAACACCATTAGTTCCTTCACTAACATGGAATAAATTACCCTTTGACACAGAGTTTACATTGATCAAGCAAAAAGAAGATGCTAGAGGAAAAGAAGACTGATCCAACTATTTGCTCTAGGCCTCTCTTGCTTTTTTGTCTGTTCCTCATTTTTCTTCCCTTCAGTCCAAGCTGTAGACTGCTTGTTCCTTGCATCTTCCCCACTCATTCATGCCAGTTAATTACCAATTACTTCATTTATTACCTCACTCATGTATTCCCTCTGAAGCCAATTTTGTCTCCAGTCCAGTGGCTTAACGCTATAGTATGAATCTCAATCACCTAGAGACTTTACTCTGGTAAAGACTGTTCTACCAAACTAGAGTATTTGATTCTTGGGCCTAGAATTTGCATTTATAACAAGTTTCTAAGAGATGCTGCTGGGGCACACTTTGAAAACCACTACTTCAATTGGTGAGAACCTGACTCAGAAGGGCTTTAACTCAGAACACAGATGCTTGTTGTGAGTTACCTCTTCTAATCTTTTGGCTCAGTAACTAGCCATTTACTATGGATAAGCAATTTTAACTGAACCTGTTGTCAGAATCTAAACTCTTGTATTTTTGACCCTGTTAACTACTTACCTTGCCCGCTGAGATAACAGCTGCACTTTGCCTGATTATGTACATATTATCTGTCTTCCCCTTATATTCATACCAGATATCGACAGTGCCTTTTGGGATATAGTATAGAAAAACCAGACAAGAAGCAGGATTCTGAGGACAGACAGATCTGTGTGTGACTAGCAGCCCTAATCCCCCTGGATTCGCTTCATTATTTTAAAAGTCATTATAAACAATACCCAGTTAGTGAAACTGCCATGAAGATCACACAAATTAAGAGTTCTAAATTTAAGGGTCCATCAGAATATCCTCATATTTATAAAAGCACAGTTTTCCAGACCCCATCCACAAATATTTTGAGTTATATGTAACTTCAAAGAGTTTGCATTTATGCTAAATACCATATTTTGAGAATCACTAAATCTCTAAAAATAAAGACTTTAACCAAGGTTTGGCCAAATCCAGGAAATGAAAATATAGTTTCCCGCCTACTTTTCTATTTTCACCGATTCTGTTATCTTTATTATTTGAATGGGTGCACAGAGACTTCCTTGCCCTCATGTCTGCTTAACTTGGCATATCTAATTCTGACATTCCTTTTTCTTTTATCAGATCAGAAGTCTGTTGCATTTATATGCTTCATTGCCATGATCAAGTTGGTCCAACTGCAAGTCTGTTTCTCTGCTTAATGTGTCATCTAATCCAGATTTCAGGCTCTTAATATCTTCTGCTTCTGTACATTCATCTGCATGTGGCCTCTCAGAAACTCTCTCTCATGATTAGTCACATGTTTTAGCACCACTGAAGGTGTGAGAATGGATTATTTTCTGCTCCAGGTGAAAGCAGAATATCATCTCAACTGTCCCTGTTGGAGAGGTTTTGAATCTAGTGTTCTGTTAAAACAAACAGACTGTCTCAGTGCAGACAGCTGTGTCTGCCCCCAAACACTTTCAACTTTTCAACAGCAACAACAAGATAAAAGAGCATCAAATCCATTCTGAAATTTGTCCGCTGGCAATAAGCCTCTTGTTTCTTACTCTGGAGAGGAGCTTTTGAGTCTCCACTTTTCTTTTCATTTTTCCATACCCACCTCTCTTCCCCACACTTGTGTGCCTGTGCCCCCCACACTCATCCTCCTTCCCATTGTGCTCAGCTGAAGGGATGCAAAAGGCAAAGATCATACTGTACTTTTTAGAGATAAAAGCCTGCCTACTTCATTTATAATGCCTTGCTCGTGTACTACATGTTTCATCTAGGCATCCTCAAGCACTACATAAACGCTTTACAAAATTTGCTATTGTCCTTAGTTCCCAAAGGAGAAATTGAATGTAAGCTACTCTCTATAATATTGCATCTCATCAACTCCAATGGATTATGCACTAATTTAAAGAGTCCACATGCCTATTTCTGCTCCTATTTCTCCAGAATGCATTAATTGTTTAAAAGGCATTTTATGTAAATAGCAAAAGGTAGTTTCTCTGTAAAAGTGGTTTCTCAGGATGAATTTTGGAAAATGAACTTTAGTACAAATGCCGTATGATAAATGATATATAACAAATCAAGTGGTTACTGTAAAAATATCAATTAAAATATAATGCACCCTGGTAGAATTCACATTAGAAGCTCAGTACAATTAAATATATTATGCATCTAAATCTTATCAAAAAGTCAAATATAGTTGCACTTTAAATGTGCTCATGTCCTCTCCCCATTCCTAACCAACCTTCCCCTGCCCCTACTCCTGGACACCCACAGCACTTTAAAGGAGAAAGAACAACTTTGAATGCCTTCTTGTATTCTGTTTTTATGGGTCTTAAACATTCAATATGAATCTCAAGTTTCTCCACTTTCTGAAGACTGATGAATTAGTATAGAATGAATCTTGGAGAAAAGATCTAACTACAATGCCCAAAGGTTTTATTAGCTCTCTTAATTCTAAATATTTCGTCTCACCAGTCTTTCTTTTGCTATTTTGCATTACTACAAACTGAAAGTTCTAAAGAAGATTTTACTTTAAATGAGTCTGCTGTCTGCAATTAGTCAGAAATTGATCAATACACAGAACGGCTGTGTACTTATTGAGATGAAGCCATGCAAAACACAGCTCCTAGTCAGACACACAAGATCCATTTGCAGGGACAGTTATCCATCATGCAAGTACATTGACATTCATTGACCATCAACTCAGGGGCATGGTAGTGCATATATTTTATTTGTTCTAAGCAAAACTGTTTTGTGGCAAATACCAATGACCCAATCTTTAAAGTTGGATTGGAGGCTTAAGGAGGATATATAACTTGATTGGGTTTATATCCTAGCAAAAGAATCAGGATTGGAATCCAAACCTGAATACATACAAAAACAAAAAAGCAAAACAAAAATTTCAGCAAATTTAGTTGTGTTTTTTCCTATACAAGCATCATAGTTTTATGTATGTGATTTAATTAAATTTGTCAAATAAAAATTGGTATTTGCTCCATATGAATAGTAACTTGTTAGTGTCTTGTTGGGTGAAGAAGATTTAACCTTACATAAAATAGCATTTTAATTTGGTTTCAAGGATTTTATTTACTCAAGTTAGTCACTCCCCATCTCCAGGAGTGTTTTGTTTACTCATGTGGTGCTTCTGGTATGTCATGCGCAGAGACACAGAACAACATAGAAAGGTTGCCCAAAAAGAAATGATCTTCATGTCACATAATTTTCAAGTATCTCTTATTAAAATGTACTTATTTATTTTCTTACATCATTGTTCAATTTTGTACAGTATTTGCTTTTCCCCCTCAAATGCAGTTCCCATAGCACCAATAACACCCCCAATCCACCACCATGGTCTCTTGGGCTCTTCCCTCCCCCTATTTTGACAAAATTTGACCTTTTGTTCAGCTTCTCTATATTCTACATATATTCCACTGATTTTTTTTCCTTCTTAAATTTTCAGGTTATCTTCATGGACATTATCTTAAAGGGAAAATCTGTTCAAAATTTTTGTGTTTGGAATCTAACTCCATTTCATATTTTCAAAAATTATGGTTTTAATATTACTGAATTTTCCAGAAAACAACTAACCTGTAAATTGCGGCAAGGTTTTATTTATTTGTTAAGAATGCATCCAAGGACCTCCCTGGTGGCGCAGTGGGTTGAACGCCATACTGTGAAGCATCTGTGGCACAGCAGCGCAAGTTCCATACCTGGCCAGGGAGGGGACCCATATGGCACAGCAGACCTCTCCTGCCTCGCCTGCTGCTCCCCTCAGCATGTATTTCAGTTGATCTACCTGTTCTGCTCCCCACTCTGTCTCTAGTGAAACCTCTCACCTCCCACAACTGAACCCTGGCTCTTGTATGCATAAATAAATAAATCTTTTTTTTTTTTTTAAAGAATGCATCCAAGAATTGTTCACTCTTTTGGAAAAGCACAACATAAGCAACAGTGCTGTAATATTTGAATTGTAAATAAAATACACCTGTTTTAGGCAGCTTCAATAGTTTTTATTATGATTCAGATGCTGGCATCTTTTTTGTCTTTAACAAATCCTCCTGGTCATTTGCATATCAAAAGGCAAATTAATTCATTACAAACTATTTTTCTTTTGTTTCTCCTTAATATGTCTCAGAGCAATAATTTAAAACAGATTGTGTTAGTAAGTTAGATATCTATAAATTCCATTTCAATATAGTTGATGCAATATGAATCATTTATTATTAACTAGTGTATCTATCATTATAGGATAGAGAACCAACTTACCTAAACTCAATTTTCATCTTTTTATCTTCTGTACCACAAGATGTTAAATGCCTCTCCTTGACTATGTAGTCCTTATGGTTTATTCTAAATGGGTAGTACATATTTGTAGTACTTACAAATCTCTAACAATCATAATTCAATTTAAAGTTTCAAGACACTCTAGACAGTAAAAGTAATATTCTCTACAGTTAAAATACCTATTACAGCACTAGATTATACTTGTTTATCTGGTAAATTATAAAGGTGGAGAAAGTTCAGTATTTGCAGTAATAGAAGATAGAGAAACTTAGTGCTTCAGGGACTATGAGTTAGAATTCCTGATCTGGATAGTTACTGACTGATGGTCACCTTAATTATATTTTATTTTGTCAGTTCAAATGGGATATGAATCTCAAATATACCCCTTCATATAGATCTCAAATAAATTCTCACATAGAGTTCTAAAGAACTTATACAAAAATGTTAATTTCCATACTGAATATGGTGG
This sequence comes from Galemys pyrenaicus, assembly GCA_019455555.1. Classification (NCBI taxonomy): domain Eukaryota; kingdom Metazoa; phylum Chordata; class Mammalia; order Eulipotyphla; family Talpidae; genus Galemys; species Galemys pyrenaicus. The sequence goes on along the minus strand of JAGFMF010011774.1, from coordinate 92,859 downwards.
CTGAGAACTGAGGGCAACCTGTCAGCACCAGGGGTGTGGGCAGGTAAACTGAGCCATGTGCAATGGCACTTGAAAGTATTACATGAAGTGTGTGCACGCACACACACACACACAATAGATGTTTCTAAAAAAGTTAGGTAATTAGTAAAAACATCTTTGAAAAAAATTGTGCTATACAACAATATACTATTTTTAGAAATGTTAAAAACTATGCAAACAATATTTATTTTGCAACAATATGTAACAACAGGAATGTTAAGCACATTGAAATAGTGGACTGTAGTGGGTAAGTGCCTTGGTAACAGTATTAAGTTAAAGGGTTATAAAGGATTCTTTTTAAATTTTGTTATAGTCTATGCTATGTAGTGTAATTTCAAAATTATGTACTTAATAGTTTCTTCACAGAAAAAAAATGCATCATTTCACAGTAAAAATTCTCTACTGTAAATTTTTAAAAAATAAATTGTTTTTCTTTAATATAAAATGCACAAATACATGAAATATGCATATATGTATAGACTATAAATACATGCTAAAGTCCAGTAAGGGTATACAGACAATATGCAGTTTTAGCTGGGCTGTTTTATTCATGTCCCTGTCAAATCACATCCCAGCCCTGACTCTCACATCCTCACTGGCCTGCCTTCACTCTGTTCTCCATTTCAAAGTCTCAAAAATCAATTTAACAAAGTAGGAGTCACCCAGGAAGGTAGAGATAGGAAGGAACTGCTGTGTGCAAGGCTGGCTTCTCTTTATTGGGTCCAAGGAGGAGGCCAGGACAGGCTCACAATACAAACTCGCCCCAGCACCACTTCAGGACAATCTTTTGGATGCCTAATCTCATCTCACAGAGATGATGTTTAGTCACTTGCAGAAATAATCCTAAAAAAGTCAAGCTCACCATTTGGCTCTCAGAATCAAATTTTGATAAAACATTTTAAAAAAATTTGATAGAAGGATTCTAAGTGTTACCATTACAGAGGAAATTCCTTATGAAAATAAAGAGAATTATTCATGTCTGGATAGTCTGATCCCTGTGGGGTTGTGTCTCAGTATGGGGAAAGATTTTTATTGTTTTGTTTTGTTTTTCCTAAAGATTTAGCTATTTATGCACATAAGAACTGGGGTACAGGCCAGAGGTGCGGGGGAGGGGTGGTGAGAGGATTATCAGGAGACAGAGAGCAGAACAAGCAGATCTACTGAAAGCAATAAAGAGACAGGAGAGGTCTGCCTAGCCATGTGTTATGGCTCCCTGATCTGGGATTGAACTCGTGCTGCAGTGACTGCAGAAAGCCCAGAACTGTGACCTAATCCCTTGCATCACCGGGGAGAACCCAGGCAAGTGTTTTAACAAGTTTTCCTTAACATCAGTAAATAACACCTAAAGAAGTCATTCTCCTTTGCTTCAACATTTTGATTGTGAAATTAACGTTCAGAATGCCTGTATTTAAAATGGAAGGGTGCTGAATGTGGAAAAAAAAACAGTTCAGTATGGGAAAGGAAGAGTCCTAATTTTAAAAGACCCTTTTGTACACAATATGTAACAGCAGGGTCAAGTAACTTTGGTTTACATAGGTGTAACAGAATCCAATTGTTAGCTGTTCTGATGAATTCAGTGTATGTCGTAAAGCTGAAAGCCATAGTTAGAATGTGGTTAGACCCAACAAGCGTTGCTAGAAATGAGTCTGTCTGGTCAGTTTGTCTTTTTGGAAGTCACCTCTCCTTCTCGCTCCTTTCATTGTAACTTAGTGGAGCGTTTAGTACCACATATGATACTTTATATGCATAGTTGAAAACAGTTTGTAAGTGTCCCATTCCTTAGTTTTCTGCATGTACCATCCTTTAAGTAAAAGAGACTTTATCCATGCACCCTACTAAACCTAGCTAGCATTTACCTATACTCTGAATTTTATGACAATTAGAAATGAGTTCAAAAATAGACTCAAAGATTGTGTTTTGTTCTCTGTATTGTGTTCCATATCAGAACTCCTACTTATCACAGATTAAAAAAAAAAAAAGTAAACTCCTTCATTAGATAAGAAGGAAATAAAATACATAGTTTTCCTATCAGTTCTCCCTATTAATTTTTGTAGGTATTCACTTCCCTTTGAGAAGATAGCTGAATCACCCAGGCTGGGGATGGATTTGATTTACAAATTTTTCTCCCATAATTTGCAAATTATGGTATAGTAGGCAACTGAGGTGAACCAACAGTTGAGTCAAGATTATGAATAATCTAAACATAAAAGACAGTGTGCAATGGAAAAATATATGGAGAAAACAACAGCCGTGTTTTAGTAATCACCCTGCAGTGCAATGTATTACAAAATCTCTGGGTCTAGAAATGAGGGAGATATGAAGTTAGAGTCTAGTTCTGCTAGTTTCTAACTATAAATGATATTGATGATATTATCTGATGAATTAATGATATACATCTTTTGAACCTCAATTTTCTGAGTTTAGAGTAGACACTAAATTTTCAAGGTTTTCTAAGGATGGAATATGTTAATGTATATAAATCATTTAATACACTGCCTCACACATGGGTATTTTAAAAAATTCTAGGATACTATTGGATGGAATCATTGATGCTCAAGGTACAAGTTGAGTTAAAGTATGGTGGAGAGTATTGCAAACAGGGAGGACACGTGGTCCAACTCATGCTTTATTCTTTATCCAAATTGTATTAAGGCTTTGGGCTTGAAATGGAGATTTGTCTGCTTGAATATAACTTAGTTGGCTTTGATGAGTAAACCATATTGATGACTGTTTTTATGTCATCAACAACTGTGCAATCATATTCATGTGGATTTATGAAAAAAAAATGAGTGTGCTTTTGAGTGCTTGGTACTTTAGGGACAGAATGTGAGATTATAGTTAGGATATAACTGAGAATGTCAGCCAAATAAGCTGAAAGCAAATGTTCTTACCTAAGAAATAGCAGAATGTGCCAATGACAGTACATCTGCTAATGAAATGAGGATGCTAATAAAAAAATGTTAAACTTTGTAAGGATTTTGTAATGTCAAATTATGCATCTTGCCAAACTTTAAAAATACAGTTTTTCTGTAATCTATTGTAGTATTAGCTACCACTTTAGGCTTTATATATCTTGAGCTCTTCACATGCAGTTTCCCATATCATCGTCACGAACCCACTTGTGTAAAGGCACATCCCTACATAGAAACCTGGAACATAAAGGACCAAGGTCATTTAACCATGAAGTTGTAGAACTTACATTTAAATCCAGTTTGGTTTATTTCTCCCCCATGTTTATGTTTGTTCTACTAAATGTTGCTGCCTTTATTTTGGGTGCCCAAATACAGATAAACTATGTTTTTATTAAAATGGTAAGCTGGGTTGATAACAGAAGAAATCAAATAAATACAGTCAATCATTTTAAAAATTGTTTTAGTAAACTACTGTCTACATGTCAATCATCTGGGAAACTTCTTGCTTCATCAGTTCTAACGTTCTAGTGTCTAGTAATTATGAACTTTGAGTCTACATCCATAAATGACTGAAATCCTGTATGCAAGATATTTAATGAAAATGAAAAGGAATGCCTTTTTCTCTGTGCTTTGATTACAAGATTAAAAAAAATATACTAAAACTATTACATAAACCACCACAAAAAGTATAATCTGATATTTAAAATTTCTGGTAAAAGTACAATTTCTTTCTATAATGTTTACTTATACATGGTAATTATGCAAACTTATTGCATGCTGTCTGGCTGTCTGAAAGAACACAAATCACTGTCTTGAACATAATATCTCTAAACAAGAACATGGGTGCAGCCCTCTAATAACTATCAAGAAGAAACTAATAAGAAATAATGGCATCCTATGATACTTGTCCATACTAGTAATCCTTGGATTCTCTCCTCATTGCTCCTCAGCCCTACACCCATCTGGGACAACACTGGCGAGTCTAATGCTCTCATGTCTAATCCACAGGGCCCCCCTGAGCTCCTATCTAGTTCTGCACTTTTTATGACCTAGATGACATCCATTCAAACTTTCCCATCACCTCAAGCTCACTGAATCAAAAATTTGTATTATTTTTCTTTCTTCTCTGCCAATATGAGTTTATTTTTTGCATGACTTAAATCAGTGGCATTCTTGTTTTGTTCAAAAGAAAGAAGTATAAGAGAGTTTGTAGCCATGCACTCACTTGAATTAATGCATTCTAATTTTACAAACTCAATGCAGATTGACACATTTCAGTACAGGGAAAATGAAGTGGGTATGACAGAGAGCTTTTCCTTTAACTTGGAGAGTTACCTTTGTTCCACACTGAGGATGGTGGAGGGAAGCTAAGGGTTTGCTAAGAAAGTATCAGGTGCCAAGTGGAATGAATATAAAAGGTACAATCAGTATTTTCAAAATTTATTTTATAATAGCTGTTTATTTTTAATAATAATTAAGACACTGTTTTATAAAGTTTTGATTATAGATCATCCCACTTATTTCAACTTGATAATAAAATAAAACAAATTTGAATTTTAAGAAAAGACAAACACAAAGTAAATATTTCATCAAAGAAGAAAAAATGACTTCTAAACTTTCCATTTGATTAAAGGTTATATTTAAAATTTTATATTTTCATTCACAATATTTCATATCAACTACAAGGTTCAATTTTTACTTATTTAATTTTCTCCCTACATCAAAACTTGAAATAACCACTATGAGTTTTCTCGCCTTTTTCGATATCTAACATTCACTATTTTAGTAATTAAAATAAAATTTAATCCTGTTAGAGTTTAGCACATTTACATTATTTTCTTCAAATATAATTACCAATAGTTTTTACTTTATTTCAATATCTAAGATTATTAAATACTCACTATCTGTATGTCAGCCATAGCATTTTCCTTATTCAGTCATTTATTTTGATTTTATCACAATATAGTTTTTATAATAAAAATGGGTCATCTTTAGAGTACTCTGAGTTTTTACATATTGTGATTGTGTTTATGTTATTTATATAAAGGAAAACTAGGCTAATTCTAGGCTCATTGCAAATTTCTTGGGCTATTTAAAATTGCACAGGTATCTGGAGCTATGTTCTCTCGTCTTCTGTCATTAAGAATGCAAAAACACTATTCAAAAGGATGTATATACTTCTATGTTCATAGCAACACTATTTACAATAGTCAAATTATGAAATAATTATGGAAACAACTTAATGTCCCACAACAGAGGGATGGACTGATTAAGAAGATGTGGTAAGATATACACAGCAGAATACTATTCAGTTATAAAAAATGGTGAACTCTTGCCATTTGCAGCAACACGGATGGAACTGGAGGGGATTTTTGCAAAGTGAAATAACTCAGAAGGAGAAAAAAAGATACCAGATGATTTAACTTCTATGTGGAATGTAGGAAATAAACAAAGGGTCACAAAAAGCCAAACCAGTAACAAACCCTAGAAATCTGAGGCTACCAGATTGGGAGGTTATGGGTGGAACAAATGTACAGGTTTTCAATGGTCTAGGGTAAAGGACTGTAGGTGTTTTGGTGGTGGGTAGGGTGTGGTGACATACATGTCAGGAGGTATGAACCTAACCCCCTAAGTCATACACAGTGTTGTAAGCCAATGTTACCTCAATAAAAAAATAAAGAAGTACTTTTACAAAAACTATTTAAGTTGTTAGGGTTTTGTCAATTTTTAAAAAAGAAAGTGATAAATATACATTCTGTATTCTTAGTCCTCACACATTTGATTATTTTTATATCATTTCTCAATCTATAAGAAATGGTTTGTATTTTTTGCCCACAATTATTTTCTTTCCTTCATGTTACTCTACATTCTTTTACACACTGCACTTGTGTTTCCCTTGATAAGTCAGTTGATTTTTATGACCAAATGATGAAACATTTTTTCATTCTTTTGTGAGTTCAACAGCTCATAAATGTGTCTGTACTATCACTCTCCACTTGTCTTGTTCTCCCATGACTGCCCTTCAGTCTGGCATTCTTCTCCCCCTCATTCAAAGGAACAGCTCTGGTATCTGGGGCTCATCACATCCAAGGGTGAATCTGTAGTCCTCATTGCATTTGAAGTACCAGCAGCCAGGAAGGCAGTGGATCATTTATTCCTCCTTGTCCTCCACATCTATTTATATTCTGTCTATTTCCATTAATCCCTGTGTCTTTTTCCTCTGCATTTACTTTAATCATTTCAAGCCTTTATTCTATTTCAGCATTTCCATTTATAGCACACACATTTGTTCTCTTCCTGTTTTTAATTTTTATACTTTTAATAATGCTTTGTTTTCACTTCATATCATTCCACCAAAATGAAAATCTACTTTTTCTAAAATTTAGAGGTTTTTTGATGTTGAACACTTGGTTATTTTAATCCATGCTAACAATTTCTTCTGAAACACACACATAAAAATAAAAGGTCAAGAAAGGACATAGCAGAGAAATAATATCCAAAATAATTTTGGTATGATTATATTATCAAAAATAAGATAAAAATATGAGGCCTCCCTGGTGGCACAAGGGGTTGAGTGCCACACTGTGGGACTTCTGTGGCCACTGCAGTGCGGGTTCAATCCCTTGCAGGGAGGGGACCCACAGGGTGCAGTGGACCTCTCCTGCCATGCTGCTGCTCCCCTCAGCAGTATATTTTGATAGGTATGCCTGTTCTGCTCCCACTCTGTCTCTGGTGAGTCCTCTCACACACACACTCCCATGCCTCTGGCCTCTACCGCAGATCTTGCATGTATAAATGATAAAATCTTATAGAAAAACCAATAAGATAAAAATATATTTACAGAAAAAGGGCAACAATGTAATGAAAAAAGAGAAGTGCACTATAAATATAAAATGTATAAATGTATATATACACAATAATATAGCATCAAAATAAACAAAGCAAAAAAGTGACAGAATTTAAAATAGAAATAAACCTACTGTTAATATCCTACTGTCTGTTGGTAATATTAAGCTCCATATGACAACCCTATCAAGTATAGAAGATTTAAACAACCTTGTCATCAATGCTATATTAATACAGCATTATAGAGACCTATGACCAACAATTGCAGAACACACATTCCTTTTAAAAACTTGTAAGTGGAACAATGACAATGTGCTATGTCCAAAGAAAAATCTCAAAAAATAACAAAGAATCAGTATCGAACAGATATTATATTGAGATCACAATAGTAACACCAGAAACCAATAAAACAAAAACAAAAAAACTTCTCAAAAAATAAGAAGGCATGTTCTTCTAATAGCTTCCATTGATGGTATATAGTTTCTTTCAAGTACTAGTTATATCATTAGCATTGTTCAGAGGTTGTGCTTTATTATTGAGCTCCATGAGTATTTTCTAAATATCCACTGAGTAGAGAACTAAAAAGTATTATTTTAGGTTGACAATTAAATCAAGGTTTTTAACCTCATTGGAAAAGCAATTCAAGAACAGTGATTACAAAACCTTAGCAAGCAAAGGTATTTCTAGGAGGACTTATAATATAAAGATGGTAAACTGCCCCTGAACCCCACAGATTTATTAGTTCTTTGATAAGGACCAAGGATTTGCATTTGTAACAGTTTATGGGGCATGTCAGTGATAACCATTTGGGAACCACAATTTGAAAACCCACTGAAGTAAAATGTAAATTGGAGGTGAAAACTTAGAATCTATAAATAGAAATTATTTTCCCAAGAAACAAAGGGTACCTTGAGTTATTAAGGCAAACAAGAAAATGTATTTTGAAAGGAGAACATTAAGAACATAACTGAATTAAAAGACATAAAATGATGAGAAGTTGACCTGCTTGTATGTAAAAACAGGGAACAGTTTTCTCAGCAAGGTCATGAACATGAATTAAAAATTAGTAAAAATACCTTTTTTGGGTGTCTGTTTGTGTTTTAGTGATCCAGTATATATTTGTTGAGCATTTACTTTGTGTCTAATGAATGAACAAAGGCAGCCATTTCCTTCAAAGAGATCACAGGAAGTAGAACCAGCTACAGAACAGTGAATGGCAATGACCAAAGCAGAGTTGGGCAGGGTAAGCCTATAATCTGTTTGCATAGTTATGAAGAATCCATCTTAGCACAGGCATTGAAAGAACACCTGCAAGAAGAAAACATACCAGACTTGAATCTCTCACTTTCATTTGGGAGAAGAGAGGTAATTTGGAACATTCTATTTGATGATGTTCCTGGATTAATAAGTACAGAGTAGGTTTTTAAAATTTAAATTAAAAAAATAAGATGAAAATAAAGTGTAAACAGAAAAGGAAGGATTAAATGGAAAAGGAAAGTATCTTGCAATAGAAAACTATATAGAATGGCTCATTAGTCTTAGAGAAGCATGGATAAATTGTCATTGCTGAGAGGGACATACTGTCAGCATTAAAGATAGTGAAACACCTTTGCTAGTGTGATGTTGAGAAGCCAACTAGAGATGAATGAAATGGATGCTGGAGTTTAGTGGAGCCCAGCTGTGGCTACTGCATTTTTATGGTGCTACCAGTTGCAGATGACGTTTTCCGGTATAATCCATTAGCCTGAGGTTCTGTGAATTTTTCATGGCAATCAACCTTGCTTAGAGGTTGCCAAATGCAAACCTAATGATACATATCCTTTTATGAGGTCAATGGGCGGTGTATGATGTAGCTCGTTAAATTTCTGTATCTAAACTGAAATAACCTTCTAAAGGGCCCATGAATTGGCAGCTCTGACTACACCGGGAATGTGAATATCTGCAATGATGTTTACAAGCTACAAGATTTGGGCCACTGAAAGCAACATCTGGGGATAAAAGTGGGTGCTTTCCAAACTTTTGGAGGCAAAATAAATTATCAGTGCCATTTCTCCAAAGTAAATCTAGGTAGCTAGGAAGTGTCATAGCATTTCCTAAATGGACAGAATGACTACCTGATTGTAATTTAAACAGGGACTTTGACATAACTAGAAAAAGAATGTATCTGGGCATTAACAACCAACAGAGACCAAGAGCAGTGGTCATTTCCTATACTGGGCAAAAGAGGTGTTAAATATTGTAGATACAGGCATTCAAGTCAACAATAGGTATTCTCCAGACACTTGACATGTTGGTGGGACAAACAACTTGTAGAAATTCTCCTAATACTTCCTTTCTCAGAAAATATAGCCCCAGAAATTCAGTAATTTGGAAATTAATCACAGATATGCGATGAAAATTTTTATCTTTCTTTTGTTGTATTTCTTGCAAATGTTCATTAAGTATCAAGTCAGTATGGCAAATGTGCCCCCCTTTCTGACGGGCATGCAATGTTCCCCAGCCACCATCCCCCACAGGATGACTTACAGAACACACAGTAGTGTAGAAAGGACACCTTTTCTGACTACATCCCTTGAACTAACCAGGTGAGGCTCCTGCTGTCAGTTAGCAGTACAGGACTGACTGGAAGTTTCCTTCATACATCCCAAGCCTGTATTACTCAAACACGGTTTTCTTCTTGACAACCCACTGTATCACTTATTCCTATATTTCCAATGCTGTCAATGATAGTTCAAAGAAGTAACACTACTTAGAGGCAGGGTCCTAACTCTGACTAACCTCTAATCTGTTACCTCTATTAAATAGCCAACATGCGCATGCACACTGATGCTTAAATTAGCAAGAGGAAAATCAATTCAGTAGATTCCCTTTTTTAAGCAAAACAATTGAAGCTTCAGGAAGATAGAGAATTACACTGGATAATATTGGACAATACAATTTGCAAGAATGTTCCTGTTTTGAGTATCAAAATAGAATTTGTCTCAGAATTATGATGTGTATGAAGTCAACTGCCTTTAAGAAAGGGAAAATCTATGCCATTTTAAAATATCCACTTACAGAAAACTTGTTATAATTTTATGTGTCACTCTGTTTAATTTCAGCAACTTTTATCCCAAAATAAAGCAAAACATTTTATGGATAATGAACAAGAGATTTAATATTATATGGGTGACTAATTTGGTTACTAAAGAAAAAAAATGAAAATAAACTGGATGTTCTAAACTTGATTAGTGTTTCTGTCATAGGATGCTGCATGAGCTTGACAGCAATTGAAACTCATAGCTCATTATTATTGTATAACTTCTCCACCAGCTATACTTCTTAGAGTTTCCCTTTTCTGCTGAAATTGTTAATTTTGCTTCTTGCAGAATTTTGCTTGGTCATGCCACTTATGAGAACTCTAAGTAAAACAGAATTGAAGCTATTATATAGATAATTCTGGACCCAAATTGCAATCTCTTATTCTCTCTCTCTCCCCCTCCTTTTTATTTTAAACTTACCTCAATTTCACATTAGCTGTTAATACTATTAAAAATAATAGAGTTCATTAATACACTTTAGAAAATTCTAGGCAGGTAGTTTCTGTTCCCTTCTCATATGAAATTCTTTATTTCCATTATCACTGCCAGAAGAGGTATTCATTAAGATGCAATATCCACTGGTGCATCAAATGAGTTATGAGTCATTCACACTTTAACACAAACTAGTTTAATCAACCATATTTTGTTATAACACATTACCAAATAAATGAGAATCTGAGGTAGAGGAAAAGGAGAAAAAAAATCTAAAAACAGACATTAAAGATAAAAACATAGCAAAAATGTGAAAAATATTCTGGCAGGAAGGAGGAAAAGATAGGGGAGGGGTGCTGCTGGTGCTTTGGTACTGGAGCTTTGGTAGAGGCTGAGTTAAATATATGCCCATAAGGAGTTGTGGAGTAGTTCTCCTAAAAGTATGTAGTTTTATAAGTGATTGATAAATCAATAAAAGTTGATAACAAATGATGCCTTAGTAGACCACCAAAATTTGGGGTCTGAGGGTTGCTTTGTGTATATACCCACCTTCATCCTGAGCTGGGGATTTAGCACTCAATAGAGCAATTAGTAGAAGAGTATCCATGTTAGGGCCTCCCTGGTGGCGCAGTGGGTTAAGCAACGCACTATGAAGCAGACCGCAGCCACTGCAGCACGAGTTCGAGCCCTGCTGCTGGCCAGGGAGGGGACCCACATGGCGCAGCAGACCTCTCCTGCTGTGCCCGCTGCTCCCCTCAGCAGTGTACTTTGGTTGATCTGCCTGTTCTGCTCCCCTTTCTCTGTGGTGAATCCTCTCACCCTCCTGCACCTCTGGCCTGTACCCCAGTGCTTGTATGCATAAATAAATAAATCTTTAAAAAAAAAAAAAAAAGAAGAGTATCCATGTTAAATCACTTTTTTTTTTTGTTTACCAACCTAGCAAATAGAGTTCTCTACTCGCCACTTCTGGTTGATACAGTAACATGCTGAAGCAAAGAAAGACGTGAGATGATTTGGAAACTCTGGCTGGTCCCCCACTTTGATGGAAATAGAGAGATTTTTCAACTATTGGTTGAGATAAAATTCTTTCCTGGATATTCTATCTAAGGTAGATAGGCGCAGCTTGCTCAGACCATAGGAGTCTAGTGAAAGGGGAAGCAACAGGCTGCCCATGCGGTTTTAGACTGTGTGTGTTTGATTTTGTGTATATGTGTGTGTGTGTGTGTGTGAGAAAGAAAGAGTGGGGGAGAAGGGTGAGAGAATGTGTGTGACAGAGAGAGAGAGAGAGAGAGAGAGAGAGAGGGAGGGAGGGAGGAGAGAGAAAGAGAAGGAGGGGAGGAAAAAGGGAGGGAAGGAGGGAGGGAGGAAGGGAGGAAGGGAGGGAGGGAGGGAGAGAAGAAGGGAGGGAAGGAGGGAAACCCAGATACCCCAGGGAAAAAGAGTGGACCCAGTCCCAGATGACTGATCCAGGGAGCTACACCATCTTGCTTTTATTCTAAGTCTCATAACCTTCACCAGTGTACCTCCGGCTTAGAGTCCTGAAAGTTAGAACCCATTGTTCTGGACTCAGTCTGACTTCCCTTTACTCTTGAATGATTGGCAGGCATGGATCTTGGAGTCAACTGTGAATTTTAGCAAATCAGTATCAGTAAATTAGTCTGAGAGAATTGATCTAGCATTTCCGTGGTCCCATTAGGTGCACTGTTTGGAGTGCTGACGCAGGCTTGAGGCTGACTGAATCTTGGGTAGGTGTCCTTCAGGAGGGTGAAGTCAGCGCCTTGCCCAGGCCGTGCCAGCAGTGTGCATCAAACACTCATCATGTCCTTTCAGTATGGTGGTTTGCTTTCACTGGCTTCCCAATTCATAAACAATGATGCATTTTTACAAACTATGTCTCTTCCCTCACTTACTAATTTCCTAGATTGGTACTCTTACTTTTCTAATTAGACACCCAGTCTGTGCTGCCACTACACTGCCACCCCTAGTGTTCTTTGGGGTTACATTTTAGTGCTCATATCATTGCTCCTGAGTCTACTAATCATCTAGTTTATGTTCACTTCTGAGCTTCTCTTTTATTTCCATAGACAAACTTCTGAGAGTTGATACTTTGTCTAGTGCTCATTTCAAGCACTGCCATTCTCCAATATTGAGGGCAGACAAAGTGGAGAAAATGACTGTGCAGTATATGCCAACTGGCAGGCACTTACCTGCAGTCATCACATTCATAATTTTTGTCAATTCTTCTTTTAAAGATATATTTATTTATGCATATAAAATCTGGGGTATGGGCCAGAGGTGTGGGAAGGGGTGCTGAAAGGATTCATCGGAGATGGAGTGGTGAGCAGAATAGTTGATTGACTGAAATACACTGCTGAGTGGTGCAGCGGGCAATACGGAAGAGGTCTGCAGTGGGTGTGGGATCCCTGGCTGGGGATCCAATTCATGCTGCAGTGGCTGGAGATAACTTCATTGTGCTGAGACTTAAACCCTTGCACCACCAGGGAGTCCCTAATTTTTATCAATCTTATTACAACTAATTGTTAACTGTTTACTATCCCCTCACCCATTGCTGTGATTTGCCGAGAGATTATGTTTTCAAATATGTCTCAAGTACATTCCAGTGACTGGGATCTCGCAGAATCAGCAACTGCAGGAAGTGTGGCCAGTTTATGGAATAATTTTGAGAATAATACTTGGGAAACACCTGGAATCGTGAAGTGATATGACAATTGTATATACTTAAGCATAATACTAACACTGATGGTCAGAGTTACATGTAGATTGAGCTAAGAACAAGAGTGTCGCCCAAATATGTTTGGTGATATTCAATTTTGCTGCTGTGTTGGGTGAAATATGTACCCAGAATACAAGAAGACTAGTAATACTCAGTAAGGCAAAATGGAGCATGATAATTGACTAGAGGATGTTTTTGTTCCTTTGCTTAGATAAAGTGCATGATATACACTAAGTGAAACATGTTTCCTATATTCTCTCAGATATAACCTTAGAGTTATAACTGGGGCTAGTGTCCCTTAGAACACATAGTATCAAATTGAGTAAATAAGCTAAGGTCTAGTTCAGTAGAAATTGTAACATGGGCATAGATCATTGTTGAGGTTTGGGCTGATTCTAGAAAAAGGGGTCACATTTACAAGCTATGTTCAGTCTTTCTCAGTTTAGAATGCCATTGGTGAAGATAATGAAAGGATTTTTATAATACTCCTAATTTAGCAGGAGTACTTGGAACATTTCCAGATGTAAATCTGCACTCAGGATAGACTTCAGGTTTTCTAGTACAAACAATGAATGAGCCTGGTGGGTGGTTTGTCAGGGAGAGATTCACAAAGTTGTCTGAATAACAAAATTAAATATGGCACCTCTTTTTTATATTTATTTATATTTTATTTAAGTAACAGCTGCCTTTTGTTTCTTCATCATTTTTTTTTCCCAAAAAATAATCATTAATTCTCACATTTTTAATAAGAAAGTGGGCAGGGTTGAAATTAGTCAGAAATTAAACTAACAAATACCATTACCTTAATAAACTCTGATTTATGGAGTGGAAACAAAAACATATATGTGTGGGTTCAAGTGTTTTTCCTCAAAAACGAATGCTATATTTTCTGGTAATGCAATTACTTTTTCTCACCCATAAATAGAGGTGTAGTTTACACACTTTGCATATTATCCTTTTAACAAATCTAGGATGCATTATTCCTCTTTCTGTAGACAGACACTGTGTCTTGTCTATATCGACACTATTTTTTAGTGGTGAATTCGGGAACTCTGCTAATATATTCTATGTATTTTCATATTTAAATATTTGAAATAAAAATAATGGATAGAATCACAGCAACAATGTAGAGCAATTATAGTTACCATGGAGGATGTGTCCCTCTACCAATTTATTCCTTCTAAATTATCAATTAGTCAGCAATTTATATTTTGGAATAGTGATTCTAAACTTTTAATATATACTAGAATTATCATATGTCCATAAAATTCTTAGTGCTCAAAATAAGAAATTCTGAGTATATGAATCTGGTATATATTTAATAATAGTTTAGTTATGAGTATCAGTGGCCACATACCATCAGCAATCTCAAGACTTACTTAATATTAAAACAATGTCATAAAACCCTACAAGCATTAAATACAGTAATATATATGATATGCTTAATGTGGGAGAGTGGCATGGAGGGATCATAACTAAATCAGATTTTATTCTGTTCAAGTATTTATTGAACAATGACTGCAAGAGATCAAACATATTTCCCTTTGAATCTTTCAGAGATACAGCTGGAATACAGACATGGCACAGGCTTTGCAGAATTCACCTTTTCCTTGGGAAAGTATGGGGTTGTAGAAGCACATGATTTCTGCTGTTTTCCATATAACATGGCAACACCTTTCTTCTAGTGGTATAGGTCAAAGATCTTTCCATCATTTTTGATATTGTTCTTTCTACTTCAAAAAACTTCTCACATTCTACTTCAAATCTATCCAGTCTCTCTCCTATTCAATCCAATCCTCCACTGCTCCCGCCCTGATCCTAACTAGCTGCTCTTGTTCCAAGCAGAATTACCAATCAAAACATTCATTTGTCAGAGAGTACCACCTCTGTGCTCAATTCCCTTCATCTCCCATGTCATTTAGAAACATAGCCAACATCATTATCTTTTTAATGGCTGCTCACATTCTCTCTCTGGATTCAACTGTAACTTGCCCTCTCTCCCTCTGTCCCAGTCATGTCATTTTCCTTGCTTTCCTTAGATGAGGCCAGGTCTACTCCAGTCTTTTCTGACTGGAATGTTATCATCAAAGAATGGCTCCCTCCATTATCCTCTTAAATACCTGGGTTCAGTGTCACCTCTAACAGAATCATTCACTGACCACTTATTGACTTCAGGGATTCCCTGGTGCCTAGGAGTTAAGTCTGAGCACCATCACCAATATGACCTGAGTTCAATCCCTGGCCAGGGAGCTAACCCACAAGGCACATAGACCTCTTCTGTCTACCTGTCTACCAGGAGTGTTTTTCAATGAATCTGTCTGTTCTGCTCCTCACTTTGTCTCTGGCAAATCTTCTCATCCTCTGCACCTTTGGCCTACAGCTCAGTTCTTCTACATGAAATAAAGAAAACTGTACCTACTTTCTTTCGATGTTCCCTACCTTTTTCTCTGCTTTATCTCCCTTCCTCAGTAATTATGAATTATATTAGATACTAACATTTTTACATTTGTATTTAACAATATTCCACTCCTCAGCAGAACATAAGCAAACAAGGGTAGGGATTTTGTGTCAACTCAGTTCCTTGATGTGTCACTAGTACTTGCATCAGATGCAAACACATGTAATTATGATATCTGGCAATAAATAAATGAAATACAATTAAATTAACAAATTATGAAAATATTATCCTTTTGTTTTTAATATATTCCTGATACTATACTCAACACTTTATAGAAATCATTTTTATGAATCATCACAGCAATACATAAAGGTTAGTATTACAAGCTAGGTGTTTATAGATGAAACTTAGAAGTGTTAAGTATCTTCTATGATAGTAAGTAGTATAGTAAGTACTTAAAAGAAGATCTATCTTGTTTCTGTGCATATTATAAATTTTCTGTAGGAAATTATCTCTAAGGTCTTAGAGATTTCCTTGTCAGATAGTATAGTCTTTGAAAGGTAAACTCTTGATAAATTGCTTTAGCTAACTTTAATAGAAGGTACCAAATAACTATGCTTACTTGACTAAAGTTGGCATAAAAATCTGTATTTACTTAATATTTCTCATAATATGACATCAGGGCCATACCCATAATGGATTATGAATTTGGGGTAGGTTTATCTGCCCATTGTCAATATTCCAGTTGGCCTGCCTTCACTAATTTATTTTTATAAAAGTAATATCTCATTTAAAGTTCCTGCTCCTTTCCACAATATCCACCCAAAATATAGGATGCTCCAAGGTCCATTTAACAACCTTTCCTTCATTACAAATTTTGTTGTTGTTTTGGTTAACATTGGTATTTTTATTGTTAGTTACTTGTAATTCCCCCTCAGTTTACTTTCTATTCTTTCACATGTATTCATTAAAATTACTGAGTTTCTACTCAGCATCAAGTCAGAATGTAAACATAAACATGGTATGATTCCCACATGTATGAACTGAACAGCTATTTGGTATGTGTTTAATTTTATAAATTAAAATTATGTTCATATTTCATTATGTTTTATAATGATACTACAACATTTTTTATACTTATATTTAGAATGTAAAGAAAAGTAAAATAGAGACATTGACCTTCCAGATTTCACAGATTGGTGAAGAAAAAAGACACATAAACCTTGATCACAAATCATGTTGTCAGTTCCACGATTGAAACAAGTACAGAATGATACCAGCACAAAGAGGAGCACATGACTCATTTGGGAAAAGTCATACTAAGAAAAAAAGGATGTGGTTTTTGAACTGAACCTAACAGGAATCATGAGTAAGCTTGCCCAGGGCTCACCAGGGTAGGTGATTTCCTAGACTGGGAGATAGGTTGCTTTTATTTTTTGTTTTCTATGTCTCCAACCTTAGGAGATATTAAGTCCCCATCAGACGAACTCCATTTTCTGTCTCTAATGGAGCACGATGCAAAATTTATGGCAATGATTTACTATTTTCTGAATGAATAAACTAATTAATAGAAAAGATATTCATTTAAGGAACAATGATGTACTACTCACACCACTTGCTTTAGCGCTTTTGAAGATAAGCTAACACAACTAAGACTGCGATTCTAGTCTGCATGTGGCCTTGTAGGCACAAACAGGAAAAACAGAAAACAAGAAATTTATTGTTCCTCATTGTGCTAACATAATATAGGTTGGAAGAAGAGTCTAACAAGACAATACAGTATTTGTTGTTTACTTTCTGGTCATTTGGAAAATCCTTCCAACTTTGATTGAAGTTTCAGTTTTTCTCTGTAGTGGCCCCACAGGTGAGCTGCTTTGTTTGTAGTGATGCTTCCTGTCACCTGTGGTTCTCTCTAGAGGGTCAATGGCACATAACCATCTTTGGATACATGGGAACAGGGAAATAGATCTATTCCCAAACAATTGGCAGCACGAAAAAGAATTCAAGATGAGAATAGGACCCTAAAATACTTTGCCATTACTTTACAGGCCTTTCAGTTTTCCCATATGGTTTCAGTTCCTGACAACTGCTGTGGAAGCAGGAAGCAAATAATCTGGTCTGGCTAAGAAGCTAATTATTTGTGTAATCCTTAGCAAGCCCCTTGACCTCTCAGGCCTCAGAAAATCCTGATGTATAAAATGAACTAGTTGCTGAAATTCTTATTATGAAATGATATGAAAATTTCTCTAGTTATTTGTGTTCTCCTTTCCTTGTGTTCTCAATCTCCCTTGCTTAGGTGTGTGTGTAAAAAAAGGGTGAATGTCTTTTAATTCTTTAAGTATACTCTAAAGTGTCTTTTCCTTGAAAAAGCCCATAAAGACACTGTAATTTTCCTCCTTGGTGCCTCCTCAAAGATCTTTTCTACATAGTGGTTCCTGTGTGGTAAACATATATTGTTTTGTGCCCTCAACTATGTTGTAAACACCTTACCCCAGAGAAACTGACTCTTCATCACATCCTGTAAATCCATGCCTTAGTAGCTGAACTTACATTTCATGCATTGAAAAATCTGTTATATTATAAAAAGAAATGTTTTATTATATTTCCAGTTAGATCCATTTTAAAATTTTATATAAAGATAATGTATTATTGCTAATGTAGGTATTTTTATTTCAGAATATATTTCACATGGTTGTTGGTCACTAATCAGTATAAATATGTCCATATTATCAAATTTTATATCAGAATTGAGTTCTATGGATTAAGTAATACAATTCCTATGTCCTATTGTTTTAATTTTTTGTTTTGCTTTACAGATACGTATAAGGGTAATGAGTGAGAGAAACAACAAAGTCTTACCTTGTCATGATCTAATCTATCATATATCAGAGCAAGGGGGTTTCATATTTCAAATCCTAATTATCTTTCAGATCTTAGATTTGGTTTTACTTTTTTGGAAATCTTTCCACCATCTTCCAAAGCAGGTCAGAAGCCCTCAGTATTGCTCAGGAGATTTCTTTGATACAATTTTCACAAATGTCTGTTTACATATATTTATCTTGTTTGATTTTTTTTTTAATATTCCCTCTTGGCTGTTGAGTTCCACTGGTGTCTATGTGATCATTATATTCTGAAAATAATAAAAATAACAATATTAAAGTCCAAGAAGATATCAGATATTTTAAGTTCCTGATAAATGAAATAAATCATGTATTTATAGTCCAATATAATTCATATTTAGAAATCTAACAAAATGAAAAAGTCAGCTTGGACCAATCGGCTAAATAATACAAAAGGAATCACATATTCCATTGAAATCTCACAAAATTAGGCTACATGTGTTAAAATAAAGTGTATTTCTAGAAAATTTGAGGTATAATAAGGACAACAGATCAGGAGACAATTTCTATATAAATAGTATGCTGTATTCACAGACCCCAAGAGGAACATGCATCATTTTATCAGGTAGGGGTCTGAAGGAAGGCTGTAAAATGGAAAATTGGCAGATTTGAGAGTTAGAGAGATGAGCGAGAGAGGAGAAAACTGAGGGCAAGAGTCTTTATTGAGATTTCTGTAAGAAAGAACAGGGTGAGAAGGCTCTGATATGGCTAATTTAAAACATTTCACCAGACTTAAGGGCATAGGAACTGTCTCTAGTTATCTGGTACCTTGCCCTAGTGTGATTAACAAAGGCTTGTAGTGGTTATTATTTGAGAAGTCAATAAAGGAGATGTGAACTACGGACTTTTTTTTAATTGACAGGTAACATTGTTTTACAATACTATATATGATTCAGATGTATAAGATCACATCTCCTTGGATTTATATTACCACACAAAACCCCCCTCTACTGGATCGGTTGTTTTCACTTTATTTTTTTTTCTTTAAATTAACTTTATTTTTCTTTTAATATTTTATTTACTTATTTTTTTCTTACAATGTTTGCTTTTCTTCCTAGGTCTAGTACCTGTAGAGTTTCCACCACCATTTCACACATGTACCATCACCATAGTCCCTTGTGCTCTTCCCAGCCTGCATTGATCCCAGTTCTTCCCTCTTCCCTGCAGACTGTGTCTGATTTGTAGTTGTCTGTTTATTTTTGTTTTGTTGTATTGTGGTTTTTTGTTGACATTATTTTTTCCCCTTGGTCCCCTATATCCCTCCTATAAGTGAGACCATCTAGTATTTTTTCTTTTTCCTTCTGACTTATTTCACTGAACATAATCCCTTCCAGCTCCATCCATGTTTCTGCAAATGGCATTAGTTTATATTTTTTGATTTGAATAGTATTCCATTGTGTGTATATACCAGATCTTCTTGATGCAGTCATTTATTTTTGGGCATTTGGGTTTGTTCCAAGTCTTACCTATTACAAATAGTGCAGCAATAAACATAAGGGTTGGATGTATTCATTTGAATTCATGTTTTTGTGTCCTTTAGGTTAATCCCTGTAAATTGAATTGTTGGGTCATATGGTAGCTCCATTTTTAGGATACTGAGGAATAGCCATACAGCTTTCCATAGTGGCTGGGCAGTTTGGATTCCTACCAGTAGTGTAGGAGAGTTCATTTTTTACTACATCCACACCAACATTTGTAATTGCCAGTTTTTTTTTTTTTTAATATGTGCCATTCTTACTGTTGTAAGGTGGTGTCTAATTCTGGTTTTAATTTGCATTTCCCCGATCGGTTGTTTTTTTATTTGCAATGTCTCTTCCAGGAGCAGTGTCTCTTCTGAGGGAGGCAGGGCCATTTTGCCAGGTTTTCCCAAGATGAGTGTGTTTTTAGATCATGTACAGCAGATGTAAACACATAAAGTTTAAATAGCTAGAAACATGCTAAATATAATGTGGACCAGTAGGAGTGAAGTCAAGTTGGTTTAATGACCACTGGGACATGATATACAAACTTAATCGACTGAGAATTTCCCTTTGCATTTGCATGATGGACATGGAGAACACTTAAAATGCTTCATTCATACTTTTTTTTTTTAATTAAAAAAGTTACATACTGCAAAAAGAGGAAAAAAGTATATTTTGATTTCTTAACTTATTTAATTCTAACATCATTACTGTGACATATGAAATCAATTTGGCAAATGAAGACACTGAAACTCAGATTTGTTAAATGATCTATTCCAGATTCATACAATAAGCAGCTAACAGAGCCTCACAATAAGGCCTGTTTTTTTCCATAGCACTCTAGCTCCTACATTCTGCTGTGCCAACAAAAAGAGCAACATATGCTCTCTTAGCATGCAGAACATTCTCTGTCTCCCATGATTACAGCATTTAGAGTTTTATGTTAAATGAAATAGAAGATTCGAAAGAGTTTAAAATATAAATATCCTTCACAAAGAATGTAGAGTCCATCTGGAAGCAAGGTATATATGTGGTTTTTACTGTTAAATCATCTGTTTATTCACATATTGTAGAAGAGTAAAATCATATATCATCTTGAAATTGGTGCTCAGAATTTCTCTTTCTTTTAAAAACATCATTAAATGACTCTTGGGGGAGGAGATACAACTTTAGTCATCCAAATCATCTCTAACTTAGACAAAGAAACAAAGCTTAATATAAGCATGAGTTAACAGCATTAAAAGTGAACAGTAACTAGCACATGGAGGTTTAGAAGAAGAGTAAAACATGAAGAAGAGGGCATGCAAGTATCTATCCTCTGAATTTAAAAATGAGAATGAACTTTTCATTGCAGAAATGTCTGTATATCTTTCTGCATGTCTGTATTGCTACAATAAAATCTCTCCATATTCCCAAATTTTTAGTGGAATTGTTGACAGCTGAAAGAATATTAAAAGCAGAACAGATTGGAAGGGGACCTTTGGGAATATGACCTTGAGCTGGAACATGCATTGTGGATTCAGAAAAAACAGAACTCAGAAGCAGGGTTGAATATGGAGCCATAATATTTCTGGGGCTATATAGAAGTCAGGGACATCTCTACCACTGATGAAATGGAACTATTTAGAATGCTCTTATAGTACTGAAGAAAGGTCAGAGTCTGTTACTCAAAGATAGATTTTGTTGTAATATTATTTTGGTTCATTTTAGCAAAAGATTACAATTGTTTCTAGGTATCATTTCACATAAAATTTTAAAATTTCACAATATAATCTTTCTTAGTGTGAAAGGGGACTATCAGTAGTTTATAGATTATTCACTATGTCAATAGGTCTCAGAATAGGAAAAAAGAAGATATTATATGCAAGGTGTTATGTACTTGAACCTTTCCAATATTTCTAGGTTTTTTTTTTTTTTTTTTTCAGATTTATTTATTGATGCAGACAAGAGCTGGGGTACAGGCCAGAGTCACGGGAGGTGAGAGAATTCACCAGCAACAGAGTGGGGATCCACTGAAATACACTGCTGAGGGGAGCAGCTGGCAAGGCAGGAGAGGTCTGCTGCACCATGTGGGTCTCCTCCTTGGCCGGAGATAAAACTCGTGCTGCTGTGCCCCGGATGCTTCACAGTGCAGTGCTCAACCTGCCTCGCCACCTGGGAGGTCCTATTTCTAGTTTTTTAATTGCTTAACTGGTGTGATTTTCTTTGAGTAACCATCACTTTATAATCTTCATCCAGAAATCTTGCAAGATAGCAGAAGAATGAAGCAACTGAGTTTGTATCCTCATATATTTTCAACTAATTAAAACAAAGCAATAACCTCTGGGTGTGGGGTGAACTGACAAGTACAGTATACAACACAAGCATTGGTTCATCAGAAAAGGGTAGGGAGCTATTCAATTGAACTGTGTTTAGAGCAACAGTGGGACAGTATAAACCACACAAAGACTGTGCTACTGCTGTGCAAAAGTCCTACTGTTGCTGACTCAGGGGCACAGGCCAACATTGGGCTGTGGTGGCCTAGAACCGCCACATTGGTGGCAGAACATTTGGTGGGCCTAGAACTGCACTAGTTAAGGAAATACATAGTGTTGGGTTTCTAGAACAGAAGTTCCATTATTGGAGAATAACAGGATAAGGAGTGCAGGGTGATGATTATTGACTTGAACTTGAGAGTTCCAAAAGAGAATAGCTGAAACCCCAATCAGATGGATGTTAGATATTATCACCTGCCATCTCCTCATAGAGGAGACTACTATTTATAACCCAAGAACAGTATATTCAAAATACCAGTCACCCTTCTGTCCCCCAGCCAAGACTATAAGTGAGACAACAAATGAACACTTTCATTAACCAGAGTTTACCTGTTGACAACAGGAAAAAATGTCCCCAAGATAAGACTTTTTAACGTAAAATATTAACTCACAAATTATGGCTTTTTCTCAGTTATAATTGTACTCAGCACTGTATCCAGTACTCAAATGTAGCTTAGAGGTTGACTCTTGCAGGATACTATATAAGACACAGAGACTGAAAAAGTGGCTTAAAGGATAGGGTCTAGGCCAGTCTCAACAGTAGACACATGTAAGCAATGGAAAAAATAATGATTTTGAAAGCACAATGTTGTAGTAGCACAAATAAGACAACAAAGAAAAACTATAACAGAAAATGATTATAATATAAAACCACTTTGTGATAATCTAGACAGAAATAACACCCATGTAATGGGATCATAAAAGAAGAAAAAAAGCTATACAAAATTTATTTAAATAAATAATTGCTGAGAACCATCTCAATCTGGCAAGTGAATCATTATCCAAGAGTTCCAAACAAAGTAATAACAGACAGACATGAACCAAGACACATTGTAATAAAACTACTAAGTCAATAACAAGGATGTATACTAAAATTATGCAGAGAAAAAAGGATAACCTATAAGGGAATGCCAAGTTGATATCAGAAAATTTTTCAGTAGAAGCACTACAAACAATAAGGGAATGGTAATTATTATTTAAAGTAAATAAAGAAAATTATTTTCAACTTAAAAACTTTTACCCTGCAAGATTAACATTCAAGATATAAGGAAAGTTAAACACTTCACTGAAAAGAAAAATCTTAAAGAATTTATCAACATCAAGCCACACATGAAAGAAGACTTAAAGAAGTTATTATAAGGCAACAAAATCTAAATTTTTATATAGTACATAAAAGTACAGGGGCAACAAACTCCTAAATTATAAGTTACATGACATGGATGAGGAAGGGGAGCAGAGTAACAATTTGTCCCATCAGAACAAGTTCAATACCAGCCTTTCTCTTGGGTCAATGGAAAGTGACAATCCATCACATACTAACCTCAGCAGAACCTTCAAACAAAAGTTGATAGTAGTAGCGTAACAGAAGGGAGAAGGAAGGAGAGAAGATGGAGAGCAGGAAGGAGACCTGGAGGAGGCACGTGGAACAGAGCCACATGTGAAGAAATGTGCTTGCTTTTTGGTCTTGGACTGGTTGGAACAGATGTGGGTGAGAGACCCGTGGGGAGGTTCACAATGGCAGTTTTCATCTTGATTTTGATTTTGCTCTTTTCCTCCCAGATTTGTCTGACTCTTTCTGACCCTTTTGTATGGGTCTCTACTGAAAGGTCCTTTGGATGTGTTGCAGGCTTTTGGGTCTTGCTTTGGGCCAATCCTATTTGGCTGGACTTTTACCCTCAAGGAGATGGATAACTTTGGATGCTTAACTTAGTCACTATGTTCTTTGTCCTTTCTGTATTGTTCCCTAATTATATTAAAGTTCCTTTCCATTAAAGACCTTATATGTTGTCTTAATGCGGCGGATGGCAGAACCCATTCAGAAGGGCAGGTTTGGGGGTTCTGGGGTGCTCCTCTCCTGGGGTGCTCCTCTCCCTGCCCTGTAACAGTAGCACATAATATTTTATGACTAATCAAGTAGATTTCAAGAAATAAAAAGACAAGACAAACTAAAAAAAAAAATAATAAAGCAAAATCCAAAATGAAAAAAAAGTCTACAAGCACTTATGTGTCAATAACCTTAAATGTAAATGCTCTGAATTTGACAGTCAATAAGTATAGAGTAGCTGAGTGGATTTTAAAACCAAGTCTAATCTTCTGGTATTTACAAGAAACCCTTCAAGAAAAGCACAGACATAGAGTTAAAGACTGGAAGGCAAATGTATAATAAAATATAAATCAAAAAATTTTTAGGAGTAGCTATACTTTTATTACAAAATAGTTTTCCAAATAAAAAAGGTAATAAAGTATAGAGAAGATCACTATATTATGATTAAGGGCTTAATGCAACAAGAAGAACTAACACTCATAAATGTACATGACCTAAATAATGGAACAAGATACATGACAATTAGAAAAATAAATAAAGATATTAGCAACAATACAATAGTACTGGGGAATTTTAATACTTAGTGTTCTAGACATATTAAACAATTATCCTAAGGAACTAGAACAATAGAGGTTTAACAAACATCTACAGAACACTCATCCTAAAGTCAATGTTGCACATTTTTTTCAAGAGCACTTGAAACATTTTTAAGACTTGACCATAGCTGTAGATAAGTTGATTGTCAATAAAACCACAAATATTAGGCAGTGGCCCTTAGGACATGCAATTGGGGGATAGGGGAAACAGCCCAAGGCAGAGGGTTATTAGGTCCAAGGGATTGTTTGTGTATTTGTTAGTTTTGTGGGAAGAATCAGGAGAAGGGGGAGATAGCAAGGATAGGCCCAGGAGCAGGATAGGCCTAGAAGCAATTGCATTTAAAGAGAAATAAGTGCTAAAAAAAAAATCTCAATATGGATAGTAACCAACAGGAAAAAGAAGGGGAGCAGGTCCTTGTACAGAACAAAGAGGAAACACAAGTGTTAGAGTGTGGAGACCAAAAGCCTGAAGGAAAGCTTAGGTAATATGTCCCCTAGTTGTTGATGGGGCATACCTGATAGACATATTGATCATAATGGAGTGGGACATGATGTAACAAAGTTCCTAGAGCAGATGGTGGAAGTCCAGAGAATGACTAAGGAATAGCAAATGAGGTATTATATGTGATTCCAAATTTTGAAACCTGATTAATCATTATGGCTTTTGCCTTATACATTGAGTCCTAAGGATTTCCCTGGCATTTGCTAACCTGATTTACATTTTCTGTAAAACTTTGGTGCTTCTACTTGCCAGTTTATATTTGATTATTGTTTATATTTATTTGTTTTATTACAAATTTATATTTGTAAATTTTTTTCACATATTTTTAGGAAAAATGTTATCTTCATAACTGAAATTAATAAAACAATTGCATTTAAAACAATTTAAAAACAACAAAAAAACTACAAACATCAAAATTATACCAAGTACTTTCTCTCAATATATTGGCATAAAGCAAGATAAAAATTATAAATATACATATTTTTAGGGAAAATGATAAATACATGAAAACTAAACAATATTCAGCTTAGTGGTTTAGTGGCTGTTGGATAAGAGGAAATTAAAAATAGAAACAAAAAAATACTTTCAAAAAAACAAAAAAGAGGACACAACTTATCAGATACTCATTTTTGGGGTGCTCCAAAAGCAGTTTTAAAAGGGAGGGTAACCCTGAACAAATAGACACATTTCCTGAATAGTTTTCCAGAATTAAGCCAGGAAAAAACAGAAGAGTTGAATAAACTGATCACAGATATGGAAACTGAACCAATAATAATAATAATGAAAAAAAAATCTTCCCCCAAACAAAACCAGGCCCAGATGACAGTACAAATAAATTTTATAATGCCAATATTAAGTTAATATTTAAAACCAGATGACAGCACAAGGAAACAAAATTAAAGACCAGTATTCCTGATGAACATTAATGCAAAAATCTTCCACAAAATAGTATGAAATTGAATTAATCAACATACCACAACGTTTAAATATCTTGATCAAGTAAGACTTATCCCAAAAATGCAAGTATGATTTAATATACACATGTAATTCAATATCATGCATAAAATATTAATGTATTTTAAGACCTAATTATTGGCAAGCACTGCAATTCCATGGATTAGCAAATGAGACCTCAAGAGTAAAAGAAGGATTGTAGACAATAATATAAAACCTGTTGAAAAACTGGCACAGAACAAATCAATATCCCTAAATTCAAACCATCTCTTAATGATTTCAGAATTTGGGTGAATGTGATGGGCGTAAACAACTACAACACTGAGGAAGATGTTCCACATCTAGAAATAAGCCATGCTAAAGAACCAGTTAAATGTGGATCTCATAAAGCATACATTTCATATTGATTTGGTGGGCAAGGTGAAGTAGGAAGGATTGGTGGCTGTGCTGTTTCTCTAAAGTTTTTTAATCACAATAAGCATTAGCAAGGTATATAAGAAAGGGGCAGGAAGCTATTTTATTTACCTCTTGGACATTGCTTCAAACAATCATATTGACAGCCTTGTCTATTATTGTGAAGTAGATAGGTGGTAGGATGGCTGAGTCCTTTTCATAATGGACTAATACGCACATTTCAAGTGTCATTATAGTTAAGTATCAACTGTTGAGTCACTTGTATATTATTTTTATTAACAGACAAAGAAATAGGCAGAGCAAGTCCAAAATAGCTGCTTAAAGAATTGTAGAACTGAATAAATAATGGTTCAGCTCTGTTCATGCCTGAATTTCACCACTGAGAATTTAATTTTACTGCTTTTATGCATTGATCCTTTAAACTATAAACCCTGGAAAAATACCTCTTGATGTCGCATATTACCAACCCCATAGAGTTGCCCATATGATCCCAGAATCCAGCAAGAGAGAATAGGGTTTATGTAGAGCCTTTCTCACATTAAAGGATTTCAAAATGAATTTGAGAATTGTCAATTTAGAGCTCAGGGTTTTAGCTGCTGAGAAGCAGAATGAGCTGTCAAGGAACCGAATCAAGCATTGATGCCAGGAAATGATTGTACCCATGGAATTTATTATATACAATTCAACACACATTACCTGGCCCTTTAGCAAAAGCCTGCTACATTGCATCAGATATTAAGGAGCAGGATAAGACAAGGTGGGTGGCGGAGTCCAGCTTTGCTGGAAAACTTTGTTCCCAGCCTAGAATGAGCATTCTCCCTGGAGTACATTCAGCACTGTATCACTATAGCTTTTCTTCTGCAACTGATCACACAGCCCCGTTAGTGTCTCTTTTTCTGTCTCTTAAATGAAAGTTTTTATTAAGGACCTGAAATTTAAGGATTGTTAGCTCAATATAATTCACTGATTAATTTTATTTAGCTGATACAAGATTTGTTTGTTGCAGATTGAATGTGGGTATATACCTGGAAGTTAAGTTTGTGTATTATATAATTTTGCATTTAATTTTGTTAGGAACTACCATACAGTTTTCTATGGCAGCTACATTTTACACTCCAGCAAGTAGGATATAATGGGCGGTTACTCAACAGAGGGGTGAAAACTTATCTTCTGACTGTCTGCTTTTATCCAACCCAGTGAGTATGAAGTGGTATTTCAATTTGGTTTGAGTTACATTTTCCTAATGATTAGAATGTTTGACAAATATTTACATACTTATTAATGATTTGTATTTATTCTTTGAAGAAATGGCTATTTTAAGTTATTTACCCACTTTTGAATTGGGTTATTGGATAATTTATCAATCAGTTTGAGGAGTTCTCTATATGCATTCTGTACATTGATCCCTAACAGAGACCTGATTTGCAAATTTTTTAAAATTTTTTAGTTTTTAAATTCCATGGGTTGATTTTTGAAATCTCTTGAGAGTTTCCATTGATGTGCAACAGTTTGAAATTTTTAAAAATCCAAAATGTTTATTTTTTATTTAATTATCTTATTTTTATTAATGAGATACTATTGTTTTACATTTTTGTTAGTGTTTTGACAATATAGGATTTCTCCCCTTAGGTGTGGTCATTGCAGCTCTCCCATCACCAAAGCCAACTGCTACACTCCATTATGCGATCTGTATGCCAGCTCAGCCCTTTTCTCAGACCTCTTGCTTTGCTGTCCTCACTCCCCTCCCTTCCTGGATAGAGAAAACTGAATATTTTTTTATTTTGAACTGTGTCAAATTCTGGTAGGTTCAATTGTGTATAGTGATTTTTTCAAGACCTGTGTATTCTTATTGATATTGTTTGGTTAGTCTCCCCGTATTGAAAGAAGGGTGTTGGAGTCCTTTCTATTATTGAACTTATTCCTTCAATTATGTCAGTGTTTACTTCATAAATTTTGGAACTGTGATGTTTGGCATGTGTTAATTTTGATGTCTTCTTGATGAAGACTTTTATTATTCCATTTTGGTCGCTTGCTATAGTTACTGAATTTAACTTTATTTTTCCCGACATTAGTATAGCCATTCCTGCTCCCTTTAATTTATGCATGGAATATTTAGGGTTTTATTTCAAATTTTGCATATTTTTAGATCTAAATTGAAATATTGACAAACTGCATATAGTTGCATTCTATTTTTAAAAATGTATTATTCTAGTTTTTTGATTGGATAATCTCATTCCTTTATATTGAGAGTAATAGACTGCATAGGTCATACTTTCATCCTTTTGATATTTGTGCTATACATGTATTTTAGCTTTGTTCTCTTCATTTACTCTATTACTACTCTTTATTTTTATGTTTTTTGTAGTTACCTCTTTTGATTACTTTCCCATTGCCTTTGCATATATTTTATAGATATATTCCTTGTAATTATCATAGAAATTTCATATGACATTCAAAACTTTTTAATGTCCATTTTAAGTTGATATCAACTTAATTTTGACTGCATAAGTAAACTCTACTCATAATACAATCCATTTCAATTTGTTGTTGATACAAAAATTATAATTTTACAGTCTAAGACTTACTTGGTAGTCATTTGCTAGTAATTGTGTCAGTTTTTGAAATATTTCACTTTGGATATATCACCTAAAATTCCATCTATAGATCATGAGTGGAAATATTTCATTTTTGTTATAGGTTGAATACAATTGAATTCTCATTGAATGCATTCTCATTCTCTCTCTATATATATATATACTTCTTATACTTCTTTAGGCACCCATCAATAGGCACTTAAGTTGTTTACATGTCATGGTTATTATGCACATGCTTCTTAGAGCACATGGGTTCATATGTTTTCCACTTTTTTTTTTTATATGTATAGGTCATTTGTTCAGGTATGGGGTGATATCTCATTGTAGTTTTGATTTACATTGTCCTGTTGATAAATGAAGCTGAACATTTTTGTATAAGTCTATTTGCCATTTGTATGTATCTATTCAAGTCTTTCATCTAGTTTTTGGATTAGGTTGATTTTTGTTTTTATACAAGTCTTCTGTAGATTTTGAGTGTTAACCTTAATTAGGTTCAATATGCAAATTGTTTCTCCAGTTTATTATGTTGTTCTTCTTTCCTTCTTTCTACTTGGTGTTTATTTTTCTCATTGTCTAAAAGCTTATTGGCTTGATGTAATCCCGTTTGTTTATTTTTGCTTTTGTTTCCTTTGCCATTGAGTCAAGTCTTTAAGGACATCTCTGTAGTTGAGTTCAGGAGTGTATCTCATATGTCTTCTTCTTATAATAGCTAAGTCATCAAACATATGTTATTTAATTCTTGTGTTTGATGTCCACTCTCACTACAACTACTGAGCATAGACTTGGAAGTCCTAGAAAGAGTAATAAGGCAAGAAAAAGATATAAAATGATTCTGAACTGAAAAACAAATAATCTCTGATTATTCGCTGTTGCCATGGCTATATACATAGAAAACTCTAAAGATTTAAAAAAAAAAACTACTAGAATAATTAATAAGTATAATACAGTGACAGGATACAAAATCAATTTATATATATATATATAATTTTGAATTTCTACATGGAAACAATGGATTAGAGTACAAAGAAATTTCAAATAGTCCATTTACACTAACAGCCAAAAAGATTAAAAAATATCTGAGAGTATACTTAACAAAAGTGATGAAAAACCTATATACTGGAATCTTGCTAAAATAAATAGATGACACAAGGAAATGAAAATATATCCTATGTTCTGTTATTTATTGAAGTTCTTATCTACAAGTCTGCAAAGACTGGATGGAAGTGGTGGTTATTTTCTCAATTTTGAAACAAAACACCATTAGGAAATTTTGGGAATTAAACATTGCTAAAATTTCCAGTTCACTAAAATGATTTAAAGAGTCAATGAAATCACTATCAAAATCCCAATGGCATTTTTTAAGGAAATGAAACACACAATTTTAAAATTTTTATGGAAACTTGAAAGACCACAAGTAGCTAAAGAAGACCTGAGAAAAAACCTAAATATGGAATTAGTGAGTTTTTTAAAACCAAGATATAAATCTGTAGAAATCAAAACCATATGATACTGTAATAAAATCAGACAAATAGATAAATTGGATAGAACTGAGAGCCCCAAAATAAACCCATACACATAAGGTCAATATATTCATGACAAAGAAGCCAATACCATAACAGTGGAGAAAAGAAAACCTCTTCAACAAATGGTGTTGGAGAAAATGAACAGGAACATGCAAAAAAAAATAAAAAATTAAAAAAGGAAAGAAAATAAACTTTTGTGAAATTTTCAATACATTTATTATATTTTCATTGAAGAGTTTTATTTTTCTTTTTATTTTGGTAAATGTTCTTTTGTCTCATTGATATTCTCTCACATATCATTTTCATTAGTATTTTGTCAATGTTTCCTCTTACCTTTTAACAATATTTAAGATTGTTGCTTTGTAGTTCTGATCCAGTCTGCTACCCGTATTACTTTGGAGACAGTTGCTGGAGATTTATTTTGTTCCTTTGAATGGGGTATAATATCTTGCTTTTAGAAAAATTTCCTAATGGTATTTTGTTTCAAAATTGAGAAAATAACCACCACTTCCAGTCTGCAGACTGGTAAATAAGAACTTCACTAAATAACAGAACATGTTTTAAGCTTTGGATTTACCCTAGTGTGAAGGCTATAGGTTGATTTGTCTTTTGGGAGTTATGTCCTATTTGAACCTGTGTATATGTGTGCAAGTATGTGTAGATGTTTAACCCCACCCTCACCCCTGTGACTTTTAATGATCTTAATTTCTCAAAAGATTCTAGCTCCAGTTTTTTCTCAGTGCCTTAAGTGTTCAGTTGCATTCTCACCATAGAGATGTCCTACAGTTTTCACATATGGCTTCATCAACTACTTTCTGGGGGTTCTCTGAACCTGAGATCTGAACTTAGCTTTTTCCCCTGGCTAATATTTCCATTAAAGTAGAAACTTACCCTCAGGGCACTCCATAGAAAGCTGACCCTTTTGCAAGCTTTGCTTCTTCCTCTCTGATAGAGGAAACCAGGAACTATGCTGATTCCTCCTTATTGTATGCCAGGGAAAGCATGGCTAAGTGTTTTCAGAATGTCTAAAAATTTCTTATCGTTTGGATATGCCAGTTTCCTGACTGAACATTAGCATGATTATTGTGACCTTTGACTAATTTCCAGATCTGCTATAAAGTAATTTTTCAGCTTTCTACAAGTTTTTGCTTTTTGTTTGTTTGTATGATATTAATAGAAACTGATGGCCTGGAACTTCCTAGTCTGCCACCCTACCAATGTTACATTGTAGTTACATTTTAAAATGTATTTACTTTTGCAGCAAAATATAGTACTAACAAATGAGGATATTGGATAATTAGGAATTGCTTTTAAATAAGTCAAAGAGTCAATGAAGTAAGGACAACAGCAATCTTGTGAGAAAAATGTATTATTAAAGTCTGAAAGAGAGAAAATAGGGCATCTCTGGTGGTGCAAGGGGTCAAGCACCACACTATGAATAATATATTATTATATATTAATATATTGTATGTATTAGCTAGTAAATTATAATAGATAAGTTCTGTGCCTGAGAACTTTTTTTTATACTTTGTATATGTAACTCTCATTCTTTCAACACCTTTTGTGTTGAAAACACATTTTCCAAATGGAATTACTTACCTTGTACTTCTGCCAAAATAACTTAATTAAATTTGTGTGAGTCTATGTCCAGATCCTGTATTCTGTTCTACATATCAATTCTACACTTTTGATAATATAAGTGTGTGTTCCAACTATGTTCTTCTTTTGATACTGCTGGCTATTCTAATAATTTTGAATTTGTCAATATGTATAAAATGAATTTTTAAGATTTTGTTTGGAAAGGCATTGAATTTACATATCAAATAGGGCTATTTGAAAATTATCAATATTAAATATTTCAATGTATGGTTCATAAATTATCTTCACATATAATTAGATCCCCTTTGATTTTTTTCCTATCAGAACTATTTACAATTTTCTACATAAAGTTCTTATAATAATTCTGTTAGATTTTTATCGATATTTATTTGTAGCTATTATAGTTCTAACTTTAAATTCTAATCATTCATGCATGTTATTTTTTTAAGATTTATTTATGCATAGAACTGGGGTATAGGCCAGAGGTGGGGGGGTGGTTTGGAGGTGAGAAGATTCACAAGAGACAGAGGAGTACAGGCAGATCTACTGAAATACACTGCTGAGGGAGAGGTCTAGTGCACCATATATGGGACAGCTCTCTGGGTGGGGATCAAACTCAGATCATCCCAGTGATAGTCATGAAACTTAACCCCTATATCTATCACCAGGGAGGTCCACCAGGTACATTATTTTCTTGTTCATTATCTCTTACTTTGTCTTTGAGGCATATGTTATTTTTTGGGGATGTAATCTGTTTATTGACTTCTGAATTTCAAATTCCTCTAAGAACAATCACAAATCCACAACCTGTTGATTAAACATGGCTGGAAAACATTAAGAGCCACAGCTCTTAATGTATTCCACACAGAAAATCTCTCCAAATGTATTTTAATAATAATTAATGGTTTAATTAATATTTTAAGGTAATATTGGTTTACAACAATTTATATGATTCAGAAATATAAGATCCCATATATTTGTTTGTTATGCTACCATAGCAACCTACCAAGGGACCCATGTCCTGTACTGTTGTCCATTTTGTGCCTTACACTTTGCTCTCCAGCTTCCATCTTCCCATCTGGCAGCCTCAGTTTTATGGTCATATTTCTAAAGTTTGTTACTGGATTAGTTTTAACTTTTCCTTTGGTTTCTCTATATTCCAGTTATGAGTGAAATCACTCAGCCCATGCTCCACAGAAAAAAATGGTCTAGGACACATTATTATGGAAATTTTACCTTCAGCATCCATGTATACAATGGGGTCACCAAAAGTAGGAGCAATATCTGTGTCTAATCTTTAGCAATCCACTGGAAATCTCAGTATGTATATATTTCCTTTCTTTTTTTTAAGTTTTATTTTATTTACAATATTTTCTTTCTTTTCTTGGTGGCCAAGGGAAAAAAAAACAACAACTATAGGGTTTCCTTTCAATCATACATATATTTTATATTTTGCTACCCTAGTTTTTCTGGAGTACAACTTTTTAGACCAAAAAAGAGAGAAATAGAACCAGGTTTTTCTCTTCTGGAGTCTAGTATTAAGATAAGTTACTCATATTTATCCAAATGAGATAAAGTGAAACAACAAATTCTATGTGCTAGAAATGATAAGGATCTATAGAAGAAAAAATGAGTTTTGTGGTTAGTTGATGTTGGTGTCTGATATCAGACAGGTTGCTCATTTTCTCAGTAATCTGTCTTTAAATGCTTTTAAAAACATATGTGCGTGTCTCATTCAACAGCTCAGCATTTTGTACAGTGATTGGTAATAGTTAAATAGTCACATTCAAGTGCAGTGTGGGACTGGATGAGAAAGGAGGGGGACAAAACTAGACAAAGTAAGAAGTGTGGAGAGCAAATACTTATATGGAAATATGTGATCTTAAGTTTAATTATCCTTTGATTATATATGTTGTGCATGGCTAAGCAAAATGAATGGTGAAAATCAATTCCAAATAACTTAAAATCATCCTAGAAAGCTATGTTTCAGTTAAACAGCAAGTGCATACAGAGAGTTTTTTATTTCAACAAGTATGTAATGATTTTTTTCTAAAATGAGAAATATCTCCAATTATTGCTTAGTTTCCAATTATTTGACTTGTTTATATTACTTATTCTTTTATAAAGAATAGATACACACATGAACTCATACAAGAATGCACATGCATTTGGTCATGGTAATTAGTATCTGAAAAATGTTGATTATCTGCTTCTCTGGAAACTTTGAGCAAATTCTTGTCAAATTTATGTTTTCTATCATCAAGAATACCTAATGATTCAAACATGTAATTTTGAACAACTTATTCTGCATTTGAATAAGCTAGTTTGCCTTAAACTCAGAAAATTATGAAAATCTGGACTTGCATCTACAGACACGTGAAGGAACGCCAAGGTAGTCTCCGACCCCAGGGAAGGTGCTGCCCAGCTATGCCTCCTGGCTTGTGGAATTGGTTTACCTCACCGAAGGATCATATCCGCAGAAGAAAATTCTCCTTTTTGGATTTAAAACAGGGTTTATTCACAGTTGGTATACTTTTGAGGCTTCTAAATCCATCCTTTAAAATCATTCAGAAGAATGCCTTCCAACAGAGCTTATTTCCAGAACTATTTTGGAAAGCAAGTCCTGAAAGGACAGCATGTTGTTATTGCTCATTTACAGCAGAAATTCTCTGAACTGACGTCCCCTTAATAATGGACTTGAATTAATCTACACTCCATAAACCTTACGAACTGATACTAATGGAATCCCGCACACTCCCTGCTAGTAAGTTCTTATCTAATATGGTTGCACCATTCTGCCAATGAATGTGCAGGTTGCTTTTTTTTTTGGTCTGTTGTATAATTGAATAGAATATTGCATGAATAAATTTCAGATGAGTACAATAAAAACCAATTGTTCCCCCCTCTCTATTCTCTCTCTCTCTCCTACCCTCTCTTCTGTTTTACTTTTTTATGTCATAACAACCAAGTTCAGTTATTTGGAAAGACTTCATTTGAAAATATATCTATTTGACAGAAAATTGCTGTTGTCTTCTTGCTGAGGTGGTATGTATCTTAATCTGAATTAGTCTTTTGTGTATTTTTGGTATCTCTTTTCCCCAGCATTGTAAATTATGAATTAAAAATGGTGCCTTAGTTCTTCATACTATTGGTTGTTGCAGCATTACCTAATAATAGATTTTTTAAAGACTTTTATTTCTAATATTTTCACTAATATCTTTTCATTTTCTGTGTAATTTTTTCTTTTACCCTTTCCCTTTATGCCCATTTCTCGCCTCTCTCTCTCTTTTCCTCTCGTATTTTTCCTTTGTTTAATAGATTGGTAGAATCTTCTTTTCTCCCGTTTCTCAATTGTTTCTGGATTTTACATTATGTTATGTTAAACTAGTGTGGTTGTAAAGCAAACCCTGGACTTTAAACAAAATATCCTGGGTCTTAGTCCCAGTCTTCATCAATTACTATGATTCTAAATGTGTAATGTCCCATACATCCATGTCCATAGTTCTCACATATGGAAGATAAGTTATTAATATTTCTATATACTATATAGACAAGAATATTCCTAAATTCCTATATAGATTGATATGCTAGTACTTTGAAAAATGTTTAACTAAAAAGTAGTCACTTATAACTACTTTTATAGTCACAGCAAAGTAATTTTGGTTAGAACCTGAGTTTAAGAGATGGATAGCACTTCTAAGTTAGCTCTATTTGAAATAAATGAAAAATCGTGGATATTCAGCTATCTCAGGAGCCTCAGAGCTTTGAACTTGCCTTTGGTAATTGGCAAATGAATGAACAGAAGCTGTGTAAGGCAAGAGTGTTATGAGGCTCCCTGCCTCCCCTTTTGCATGGACTTTTAGATTTATTGGGTTCAAATTCCTATATGACTTCCTGCCACACACCTACCTGATGGTTCTAGTTGTATTTTTCTTGGCTAGGAAGGTCTGCATTTCATTGTTTCATCAACACTGAGAAGACTGAAGCAGAGCCAGGATCCAAATTTAAGGCCCTTGAAAAACATTTTTAGGGATGATAGGATCAGGCTGGTTCTCTCTATATTTTATTATCTTTTGCTGTTCTTCACAATTATGACATTTCTGGCAACAAAATGAAACTACTAAATTCAATAAATATACCTAGGGAGAGCTGTTGGTAGTCAGTCTTACAACTACATAGTAAAAAGCCTTAGAGGAAAAAATATACACATTTAATGAAGTCAGAAAAATTTGAGTTTTCAAAATGATCAAAAGCTTTGTTTGCAATTGCTACATATCTAGGGAAAACATCTTTCTTCTGTATTTTTATACCCACAATTTATGTTGCAAATAAATATCACCAGAACTCAAGCGATAGTAAGTGGAGAGAAAGGTTAGAAATAATACTTTGCGGTTTTGACTAATTAATATCTACAACAATAAGTGATCAATAAGCAATACATTTCATAAAATTTCTAATCCTTAAATTCATGAGCATTTATATACCTAGATGCAAGCACACACTCCCTCATAAAAATTCTGGACTGCCACGTAGAAGAATCTGTTGCAATGCAATGATACAAGTAAGTAGGAATTGGGAATATTCTCGTCTACAGGTATTAATAAGCACAGTAACCAAAAATGACCTACAGACTATAGCACTAAGACGTTCCAGAAAACCTTTCTCCTCTGTTATCTACCTTTGAAACCAGTTTTTCTGGGAACTTCTTTGAGATGTCTTCCATCCTTTCTAATGCCCAGTGTATACCTATGATTGGGCGATAATATCATAATTATTAACCATTTTTATTATAATTACAGAACAAATGCATACTAAAGGAGGAACAATATAAAAGTATGTAGAGGAAAAATACAAGTTCCCTTAGTCCCTTCCTACTCACTCAAGTTCATTCTCTCTCCTCAAACGCTTATCTTAGAGGTAGCTACTGTAAAAATGCCTATATCTTTGCAATTTCTTTTTGTCCTATGAACTTATGGAATATTGATATTTGTAAACTAGTAATACACTACTTTTTCTTTAACACAAGGCTTATGTAGATTTTTGTGTCAATACATTCAGAATTAATTCATTCTTTGGTTCCACATTATTTCTAAAAGGAATAATTTATTTCACTATACTCAGTTTGTTCTCACTATACCCAGTTTGTTATTTCCAATTCAAAGTTGTAAACAATGCTGCAACACACACATATATTTACTCTTCTGTATACATATTTCCTCAGAATGAACTCTGAAAAATCCAATATCTGGGTCAAAGTCTATGCGTATTTAAAACTCAAAGTGCAAAATGACTGAATTAATTTTTCCTCTGCTTCTGTGATTTATGAAAATAGCTATGCTATCTTCACATCCCCATGGCAACCCTCAATACCATCAAACTCAATAATTTTACCCATCTGGATAGACTTTGATATTTTAATTTGTCTTTCTTTAATACTTAGTACAGTTGGGCATCTTTTCACATATTCTTTGACCATGCATAGAACTTATTTTGTGAAATGTGTTTTTATCCTTTGCTGATTTATCTTTTTAATAAACATTTTATTTATTAACACTAATAGCTATATATAAGAAGAAAGTACTTTCCTTCAGTATGTGTTTTGTCTTTTATCTTATTTAATATGTCTTTGCTGATGAGCTCTTTTAGTATTTTATCTAGTTTAATTTCTCAGTGTTTCTCTAGTTTCTGAATTTTTGTCTTCCATTCTAAGTCCTTACTTATTTTCAAGCCCAATGTAATTTTATAAAATTTTCTCCACATTTTTATGATTCTATTTTTCACACTATATCTTTAAGTGTTCCCCATTCATTTTGAGTATGGGTAAGGTACAAATTTTAAAATAAATTCTAATTATTAAGTCAGTGACATATACTGACAAGTTTTTGTATTTGTCATCAATTGAAAATATCATTATCAAATAATGAATTCTACATATTTAAAACTCTTTAATTTATTCTCTTCCTACATTTGTCAATCCTGGAACAATACTTCATAATTTTAATTATTGTAGCTTTGTATCTTGTGTAATGTTTGGAAAGGCAGTTCTCTGTTGTGCTTCTATTAATAAAACTTGTATATTACATAAATAATTATAGAAATTTTACAAAAGAATACTATGAATATTTTATATGAGTTGTATATATTTATGTGTTATTTTGGAGTATTTAATATATTTTAATTTTGAGTCATATCTTACAAGAGCATGATTTTTTTTCTGTTTATTAGCTTATCTTTTTGCCTTTATTGTGGTTAGTAATTTCTTATATTTCTTACCTAGTGGTGCAAGGGGTTGAACACCACACCGTGGGGCTTTGCAGTGCGAGTTTAATCCCCGGCCAAGGAGAGGACCCACATGGCACAGCAGACCTCTCTCCTGCCTCACCTGCTGCTCCCCTTAGCAGTGTATTTCAGTGGTTCTACCTGTTCTGCTTCCTACTCTGTGTCTGGTGAATCCTCTCACATATCTCCTCCCTGCCCCTCCATACCTCTGGCCTGTACTCCAGCTCTTGAATGCATAAATAAATAAATCTTTAAAAAATTAATTTATATCTTAGTAATTTACTATATAATCATTACTTCTAGTAGATTATATTTGAACATTTGTAATTGCATATTAATAACAACAGCATTGTCTTACCAATATTTGAACCTCATTTCCTTTTCTCTTGCTATATTACATAATGGTGCCAAACGTTATTAAATATTTATCTTAATCAACATATTTTTCCTCATATTTTGGGGGGGGCTTCTAATGCCTTTTGGTATAGATTAAATTTATAGTTTCACAATATGTTTTGTCAAAGTAAATAAGGTCTAAAATATCAACTTTACTCACTGATGATGAAGCAACCAATTGCCATAAAATTCAATTTAAAATACAGTTCAAACGCAGCCTCCAGACTGCCTGAAAAAAACTTACCCATTTTTCCATAGCTTAATCATTTAAAATAGAAAGAGCAAAAAATGATACCTACCAAACAGATAAACAAAAAAGGAAATAATCAATTTTACCTGAGTAATGAAGTTTAAAAAAAAAAAAAATGAAAAAGCAAGCATGTAGACAGTGACCTATATTTTGCCACTCTATTAAGAGTGCCCAAGATGACGTATAGTGTTAAAAACAGAATGGATGAATCAACCACATGAAACTTATTTTAGAGAAGGTAGCAACATAAAAAGGTAAATATACAATAGAGAACAAATGTAAGAAAAAATATAAACAGCATAATATTATGTGTGTCAAGGAGAGTAAATTTTATTATTTTATACGAAAAATTCAGGGAAAATGCATTTACTGATTAAATGTTTGAGTAGATTTGAATAATTGAGTAGATTTCAAATAATAATAAAAAAATGGTGGAGTAGGAATTCCCAAGCTGAACGCTTGAAACATCTTTTTTTTTTTTTAATTTTAGTGAACTTGGTTTACAAAAGCATATATGCTTAGTGATATAGGTTTATAACTTTTCAATGTATGTTTCACACTATATCCAACACCAAACAACCAATAATCCTCCACTATAGTTCATTAGGTGCCCTCTCCCATTTGCTTCCCAAACCCAACTTCTTCTGGTAACTTCAGTTTTGCAATCACATCTCAAGGATTTGTTTTTGTTAGGCTTGGATATTTCTTTATGCTTTTCTTTATAGTCCACATATGAACAAAATCATCTAGTATTTTATCTTTCTCCTTCCTACTCATTTCATTTAGCTTTAGCTTTTCAGTTCCATCCATGTTGATGCTAATCTTAAGAAATTATCTTTGGCTATAGCTGAGTAGTTTCCCCCTGTATACATATATATACAACATCTTCTTTATCTGACTATCTATTTGTTGGACACTTAGGTTATATGTATTCATTGACTATTGTAAATAGAGTTGCAATACAGGAATGCATATATCCCTTGAAAATATGTTTTGGCATGCTTCAGGTAATGCCTAGTAATGGAAGTGCTGGATTATATGGTAGATCATGTTTTGAAAACCTCAATACTTTTACCATAGGAGCTAGGCCAGTATATATTTCTACTGAAAGTATAAAATGACTCCTTGTTTTCCCCATATCCTTACCAACACTCATTGTTTCTAGTCATTTTAATAGTTGTAAGCTGGAATCCCATTTGGTTTTGATTTGCTTTTCCCTGGTGATAAGTGACAATGAACAATATTCTTATGTGCCTTTTGGCCATCTGTAATGTATTCTCTGGGCTTTTTACCAAGAATCTCTAACTTCACACTAGAAATGAGTTTTGCTCCATATTCTTCATTTCTTTATCCTTATTGCTCATTAGTTCATGAATGTCTATGATAAGTTATACCTGACAGTTGACTGAGAGAAAAAAAACACATGAGGTGTGTATTCCTGGGAAGAGGAATCAGAGGTATCTCTGACAGAGAGAGAACATAAGGGTGATCTTGGGAATAGAAAGTACGACAGACCTTTGCTAACCTAGAAGCGAAGGAGTCAAGGGTAAAAAAAATATATGACCTTGAGTATTAAACTATGCTTCTGTGTTTTGTATTTACCCAAAAATAATTCTGGTGATAAATCATAGGCTTTTTATCTATTTTACCAATTGATATAGATAAGACTCTTTTTAAATATTCATGGCCATTTAGACTTCTCAATTATAATGGTTAATGCTTTGTGCCTTGGTGTGTATGTCGGGCATGTGATCAGACTATCTTCATTTGTTTTATTTATAATTGAATGTTTATATTCTTATCTGCAGCATACAGATGGTGTGTGAGGAGCTAGTGAACCTCCTCCATTGCAGTTACATCTTAACTACTTTCCCTGGAAATAAACAGGGTAGCCTTATTAACAATATAGCATGTATTTTCCATTTCCTGTATGGAGCCTGGTGTTTATCAGAAGGAGTGTTTGGTGGGGATTAAACCCAGAATCACCATGCAACTAACCACTAGGGAAGCCTGCTAT
Source organism: Galemys pyrenaicus (assembly GCA_019455555.1). Classification (NCBI taxonomy): domain Eukaryota; kingdom Metazoa; phylum Chordata; class Mammalia; order Eulipotyphla; family Talpidae; genus Galemys; species Galemys pyrenaicus. Next base: position 51,575 of record JAGFMF010011774.1, on the reverse strand, counting down.
GTCAAGTGCCAGCATATTTTTGAAAATGTTATACTGATTTTTATAATGACAAAGGAAATAAGCCAGTGGGCACAGCAGTTGAGGCTAGGCAGCAGTTTCTGATATTACATGGCTTTGAACTGCAGTCTCTCATCTGATGTCTGGCTATGTTCCTGTATTAACCAATGAAAAATCAACTGATTCAATTTTACATATCCCACTACCAGATTTGTTTCCACCTCATCTGTCTCAACAATATTTCTTTCTGCCAGGCATGAAGTTAGTCAGCACCATTTATTGAGTTTCCACGGTGTGTATAGACACTTGAAGTGATGTATGAGTATTAATCACAGCAGGCTCCTTTGAAGGAGGTACTGAATAAATTATTATTTAATTAAAGCTCAAATCAAGGCTGATAATAAAATGAATGTTTGAGCAGTTGGATGGTCCCTGCCTGAACCAATTGGACTATAATTATATACAGCCATGGACAAATCACCTCTCTGGAACATAGATGTCTGTAAAAGTGACTAGCCCCAACTAATAGCTAGTGTAAATCAAAGGATGGTGATAGCTAATCAGATGGAGACCTTCCCACTGTGGGAAGAGAAAGTTTTGTGAAAACAATTCCCAACACTAGCCACAGTGAAGATAAACTATCTTTTATGTAAAAGCATCATGAATGAAGCCTTAGGGAATGTCTTGATTTTCCTCATCATTACCTAGAAGACATGGACTAATGACGGAATGAGTACTGAAGAAATGATTCCAGGTGGAGAGATCATTGAACTTTAGTGACAAAGGATGGGTATAAGTCCAGACTTTGATAATTACTGTGTGATACTGGGTAACATAATTTTCCCAAACTTTACTTTCCACACTTGCAAAGAATATATAACAGACATATGATAAGCATGAGTTTATGAAATTGGAAGTAGAATATTTAAAACACTTAGGTTATAAATGTACAGCATTGTTGATTGCTTCCAGTCTTATAAATAATTTTAATTACCGTTAAAGATAGTCTAATGTTTCAAAATTTATTTGGGACACTTCGAGTTACTTAAATTAATGCATTTTACTGAAATTGTTAACATTGTTATATACTTTTTTCTTAAGACTTCATTCTTTTAGAGAAGTTTTAGGTTCACAGCAAAATTCAAGGGATGCATAGAAATTTTTGATATATCTACTGCCGCCAATTGCGTAGTCTCCCCCGTGATCAGTATACTTTAAGAATAATGTATTTTGATACAATTGATGAACCTGCATTTATATATTACAATCAAAGTCCATAAAGATTCACCGTTGGTGTAATCAACTGTCTGCATTTGGACAAATGTGTTACGGCATGTATCCTTCACTATAGTACCATACAGAGTATCTTCAACCAATCTAAAAATCCTGTGTTCTACCTATTCATCCTTCCTTCCAACCCTGGCAAACACTTTTTTTTCCTTCCTTTTTTATGGTCTGCATGGTTTTGCCTTTTCCAGAATGTCATGTAGACAAAATAATGCATTATGTAGCATTTCATATGGGCTCACTTATTTAGTAATATGCATTCAGTACATCATATTTTTTAAGATTTACTCTTATTTATTGGTTCATACAAGAACTGTGGTGTAGGCCAGACATGTGAGGAGTGGGGGCGAGAGGATTCACTAGAGACTGAGTGGGAAGCAAAACAGGTGGATCTACTGAAATACCCTGCTGAGGGGAGCAGTGTGTGAGAGAGAAGAGGTCTGCTTCACCATATAGAGTAGCTTCCTGGCCAGGGATCAAACTAATAATGCAGTGACTGGTGATAGCTTGATAGTGCTGAGACTTTAACCCCTGCACCACCAGAGAGACCCTGTTATACTTTTTTGTTGTGTCTAAGTATTTTATTTAGTATTTATTTAAACAATTAGATAACATTAGACAAACAAAAAAGATCTTTGTTGTTACCCAAATACAACCTTTTTAATTTTATAATTATATATTGTGTAATTATTATCAGAGGTGAACAAACATTTGAATCAACAGTCTGATTGCTCTTATGTGCTGTAATAAACTTTGATTTTTCAATTTTTAGTTTTAGTTTTGTACTACCGCCTATAATATTGATAACACTCATGAGATGTTTTAAAATTCATTATAAATTCATAAGAATAGATGCATATGTATGCATATGGAAAAAGGATAGATAATTAAACCACCTTTTTCTAGGGATGTGATGATTTTGGTATCAAACTCTTCCTATTAGAACTACTGAAAATATTGAAAATGGGGCTCCCTTTTGCCTTGTTGCTCATGTCGTTCTCTCCACAATTCCTCTATGCCTACATGACAAGTTCTTTATTGCAAATTCCTGGTTTTCTGTCCCTTTTTCATATATGACACATTGCAATATTTTTAGTGATATGTATAACTCATTAACTATGCTTGACTTCAAAGATATCAACTTTGATTTTTCAATGATCAGTATTTTAGCAGTGACTTCGATAGTTTTTCTGTATTTACTAATTGTTTCCAATTTTCTAATTGATATATGTATTTTATCTAAATTCCTAATTTTGTATTGCTTTAATGCTAAATATTTATTTATTTAGGAATAAATAAATTACTTTACTGTGTAAGGTTAAGAACATTTACTCCCAGTTGTCCTCTATATGAAAGAAGGAATTAGTATCCTAGGAAAGCACATATATTTTCTTATATACAGGCAAAGAAAGTTTACTTTTGTATAAGACTTGAGAAAGTGAGATAATTTTCACTCTTTGGTGCACTTTAGGATATCCCAGTCTTCATTTGGGACCTCTGAAGAAAGCAAGTTGAGCATGGACCTCTGATTATTCCAGAGATGTTTAATACTAGGCAGCTGCATACAGTGACTGTTCATGGTTCTATCCAACTCCCAGTCTCCCTTTTATTGAAAGTACACTGAAATATAATTTCAAAAAGCACAACTCTTCGAAGTTTAGTGAAGTTTGGCTGTGGTTTATAATTAGTATCATATTAATTTACTTGTCAAATTTAAAAATAACGATCAACCAAATGTATTAATTAATGTATAAGTTTTATATTCCCTTAAAGTTCTAAAAGCAATGCTGGGACTTTAATATCCAGTCATCATAATTCTCTACCTTCTTCCTAATATGACCTAAAATTAAACACATTTTTTTTTTCAAATGATTAATTCATCAGAATGTTTTTGTTCATAGGAAAGGCTTTTGTTTCCCAAGTATAAATGATGTTTTGGGCCTCAGGAAAAAGAGAGTAGAATAAGAACATCTTGTACAGTCTCCAAAGTGTCAAAAGATTCAAAACTGATCTCTTAGTATATAGATAAGTTCAGAGTGATCAAACCAAAATAGGGAATCATTGGACCTTACCCCATTTTGCAATGAAAAGCAACCTACGTAGGATATGCCCCTCCATCATTGTCATTGTGTTTTCTTAGGATAAATAATTACTTCTAGGTAATTTTTGTTCAGAGAAGATTTTGTTTATTCAAAAACCAGCTTACCCCTAACATTTAGAATAGATGGATGCCATGTTTCAAGTTTCAGTGCATGAAGCTGTTTTATTGTACCAAGTTAATCTAAATAAAATTGTTACATAGGTAATTAATGTATTATAGGTTTGATTCTTTAAGGAATCATGATAAAAGTGAGATGTATAGGAACACATGACAAAAATTCAAATCTAGTAATAGAAGTATAGAAGAATTGATATGTTTTTTTTATGTACACAATTAAAAGTAGCTTACTGAGGAAAATCATAATCACTATTTTTTTTCCTTCATGATAAGATATTTAAATTAAATTAGTCTGAATTTTGGAAAATTCTGTCAGAGTATAACCCAAGCTATTAGCCAAAATTTATCCCATCACAACACTCTGAATAATTAGGTGAAGAGGGCATTTCTGGTGGCGCACAAAGCTATCAAAGCTATTGGCAGCTATCAGCCACTGCAGCACAAGTTCGATCCCGGACCAGGGAGCTAATCCACATGGTGCAGCAGAACTTTCCTGTCTTGTCTGCTGCTCCCCTCTGAGTGTATTTCAGTAGATCCACCTCTTCTGCTCCCCACTCTGTCTCTGGTGAATCCTCTCACCACTTCCCCCTCCAGCTCTGGCCTATACTCTAGCTCTTCTATGTATAAATAAATAAAATAAATCTTTACCAAAGAAGGGGGAGGACAAGGTTAAGAATGGTAGTACTGCTGATGAGTGGAAATTTAATTTCTGAAACAAACACATTTGTGACATGACTTAAACTTGTGTTTGTCATATTCATATTTAATAAGGTTGTACAGAAAGACTGGATAAAAAATGAAGTGTTTAAAAAATTATCAGAATAATAAAGTGTAAAAAAATAAACATCACAATGGGTTGTAAGTCAACCTAATGAATTACTTTGATTTTCAGTGAACTATATCAGTAACAAATCATTCTTTCCATTGGAATAAACTAGGGACTATAAATAAAAAAAAAAATTGGTTTAAAAAACTAATAAAGCCAGAGAACAAAGCCCTGGAAAATGCGATTTATTTACATTTAAGGAAATAAATTGCTATGAGATCTAATAGGAATGTTGGATATTTCATACAGATTCAGACTTATGGAAAACTTGAGTAGAAGTAAGTTACTCCTATACCTTCTATCTCTGCAAGTAGAAAAGGGGGAGAGAGAGAAAAGGAGGAGGAGAGGGAGGGGGAGGAAGAGAAAACAAATACCCTTGTTCATTTGCTTACTATTGTAAAATTGGGAAGGATGATATTCATATTCCATTACCTTTGAGCAAGGACAGGACTGAACTCCTTTCTATGAAGGCAACTTAATTTTGCAGAAAGTAATTGAAAGAAATCCTGGATCCTGTGAAATTTCTAGGGTTGAGGATGGATGAGACCAGGTTGAGCTGACTAGAGAAGGTGCCAATTAGATTCTGTTAATGAATGGTGATGAGCTATGAAACTCAAAGGAGGCTTTTTCCCTCTCATAGAAAATACTATCTTGGTGAGGAGGGAATAGTGCTTGGACCAATCAGCAAAATTTGAGCAGGAGTGCTCCTTGGATGTTAAAGGAATAGATGGCTACATTTAAAAGGAAGGCACCAGCTATGGCTCTTGATAGAGATAAAATGAGATGTTCCTGCCCTGTATATGCCAGGGGTCAGCACCAAGAATGGAGCTATTTAAAATAATTCCCCAAATTCAGTACTTCAAAGTATGAAGTGGTCTCTTGTTACAACTTTGAAGACATGAAAGTGTTTTTCCCTGTTAAGACAGATGTGACACACAGAAGAAGGTAGCAAAGCAATTGATGAAAGAAGTCGAGAAATGACAGGAGTTTGTTTTGTTTTTTTTCCATAAAAAGTGAATGCTATCCCCAACACTAAAGGTAGAAGTAGCGAGAGAGCATACCAACCTCAGGAGTGCAGTACCTGGCAAGGGTCATGAATATTCCCTGCTTAGTTTCCTGTAACCCTGATCCTTCACACCTATAACAGATGCTGAATCAACTCTAAAGATACTGATTCAAGAGGAAACATCTAAATGTAAATGTGAAACACCAATAATAATGATCCTTACTTTAAGAACAAACACCATATGTAATAGTTCTCTCATTTTAAGAGGATGAACAAAGATGCAGAAAAATAATATTAAATCCAAGGAAATCTTTTACTATCTTAAAGCAACAAAACATAACAATAAAAGGCAGAGGTACACATTATTTCAACAGATTCACTGAAGGAAAAAGGAATAAACTTTAAACAGCATCTGCTGTTCTCTTAGTCAAATTTATGGAGCATGGATTCTCTAAAATGAGAGATAAGATAGGATAACAGTGTGAGGTGAAAAGTTAATTGAGAAGCAAGCAGAAATGTAAAAGAAGCTAGATAATATAAAGAGAGTGCTATAAAATCAAATATGCATCAACAAAATTATAAACAATACTCATCAAACATAAGGGTAATTCTAAAAGCAGATTAATGATACAGTGGACATTTGCATATGTATATATTTGCATGTTTAGGCAAAAAATACTCTTTAAAATTTGGGGTATCTTTATTTTTTAAAGATGCATTTTATTTATATGCATAGAAGAACTAGAGTGTAGGCTGGAGGTATGGGGGAGGGGTATGGAGGAGGATGGAGGGGAGGGTCAGAGGATTTACCTGAAACAGAGTGGGGAACAGAACAGGTGGATCTACTGAAATACAGTGCTGAGGGGAGCAGTGAGCGAGATAGGCGATGTCAGCTCCCAAGCTTGGGATAGAACTCATGCCACAAAGATGAGAGCATGATAACGCTGACACTTAACCCTTAGACCACCAGGGAGGCCCTAGGGATATCTTTAAGGGAAAGAAGAAAAGCCCTGTTTGACATGAAAAATCTACAGAAGGCTAGGTATTTCCTCTTTTTACTCTCTGACACGTTAGGTCATGTGGCCAAAGTTTGGACAAATAGATAGCACAGCCCAGGAATTTGAATGAGATACTGTTCCACAGAAAAGTCAAGGAACTTTGGAAACATTTTGAATAGTCAGTATTCAGCAGTGTGGCAGGCAGAGGACATCCAAGTGGTGTCTAGGAGTTGTGACAACAGTGACACAGGTGAATGTCCGATGGCAGTAGGTAAACGTTTGCTGAAGACACTGTCATCTGACCTTGCCACCATCTGTTCCTGCCAACTCTTTGAGTCTTGTTCTGTGGCCCACTTATTGCTTTGGGTGACTTTTTGAGGATTCAAATGAGCTTTCTCAAATGTCTGTTCAACTGAGTTCCACAAAGGTTAATTTCTGTTGTCTGAAAGCAAGAAATTAAACTTCCTCAAATGATTTTGGATATGAAGTTCCTCAAAACAGTAAGGAAAAACACAAAGGGGAAATGACATTGGGAAAAAAATGTATATGAAGATTCTAAATCTTCTGAAACTTGATTCTAAATTAGAATCAAGAATTGATAATATGATATAACAAAGTTGTTCTTGAAAATGTATTAAAATGTGTTACATATGGTAAAGACTAAAAAGGTACCAGCAAGTAATGATAAAAAAGTTTCAGGTTTTAGAAATCAATTCCTTAAAATGTAGTTTGTTTGTGAATGGTGCTAAAAGCGACAAGTATTTGAATTTTCAAATGAGTTTGGAGAGCTCTGGATGAGGTAGAATTCACCAGTATTTTTGCTTGTGGAATTTCTCAAAATCTTGATATATTAATATGCACTGTAGTTCTTCAGAAAAGATGATATAGTATATTCCAATTATCAAATTATTGAACCATGAAGACTTTTGTTCAAATATATCACTTGGATATATTGTTTCACTGCGCATGTCTACAAATGATAAAATATACACGTCCTGGTGAAAACCATGAACTTTATGGTTTAATACTGAGTTCTTTAATCATCAGATGCACAAAAAGTTTAGCGGGACCCTAGTGATTTAATTCTCTACAATATTTCTTAGACACCAATTAAGCATTCTGAGATGAAAATATTGTCTCTGAAATTTTCTAACAAGTCATTTTTTTGAGAAAGTAATATAAGTATAATCTCAGATTTTAATGTTTTCTGATTATTTAACCTCTAACTGTCCTCCCATATTTCTGCTTGTTTGTGAAAGATATATGCAACTTATTCTAGACAACTCAAGAAAGACTTCACATAATCTGAATAAAATCATAATCATTGTATAATATGGGAGTCAGCATTTGTCAAAGTCATAAAGAAATTGGGAATTTTTTTGGACATCAACTAAAGGCTCTTTGGAAAACTGTATGTTTCATATGGACTTGGAAAATTGGACACCATGTTCTTACATTATCATGATTGACTAGAAGTGGAACATGGCAAAAATCACATTTTATTAATAATTAACTGCCTATGGTGACTTGAACTATCTCCCAGAAGAGGAGAGGGGGTGGAAAAGGCTCTGGGGGTGATGCATCCAAAAGTGATTTGCTGATGCCAAGCTTGCAAGTAATACATCCTGAGTGCTATGGAAAACATAAAGTAGGTCAAAATCGATTCAGGTTCATTCTCCTTAAACCTTTTAAATTTCGGAGAAGTGAGAAAATAAAAAGATCACTGCAAGTACTATCTTAGGTTAGTGTCACTTTAACTATTTTAAATGAGATAAAAATAGGTAGGGGTCTTTCTAATTTAACAATATAATGAGCTTACAAGCATTAGAATGCTGGTTGCAAGCAGATGGTTCTGGCACAGCGATGTGGGCTGGTCTTGTTTCTAGGTACGTTCATTTTACAGTCTCTTGACCATATGCAGTGGTCTCCCCAAGCTCTCTGTTTCTATCTGCTTTTAACAAGACATGATAGTGCTAGCAGACTTGTTTATTCAACCATCTTCGTCAAAGTCATGATCGAGTATAACAAGGTTAAGAGGGAGTTGGAGTTGTCAACCAGATTGGAAATTAATGATATCTGGTGCTAGTGATGTAAGGTGTATATAAATAATTCCTTTTTTCCATCTGAAATGTATTTAATTAGATATTGTGACTGCTTTCTTTGCTCTGACTTGGATAATAATGCTATTAAGTTCTTATAATGATAGTGCAAAGATACAATCTTTTATCCCAAACTCCTGGAAGAAGTACTTAATATTTTAATCACACATATATGAATATATATGTTATATATACTTATATCTTCATATATTATCTATAGAATTATACATAGGTATAATACTTTAGAATGATAATAGAGTATGTGTATGATGTTTTGCAATATACTCAACCTCTAATAAAAAAAATCACAAAGTATAAATAATACCTAGGTGGGAAAACATAAGATAGTAAATGCTTCAGATCAGTTCCAGTTAATTATTACACAAATGAGTCCAAGGTGGGTGAGGTTCTTCTATTGTCAAAAATAAAAAAAAGTTTTATTTATCTGAGTATTATGGATTTCAAAATACTGTATAAATAGTTTGAGGCCTGTATTGCCTTTTAGAAAACTCTCATATTCATGAGTGTGCACATACCCCTCATTTTATGTAACAGTTGTGTTACTAAGACATAATATGTATATAAAACCTTTCCCATATATTCAAACATCAATTCTTAGAGCCAGCACCATCCAATCAGATTCCAGACTACAAAGAATCTTTCTCTGAATGTCTTTTAAAACCTATCATTTTGATGACAGAATGTTCTTCAAAAATGCAAATCTGGGCCTCCCTGGTGGTGTAAGGGGTTAAGTTGAAGCACTATGAAGCTATTGGCAACCACTGCAGCATGAGTTCTATCCCAGGTCAGAGAGCTGACCCATGTGGTGCAGCAGACCTCTCCTGCCTCTCCTCACCTGCTGCTTCCCTCAGCAGTGTGTTTCAGTCAGTCTGCCTGTCCTGCTCCCCACTGTGTCTCTGGTGAATCCTCTCAACCCCACACCTCTGGCCTGAACACCAGCTCTTGTATTCATAAATAAATAAGTCTTTAAAAATGCAAATATATGCATGGATTTATTCTACTATAAAAAATGACCATGACTCATCAGAACATGACACCCTTTTAACTCTTGCTCCTTTGTCTTCATCTTCCTTTTTGCTGTTTGACCACAACCTTTTCTTGATCCCTTTTCCCCAGTTACTCTCTCCTCAAGCTTGTCTTTCTTCCTATATTCTACATTACACCTTCTATTTCCTACTTATATTTTTTAGAGTCACTGTCTCAAACTTATATGTGTGTTCCACTATGACCTTCCCAAGGATCTTAAAAATATATTTGTTAAAAATATATCTTAAAAATATATTGGTTAAAACATAAAATCTTAAAAATGTATTTTTTTAAAGATTTATTTTTTTATGCATACAAGCACTGGGTTACAGGCTAGAGGTGTGTGGGGGGGTGAGAGGATTTACCACAGAGAGTTAGGAGCAGAACAGGCAGATCAACTGAAGTACACTGCTGAGGGGAGCAGCGGGCACAGCAGGAGAGGGCTGCCGCACCGTGTGGGTCCCCTCCCTCGCCCGGCAACAGGGATCGAACTCGTGCTGCAGTGGCTGAGGTTTGCTTCATAGTGCATTGCTTAACTCACTGTGCCACCAGGGCGGCCCCTTAAAAATGTATTTATTAAACAGCTAGGTGAGTGTATTATTTGGTGATGCAAGGGGTTAAGTCACAGCAGTACAAAGCTGTCCGCAGCCACTATAGCACAAGTTTGCTTCCTTGCCAGGGAGTTAACCCACATGGCACAGCAGACCTCTCCTGCCTCCCTTTAGCAGTGTACTTCAGTGAATCTGCCTGTTCTGCTCCCCACTATGTCTCTGGTGAATCCTCTTACCCACTGTGCCTCTGGACTGTACCCCAGCTCTTGTATGCATAAATAAATAAATCTTTAAAAAATAAATAAAACACCTAAACACTAACCTGTAATTTTATGTCTTTTCTAAACTAACTATAATTATACTCCTATTATCATACATGTTCAGCTAATGAAGGTTACTATATAGCAGAAACTATTCTATAAACTTTTTCATTTAACTTATGAGACTGATCTATCATCAATGTTCTGATCCCACTGTGCATGTAAAAAAGTTGAGACTCAAAGGGCAATATCCATAATCATGCAGCAAACAAGTAGTCAACCCAGGATATGAGTCCAAAGAGTCTCTCAAAGTCTGTCACTTTAGCCATTCTGCTATATTTCTCCAAAAATATTCTGAGTGATTACTTGACTAAATTTCTTTTTTAATTGAAATAATTTTTGTATTTTGCATTATTGTAAGTGATCAGATGCATAGGTTCACAACTCCTCAAATATATCAGCATAAAAACCCCATAATGAAGGAACTCACAATTTTTCACAATAATCCATGGAGCCCCAACCTCACTGTGTTTCTCTCCTTCCTCTTCTTGGAGCATCAATTATACAGTCATATTTCTAGAGTTTGTTACTGGTTTGGTTTCTTTGATCCTTTGCTTTCTTTCTGTATATTCCACATATGAATGAAACCTTCGTAATTGTCTTTCTCCCTCTGACTTATTTTGTTTAACATTTACCTAGACAACCAAAAGAATTTTAATATTTTGTATTTTTATTAGGGTGAGTGTATTATTTGGAAATAACTTTGGAAATAAATTATTTCCAATTTATTTTTTATTTCTTTATTTTATTTTACTATCTGTAAAATGTGGTATCATTACCTAGCCAAGAATCACTGAAGGTTACAAGAGATTATGCTGGTGAGAAGAATAAATGCATAATAGTCAACTGCAGAAGCAGAGAGAAAAGATGATGCCTACTAGACAGTAGACATTTAATTTTGGTGTCTGTGTCAAAACAACATACACTGTACCCACACTAAAACTAATTCAAAGTTATTTTAAATCTAAAAAGTGAGCATTGCTGCCAAGTACTTGATAAATGAGTACTACCCAAACTCAATGTCATTACTGTGCATCCTACCCTATTTTCTGGATACAACTAGTTCTTTTATATAAAATTTCACATAAGAATTGTTGGAATCTATAAATATTAGAAATGTCAGAAATGTAAACAACACAAATAATACCTAATGTCAGAAACACTAGTTTTATTTTCCCGGTTACTTCTTAGGGAGGAAATCAAGATAGGAGTGAGCATATGAAGGGATGAGTATAAGGTTATCTTCCAAATGAAGGGTTGACTGGGCAATGTCAAAGATAGAAAGTTCTAAGATCAGGTGTTAAGATTATGACTGGACACAAGAGGTAGAAAAAAGAAGACAATATCAGTTCAAACAGGTGGATATAAAGTACATTCTTTATTGCTAAAGTGGTTTCAATAAAAGGCACTGTTATAATTCTTGTTGAAATGAAAACTTATTTTAATAGACAATTGTAACTAAAATTTCCATAATTTTGAATTTTAAAATTCAACCTTTTATAAATCTGTTTTAGAGAAATGAAATTTTGAGGGCCTCCCTGGTGGCACAGTGGGTTAAGCAACGCACTAATGAAGAAAATCTCAGCCACTGCAGTACAGAGTTCAATCCCTGCTGCCCGCTAGGGAGGGGACCCACATGGTGTGGCAGACCTCTCCTACCTCGCCAACTGCTCCCCTCAGCAGTGTGTTTCAGTAGATCTGCCTATTCTGCTCCCCACTCTGTCTCTGGTGGATCCTTTCACCTCTCGCAATTCTGGCCTGTACCCCAGCTCTTGTATGCATAAATAAAAAAAAAAAATCTTTAAAAAAAAAAGGACTGAAATTTTGAGTACCTATTTATTGGCGTTGTTTTTTGATCTTTTTGTAAACATAGATATTACAATGTTAGGTTTATAAGGGAAAAAACAAGATTTGGGCCTCCCTGGTGGCTCAGGGTTTAAAATCTCAGTGCTACCCAGCTTTCACCAGCCACTGCAGCATGAGTTCAATCCCTTGCCCACATTACACAGAAGGTCTGTCCTGTCTCTGCCATTGCTCCCCTCAGCAGTGTATTTCAAGTCAATATGACTGTTCTGTTCCCCTCTCTGTTTCTGGTGAATCCTCTCACCACCTGACCTCTGGCCTACACCCCAGTTCCTGTAAGCATAAATAAATAAATCTTTAAAAAAAAGAAGATCTAACACAAATCCAAAAGTAATAAAATGCCTACTTTAAACATGGTAAACTAATATTAGAGTATGAAAAATAGTACAAACAATATTCACAGGGAAGACAATTATATCCTACTCTAAAAAGGACAAATTTTATTTTAGCATAAACTTGTATTAAACTCACAGAAAAAGAACTATAAGGACATCTTAACAGTAAATACTTATAAATTATAAAGTCATTGAGGATTACTTTTCTTTTTACACACTTCAACAATTACTTCATGTCATTTCCGTAGTCATCTTTCCATTGAATTAACTTAGAAGAAAATAGGTAAATAATCCCTAGCATTCATGTTAATGATCAAACTGACTAAGAGAGCATATCCCCAAGAATCAGAATAAATGGGCATACATAAGGAAAAAAATGGACCGAAATTTTATTAAGAATACCACTCCTCTTGTAATGAGGGATACATTAAGGGAGGGAGTATAGACAAAGAAGAAAAAGAACTAAGAGGAAATGCAAATGGCCAATAAGCATATGAAAACGTGCTCCTCTTGTAATCAGAGAAATGCAAATCAAAACTACTGTGAGGGCCTCCCTGGTGGCTCAGTGGGTTAAGAAGCACACTATGAAGAAGACCACAGCCACTGCAACCTTAGTTCGGTCCCTGCAGCCGGCCAGGGAGGGGACCCACATGGCGCAGCAGACCTCTCCTGCTTTGCCCGCTGCTCCACTCAGCAGTGTACTTCCGTTCATCTGCCTGTTCTGCTCCCCGCTCTGTCTCTGGTGAAGCCTCTCACCACCCTGGACTCTGGCCTGTACCCCAGATCTTGTACGTATAAATAAAAATAAATCTTTTTTAAAAAAAAACTACTATGAGATACCATCTCACACCAGTGAGAATGGCACAAAAAAAAAAAAAAAAAAACGGCAAAAACGAATGTTGGTGAGGATGTGGAGAAAAAGGAACTCACTTCACTGCTAGTGCGAGTGCAAACTGGTCCAATTCAGAAATGCATTGTAATGTTAGACCAAAAGTAAAGATAAAAGATTAACATCAGACCAAAAGTAAAGACAGAGATTGAGCTTTATCTCTGGAATCCATTATAATGTTAGCCCAAAAGTGAAGATAGGAGATTGAGTTCTATTTCTGGAATCCATGTAATAATCTCGGGAGAGCACTGTCTATAGAATCTTCCCAAGCCCCTCTCCACCATTGCAGTCCAGCTCGGAAGGTCTGGTAGGATATTTACAGATTTGTATCCTTCTCTTCCCTTGGTGTTATTTCTACTTTATTCCCCTTCTTTTGTAAAATAAAACCCTTTAATAATTTTTGTTGCTTGTGCCTGAAGTTGGGACTTATAAAAGTCTTCTGAGCATGCGGGTGAGGACCCAGTCAGGGAAACCCATTTTATATTAGGGTTGCCCTGTAACAGTATCTTCCCCAAGTCCCTCTCTACAAAAAAAAAGAAAAAAAAGATGATAAAACCTAATGCTGTCCCCTCTTAGGGGCAGCTCTTCCTACCCGTTTGTGTCTATGCAAGTGTCCTACCCGTTTGTGTCTATGCAAGTGTCTTTTACTTTCCTGTTCCTTCTCCAATAAACCTGCTCTTTAAAAATTAACGCCTGTGCCTCATGGAGAAACTCGCCTGAGAACTCACTGCATGCTACTGAACAGAAGCTCTGGTGAAACCTTTCCCAGAGTGAACCCAAGAACCACACACTCCAAAAACTCCATCACCTCTACTGAGCCAGCACTCATGCTTCTGTGGCTGACAGAAACATGGTTTTCCTCAGGGATGTGGAACCTAGATAGATCTGTAAGCATTTGGCACACTCCAAACTTGACTCAGCTACTGTTCAGGGAAGAATTACAGCAGCTGTGGGGAAGAAATATTGCTGGGGCACACACAAGAGAAAGTAAGTCTCTTCTGCCTTTAGGGCCCCTGACCCAGAGATTAACAGGGACCAAGGGCACAACAGAAATGTGGTTTGTCTCTTGTCAGCATCAGTATTACAAAATCAAAGAGAAGTTTAGGGAATGTGGGGATGACAATGTACTTAGCCAACTCCACAAACACAGCTTTTATGGACTCCATCCCACCCCAGACCAAAGAGATCCAAGGCACCAAGGAAGACAATTCCCATAATAATATCATCACCACTGAAGATGATTTCTGGGACCTAAGGGTAGACTTGAAGCAGCCAGGCTTGACATATGGGCCTTGGTGGGGGTTGTTTTCTCGCTAGCCTTCAGTTGGGGTCCCAGATCAGGGGAATTGGTAGGCATATTCACCTTCTCTCTCTTCCCCTGAGTTATTTCTTTCTTCATTTCCCCTTTTTGTAAACAAACCTTTTATTAACCTTTTTGTGTGTGTATATGCCCACAGTTGAGTCTCATTAAAAGTCTCTTTTAAGCTCATGGGTGAGGACCCACCCATTTTACACTGGAGTTGCCCTGTAGCAGAAGGATGGGCTAAGAGCACAGAAACAGTTCCTTAATTGTTAGGGGGAAAGCCCCTCCTGAATGGATTATACAAATAGGTTAGGGACTTCGACCCCCATTCCAGACCTACAAAATCCAAGGACTACAAATCCCATAAGGTCATTATCGAAGAGGGATCACTGGGACCTGAGGGTGGAGTTGAGCAGCCAGGCTTAATATAAAAACAGACACATGGGCCTTGGGGGGTCCTTTTTTTCCTTGGGAGTCAGCTCTCAGCGCACCTTTGGGTTCCAGCTCCAAGGAACTGGTAGGATATTTACAGATCTGTATCCCTCTCTTCCCCTTGTGTTATTCACTACGCTATTTCTCCTTCCCTTGTAAATAAAACCCTTTATTAACCTTTGTTGTGTGTGCCTGCAGTTGGGGCATTATAAGTGCCGTTTGAGCGTGTGGGTGAGGACCCAGTCAGGCAAACCCATTTTATATTAGGGTTGCCCTGTAACATAATCATCTGCACAAAGAGGGAAAAGTATGCCCTCTCAGGAATGCATACTCCCCTGTGATCACCTGGGAGACAACTAAAGGAAAGACAGTGGATCATAATACAGAAAGTAAGTCCAAGCAAAACCTGGGAAAGGTAGTTTCCCAAGGTTCCAGAAGAAGTAGTATCCAAAGAATTTCCTCCATTACCAGAACAGAGGCACAAACACTTGTCTAGCAGGTATTTATCCCCACAGGCCACAAAGGATATTTGTTTCCTACTCTTCCTGCTTTTCTGAATGGTAACTTTAAATGTATTTATCTTGTATTTTTTCTTACCATAAGAGCAGGGGATAAAGAGATGCTTCCAGAACTGCACATTAGTCAGAGAGCCTAGACTCTGAGTTGGCCGTTGGTCTATGTGTGACTTTGGACTGTCTTTCCTAAAGAAATGTGTACATGAACTATAGGTGAGGACGTTATTGCTCATTACTGGTCAGAAACAATGTGGCAGAAATAGCACCCCCTTCCAGATATGGAGAGATATGCTTATAGAGCCTGTAGAGAAATAGATATGGAGAGATACTCTCATAAAGAAGTTGCCCACACTGTCACCACATGGACCAGCTCCGTCTCCATTTCTAGGTGTGAACGACTAAAGGTCATTCAGCCAATCAACTGCTATCAAATGCACAAAGTGCCAGTCTGGGCCAGAGTATTTTAAATAACAGATGGACTTCATCCATAGCCTTTTTCTCCTTCTAATTGGAGGAAAACAAAATAAAACCAAAAAAGTGAAAGCAGAGCCTACGGATGGTCCAGTCACAGAATCTTTGGACACTATGATCCTTAATTACCTCAGACTATCAACACCACATTGGATTGTTATGTAAGGAGCAAAATTCTCTTTTGTTAAACCACTGAAGTTTGAGGCTTTCCGTGTCACAGGAGATAATGTTAAATGATCTAATTTAGAAATTCATGGCACTACCTTTATTTCAAAGGAATGACTTAAGTGATGCAATGGTATTTAAAAAGCCAAGAAAAGTCAAAAAGTTGCCTTTTCAGGAAAAAAGTAAGACTAGGTTAGAAATGTTCCTCTCTGGTGCTTTGGTGGTGGGTGGGTGTGAGAACATACATTTGTGGAGGTGTGAACCTGTGCCCCTGAAACATATATAGTGTTGTCATCAATACGAACTCTAAAACGTAATTTTTTAAAAACTATGAGAAATCTAAGAAAATAAAGGAAATATTCCTCTTCAAAGAACAACAAGCAAAATAAATAAATCACAAAACGTGTGCAATACATTTTTAAAAAGAAAAATCATGTGCATTTTCAGAGAACGACACAAAATTTGGGACAGTTCAGCTTTTGGAAAGAAGGCAATTTTAGACAGGAACTACTTAATGCTCTAAAGAAAAATAACAAAAGTGTTAGCACTACTGAGCAACAGATAAAAGGATGTAAAAAAAAAAGGTAGACTGAAAGTGTATCTACATGAATACATAGAATAAGTCACATGTAAAGATCATATTGAATGGATCCTTAAGTGTCCAGAAACCCCCAGGGTCTCTTTCAGTTGTCTCCACAAAGAAATAATTCAACATCAAAACCAGAGTTAGACAGAACAGCAAGAGCTTTATTGACAGATAAAATGAAGGATAGGAAATCTCTCTGAACAGAGAGGGAATCCCAAGTGGGTAGCCACTAAGGAGGCAAGATATAGGTGCTTTTATGGGGGGTACTGGGCAAGGAGTCGGGGTTTGGCCATTGGATGTCTCTGTGTTGTGTCTCTTGCTTATTGCCTGGGCCTGCAGGAGTCTCCCAAGTTACCGAGGCCCATTGAGTTTTTCCATATTACTTTGTCTGCCTTCCAGAACAAGCTTTGGCCCACTGTTTTAGCCTTGTGTTATTGTGTTGGGGTTCTGAAGATTCCATTTTTAATTGAGTTGGGGGCACCTTCTTGTTCCTACAATGTTACTCAATCAGACTGATAAATGGACTTGGGGTACCCTGTTCCTAACTACCTGTACTCATTTCCTAACTTCCTAATTCAATATTGAAGTAATTTTTGGAGATGTTGGGCTTAGAGAGTTGGGTTCTTGGGTTAAATCTGAGAAAAATCTCACAAAAGCTCTTTTCTGCGGCACCAGCAAGTTCCCTCGGCAAATTTTCCCACAAGACAGAGATGCTAGTTGTATCCAAAAGAGCAGATTTATTATAAAAGGGAGAGAAGCATAAAAGACACTTACATAGACACAAGCAGGCAGAAAGAGCTGTACTCAAGGGAAAGCTGAAAGAGAGGCCTGCATGGTCACAGGTGGGCAGCACTGGGAGGAGCATTGCCTCTGGTGAGGGAGGTCAGTGAAGAAAGCCCAGCATGGTCACAGGTCACAGGCAGGCAGGAGGCTGTTGCCCTGCAGAGGGAGAGAGTTGGTGGCAGGAGCTCCTCAGAGCCACAGACACGAGAAGGGCCACTGCTTGTACTCTACACAAGGAAAATATTGGTGAAAAGAAGTGCCTGAAGGTGTTAGGGGGAAGGGTAGTCCTGAATGGATCATGGGTGTGTGGACTGCAACCCCCACTCCAGACCACCAGTGTTCCAGAACCACAAATCCAATAAGATGATTATCAAAGAGTGGATCCCTGGGACCTGAGGGTGGAGTTAAGCAGCCAGGTTGGCTATAAAACCAGAGGTGAGCCTGGGGCCCTCTCTCTTACTGAGGAGCCAGACCCCTTCCTTTGGGAGACATCTCTCTTCCTTCGGAGCCATCTCATTCGACTCGGAACCAGCTCTGAACACGCCATTGCTTAGATCTGGTAGGGTATTTGTGGATTTGTATCCCTCTCTTTTTTCCTTGGTGTTATTACTATTTTATTCCCCTTCTTTCATAAAATAAAACCTGTTAATAACTTTTGCCACGTGTACCTGGAGTTGGGACTTTTTAAAAGTCTTCTGAGCACGTGGGTGGAGGACCCAGTGAGGGGAACCCATTTTATATTAGGGTTGCCCTGTAACAAAAAGAAGTGCCTGAAGGCACCTTTGGGCAGAAGAAAGGCTGCCTGGTGCCAGTGCAGATATTGCTCTCATATAGTCTTTTTTTCTTGGGGAGGGGCTCATTCCTTTTGTGGAGGTTCGTTTTATTGATTTTCAATAACTATGGAGAATTTGAAAAGGACCAGAGATTCGACAAAGGCCCTCAATCTCCATATCCTCATTCCCTAATCAGCACCCCATGACACTCTCTTGCAGCAACTTGACACTTGCTTGGGTCTGTGCCTGGGTACCTAAGGATTTTTACTTTCCAAAGCTGGTTTAATGACTATGCTAATTACTTTTACCCATACCTCTGACTCCTGGCCTTGCATGAGCCAGGTTTCTGGTGTGTGGTGCCTCCTTTCCAACTTTTCTACTCTTATCCTTCTTCAATATGATCATTGAATTTAATATGACATCACACTAGTGAGGTATCTCAAAGAAATATAAAATTAATTGCAGGTTAAATTTATAGAATTTGGTACTTTTTCTCAAGTAGACAACACAATAATGGAAAGGGTAATTTTTCAAGATCAAAAGAGGAGAAAAATTATTGTGTTAAAGGAATTTTCTGACAAACATCATATACTAATTACTAATTCACCAGGATAGATGAGAGTAATGAGCCAGAGGTTGCATTGTTCAGTATTCATTTAATTTGAAGCATAAAGAAAAAAATATCCTACAAGCATCTAGACTGGGCTAAAATGTCAGAGGAAAATAATCAGAGTGTTTTCAGACTTTTACTCAACAATATTGATGGAGGATCAATAATGGAGGAGACACCACAAGGTTAGGGGTAGGAGGGATTAATTAGCATAAAACATTAACCAAGACCCTTTGGGGTCAACACCCAGATTAAGAAATACAATACCCAGAAAGGGATCAGACTGCTGTAGGAAGTGTCAAGAGCACAAACATGAAGGTGAAGGAATAAACCATAAACCAGCCACTCACTCCCTAACAAAAGATGATAAAAACCTAATGTTGCCCCCACAACGGGCAACATTTCTGCCCACCTGTGATTATGCAGGTGCTTCTCTCCACCAGCTCTCTTCTCTGCAGGGCAGCAGATTTCCTGCCTGCCCATGACCAGCACCATGCTGGGGCTTCTCTTCACTGACCTCCCTCAGGGGAGGCAGCTTTCCTCAAGGCCACCCGCCTGCAACCATGCAGGCCTCTCTCAGCAAACCTGTCCCTTAGGGGCAGCTCTTCCTGCCCACTTGTGTCTATCCAAGTGCCCTTTATTCTTCTGCTCCTTTCTCTAATAAACCTGCTCTTTAAAATAACTAATGTCTCTGCCTCTTGGAGAAACACGCCTGGGAACTCGCCCCGTGCTGCTAAACAGGGAGCTCTGATGAAACCTTTCCCAGAGTGAACCCAAGAACCCTGCAGTCCAAACCCCACACTCAAAAATGACATCATCTTCATATTAATATTCAAGAAGAAAATAATCATATTGAAGAGAAATACCTTGGTGAGACTGTTAGGGGGAAAGTTAGTCCTGAGTGGAATACACAGATGGGTGTGTTGACTCCAGACCACCAGTGTTCCCGAACCACAAATCCGATAATATGATTATCAAAGAGTGGATCCCTGGGACATGAGGGTGAAGTTAAGCAGCAGGCTGACTATAAAACCAGAGAGGTGAGCTTTGGGCTCTCTCTCCCTTTGGAGCCATCTTACTTGACTCGGAGCCAGTTCTCAACGTGCCATTGTTTAGAAAATCTGGTAGGATATTTACCGATTTGTATTCCTCTCTTTCCCTTGGTATTACTACTATTTTATTCTCCTTCTTTCGTAAAATAAAACCCATTAATAACTTTTGTCACGTGTACCTGAAGTTGGGACTTATTATAAAAGTCTTCTGAGCGTGCAGGTGAGGACCCAGTGAGGGAAACCCATTTTATATTAAGGTTGCCCCGTAACAGTTTGGTGCCCAATGTGGTTTACCAAGTCTTCTAAGTGCATGGGTGAGGACCCACTGAGGAAAACCCATTTTATATTAAGGTTGCCCTGTAACAAGACCAGAGGCATGAGGGTTAAAGAATTCACCAGAGACAAGTGGAGAATAGAAAAGTCAGACTTATTGAATGTATTGCCAAAAGATCAGTGGGCAAGGCTGGAGAAGTCTGCTCAGGAAGGATTTGGGTCTCCCTTTTAGAACCAGTTTTCTCAGACTTTCCAAGACGAGGGAGTTGGTTACTGCATTAGTAGTTGAAGTGATTAGTCTTAAGGCCTGGTTCCCACAGGAAATTTATCAATACCCTTTATCTTTTCAAGCCTTCCAAACCTTTCTTCTGGGCAAGGAGTGGAGGCTTAGTTTTTAAGCTCATTAAGCAAAAATTATGTTCAGTGGGCAGGCTGAACGGTACGGTACCCCAGGACCCTCAAACCTCCCCACTTGAAATGGGTTCTGCCAAGACGAAACAGACTCTTAATGCATAAACTCTTTAGTAGAAAATAACTTTAATAGAATTAGCATGCAATAGAGAGAAGAGGAGAAAAAAAATATAATTAAAATAGCTTGTAATTAAACACCCAAAGCTACCAATTTCCGAATTGGTAAATGCCCAGCCAAAGAGCATTGGCCAAAAGCATAAGACCAGAATGTTTCCACAAGTCTAAGGCACCTTCTGATGGGGACCCACAGGAAAGGGGCAAAAGGGACCAGGCAAGAATGGAAAGAAAGGTGCAAAAAAAATCAAGATAAAGTCTGCCATTATTAACCTCCTTATGGGTCTCTCATCCATGTCTGTTTCAAGTGTTTCCTTCCATGTCCCTCAAGTACCTGGTACTGATACAGTTTTTGGAGTGTGTGAGTTTGGAGAGCGGGGTTCTTGGGTTCACTCTGGGATAGGTTTTACCAGAGCAACCTGTTCAGCATGTGGCAAGTTCTCAGGCAGGTTTTTCCATGAGGCAGAGACATTAGTTATTTTAAAGAGCAGGTTTATTAGGTAAAGGGACAGAAAATAAAGCACACCTGCATGAACACAAGCAGCAAGAAGAGCTGCCCTGAAAGGGTCAGGTTTGCTGAGAGAGGCCTGCATGGTTGCAGGCGGGTGGCCTTGAGGAGAGCTGCCTCCCCTGAGGGAGGTTAGTGAAGAGAAGCCCCAGCATGGTGCTGGTCATGGGCAGGCAGGAAATCTGCTGCCCTGCAGAGAAGAGAGCTGGTGGAGAGAAGCACCTGCATCGTCACAGGTGGGCAGAAGGACGGCTGCCCCAAGCCAGTGCAGAGACTGCCCTGATAGTCTTTTTCTCTGTGGGAGGGACTCAGTGCTTCATGGAGTGACTTCCTGATTGACTTTTAACCAACTATGTGGAATTTTTACAATGGGCTCTGGAGATTCTGGAGATAGAGCTCACTCTATCTTGACTTTTGGTCCAACAGTTATGACTTACTTATAGCAGTCATTGGTGCCTAACGGTCTTTATTTATATAATTGGGTTAATGACTCTTAACTGCTTTTATCCCCACCTTGTATGGGCCAGGTCTCTGGTCTTAAGGTGCCTCCTTTCCAGTTTTTTCTATCCTTTTATCTTTCATCAGTACTAGTCCAAGGCCAAGAAACAAGTGAGACTTGTTCACAGATTTCTCTGCTCCATGTACCCCTTCTTTCTTGTTCTCCCTTCTTCCTTCCTCCAGTCTCCTTTCCAGCTTTTACCTCCCCCCTTCTCAACTCCACCCCTCCTTGGATGGAGCAGGGGAACTGGAACCTCCCCCTGGGGACCACTCTGTTACATTTGCATGTCTATCCAAGTCCCTGGGACAAATTCAAGGCCAAGAAGCAAATGAGAATTGTTCACAAGTCTCTCTGGGCATGCACCTCATCCAGGTCTGTTTCTACCCCTCTTCCTTCCTCCAAGTCCTTTTCTAGCTTTTCCTCACTGCTTAGTTCTACCCTTTTTTGGGTGGGGCAAAGATCTGGAACATTCCCTTTCTATGGATTTCACACTGTTACACCCCAGTCATAATCTCTGGAGAGATCTCTGTTGAGCTTAAATTTCTACATTTCTTTAAGCTGTTGTACATACATGACTCTAATGCCAAAAAATATTCTCAGACATGAAAATATTCAGTAGATTTATTTCCACCGATTTTTCATGGAGAAAAAAAATAACCAAAAGAGAAAACAACCAAAAAAGCACTGCAAATTATTATCAAAATTCTATTCAAAGAAAACATAAGAAATATGTGCATAAGAGGTCTCCCTAGGGTTGCAAGGTGTTAAGCACTATACTATGAAGCATCTGTAGCCACTGCAGCATGAGTTTGATCCCTAGCCAGGGAGGTGACCTATACGGAGGGGTAAACCTCTCCTGTCTTGTCAACTACTCCCCTCAGCAATGTGTTTCAGTCAATCTGTCTGTTGTGTTCACAGTCTGTCTCTGGTGAATCCTCGCACCCCCCCCCAACACACCCCTGGCCTGTACCCCAGTTCTTGTATGCATAAATAAATGGATCTTTAAAAAAATAAATATGTGTGTAAATATAAGTTGCAGAGAACATTCTGTTTAAAAGAAGAGTCAAGTAAACATAGCTCTTGTCAGTTTCTATGGGGTTCCTAAGTTAGGAGTTTCTTGGTTCTTGACATTGGTATGAAAAGAATTCACAACAATGGCATTTTTAAAAGAAGAAAAAGCACATTTTATTTAGAGACAGAATAAAAGGACACCCAGGGAGAGAAACCTGGGCAGGCAGAGTCCTGGGCAAGAACAAGTTTGAGGAAATTGTGAGGACTCAAGCCTTAAATGGGGTACAGGAGCCATCCACCCCCTCCCCCTTCCTAGGATGTACTATGCAGGAGCTGGCAGGGTGTAGTGTTGGCCCAGGAAGCAGTTTCTAAGTCAGTGCCCCACATCTTCTGCTCCTGGGATATATTTTTATCAGGAAGCAGGTTGGGACAGGGGAGAGCATTTGGCCTGAGTTGCCATGTTATCAACCAGCTCAACTGTTCCCTGGGGAGGTAGAGAGCTCTTAGATTTTTTTCGAATATTGCTAATCCAGTTTAGCGGGATTACCTTATCCATAAACTGACCAATTTCAAGGACTCTCTGCACCCTACTTCACCCCAACTCCTTCCCCCAGATGCTTCTCCTTGCTCTCCTTGGGCCTTATTGGTCTGCCTGTAGGTTGGGGTGTGATGGCTGCATTTCTCCCCTCTCAGAATTTTATCAGTTCAGGCAAATGTTTCCTAGGGCCCTGGAAATTTAATTTTCCTTAGGTATTGACCTTCTTGTCTTAACTATATAACACTCTGATATGGCACAATACATAGTATAAATATTATAATAATAGCCATATGACAAAGTATTTTCCAAATTATTGCTTTGGGGGAAAAATCCACTTGATGCCATAGAAGCAGTATGTGTCGGGGTGGAGAGGGTGGAAGGAACTGTAAATATGCTGATTTCCTCATCTTCCTTGAGGGGGAGTCAACCACTACAGCTCCATTTTTGAAAATGATAAATGTAGAAACATATTTTAAAACTTTTCATAAAAAACATATCTATTTTAATTTTAAAAAATGAATACTTTGGGAACATCCTTGGCAGATTTCGGAGAAACACTGAATTAGCTTCTTTTAGAATCCAGTTTCTGAAAAGTCTGGCAAAATGGAAGAGTGAAGATGCTGGGCTTGCCTACTCCACATATGCTCAGCCAAATTATACCCAAATAAAGACAAGACCTCTAAATGATGAACGGATGGAGGATGTACCAGCATGGAACTATTGGAACAAGATGCAGTTGTGTTTTCTGACTTTAGTCTGTGTCTCATGGACAAGAAAAGCTGGAGCTGAAATATGGAAAGTTCAGATCAATTGTGTTTTCTTTCAGATGAGGTTATTATCTGCAGCCTGAAGCTATAACATGCAAAATACTTGCCTTACTCCCACCAGGGGCCAAATTCAAGGCAACAACAAAGTGTAATACTTGCATTAACCAGAATTCAAAGCACCTTGGTCCTAATGAATGCGCATGTACCCAGGGCCAGGTTTACAGGCAAGAAGAGTGGACCATGGCTCGATTTCAAACATAATCCCCTTTTGGAGCCACCTCTATTGCTCATCCAGAGGTAACTGGGGAGAGTGGCATGGCTGTTAAGAAGGTTTAGCACAGGAGTTGGTCTTAGGGAAGGAGGTCACTGAGGATACCCACCACTCTCAAGGATATTCAAGTATCCACACCCTTCAAGAAGCCTGAACTGTTGCTGCTCACTGGAGGTGAACTTTTGATGCCTTGGTGACCCAGAGTTCTTACCTACTATCCTGTGGTGCCAACAAAGGCATAGCACAAGTTCTCAATGATTCCAAGCAGTCAGGTAAAGGAAGGAATCCTGGAGCCCTCGATGGCTATTTATGCATTTATTATCAGAGGCAACCAGGTACACAGCAGGCAGAGGAAGGGGGGGGGGGGGCAGGGGGCTGGCAGGCCTTCTANCCTCGATGGCTATTTATGCATTTATTATCAGAGGCAACCAGGTACACAGCAGGCAGAGGAAGGGGGGGGGGGGGCAGGAGGCTGGCAGGCCTTCTAGCCCCAGGCACATCTCCACTCTATGGGTTCTCTAGCCTCTCTCTCTCTTTTCTTTCTCTTTCTTCTCTCTCTGCTTGTC
This sequence comes from Galemys pyrenaicus, assembly GCA_019455555.1. Taxonomy (NCBI): domain Eukaryota; kingdom Metazoa; phylum Chordata; class Mammalia; order Eulipotyphla; family Talpidae; genus Galemys; species Galemys pyrenaicus. The sequence goes on along the minus strand of JAGFMF010011774.1, from coordinate 26,491 downwards.
TTCTGCTCTGCTGTTCTCGTTTTGCTGGCATCCGTGTGACGCTGCCCTTATAAGCCTGTGTCTAATCCAGGTGCACTCACTTGCGCATGCCCACTTAGGCATGTGTGTAGAACCGCAGATGTCCATCATTAACACCAATGGCGGGAGGGCGGAAAAACCTGATACCTTTCCATTTACCCTACATATCCCTTACCTGCACTAGTGCCTAGTCACCTGAACAGGTACAAGACTATGGTCCATGAAACAGTAGACATCTAGAAGTATCGAGTTTAATAAAATCTAGAATTATACACAACATGAAATTAGGCCAAGTTATCAAAATAAGGAAAAGATAGCTGTTTATTTTTAGCCATAAACACTAAAAATGAAGAGACAGAAGAACATACCACAGATGCTAGAATAGACTTCACTTTTGGCAAATGACATAACAAAAATTGTTGTTTATTTAATTATTTCATTTGGATGAGGAGAGTTGATTGCTTAAAAAAAAAAATCATTATAATTGAACTTTCCCCCCTCAAAGAATTTTGTGAAACTCTTCAGGCTCTTTTTGATAGATGATAAGAACAGAAAATCTGGAAAGGAGGTGCCATAAGACCAGAAACCTGGCTCTCGCAAGGGAGTGGGGGTAGAAGGGAATAGCATCGCCATCCATTCAGCTATAGAAACCAAGATCCTCAGGCAAGCACAGACCTGAAGATAAAGATATGGAGATCTTAGAATCTCAAAGTCAACAAGCAAGCCACTCCTTGAAGGAGTGAGCCCCTCCCAAATAGAAGAAGGCTGTATCAATGCAGTCTCTGCACTGGCTCTTTTGCCCACCTGTGACTATGCAGGTGCTTCTTTCACCAACTCTCTTCTCTGCAGGGTGGCAGTCTTCCTGCTTGTGTGGGACCTGCACCACGGTGGGGCTTCTCTTCACTGACCCCCCCCCCCTCAATGAAGGCAACTCTCCTCAAGGGCCGCCCGCCTGCAACCATGCAGGCCTCTCTCAACAAACCTGTCCCTTTCAGGGCAGCTCTTCCTGCCTGCTTGTGTCTATGTAAGTGTCCTTTACTCTTCTGTCCCTTTATCTACTAATACTGCTCTTTAAAATAACTAATGTCTCTGCCTTGTGGAAAAATTAGCCTGGGAAACTCACTGCGTGCTGCTGAAAGGGGCGCTTTGGTGAAATCTTTCTCAGCGTGAACCCAAGAACCCTGCACTCCAAAACCACCGAGTTCGAAAATGAAATCATTTTCATCTCCTAGAACAATACTGCAGGAGTTAAGTTGATGTTATTACAACAAGTGTTCAGCAATTATACTTTTTAGTGACTTTTTTCCATTTCTTGATGGATTACATTAATATTACAAAGTTTTGCACCCACCCTCACTGATGTATGATCTCATAGAATGCACAGATATGGGAAATATGTTAAACAAGATTATGCAAATTAGATTCATGACTTTCCTGTATCTTTGAGTTTAGCTATTGAACTGTAAAGCCACTGTAACATACCTTAACATCCCATCTTTGTCATTTTGTCAAGTCTCAGAAGTGTTTATGTTTTGAACTTACGGGTTTTGTTTTCTGGCTTTCATCAACAATTTACTCTCATCTTTTTCTAGATTTTCTCCAATTGCTGTCTTACATTCTTGGTAACCTCTAGATATTTTTTGCTTGAGTCTGAGTTCAGTGTGACTTTGTAGTGCTGCAGATCTCCCTTTCATCAACATGGACCAGGGCATCAAAGACAAAAGAAGAGAGATGATAAACAGAGATCTGAAAGAAAGGACATGGAGGAAGAAAATGAAGAAATCCTGTGACTAAGCCTATAAGGTTTCAAATATTCATATTCTCTCAAAATTACACACTTATTGTAAACACCCATTAATCAGTCTTCTTTAATTATTTTTCACTAGAGTATAGATAAGTAATTACATGCCATAATTTGTTTTTGTTCAAGAACAGTATGTCCTGAATGAGCTCTACCCCCACCTCCATGCCAAAGAGATCTCAGATGCAGAGGATTACAACTCCCATCATGCCAAGTATCTACCATGACTCTTAGCTTCCTGAAGGGGGGTTTCTGAGAACTAAGGGTGGAGTTAGGTCCCATGTGTGCTATAAAACCGAGCACATGTGGGCTTGCATTCTCCTGGCTTTTTCTGCTTTCAGTGTTTACCCAGGTTCTCAGCCTAGAAAACATTATCTATAGGGCATATTGACCAATTTATCTCTTTCTTTGTGTTTTCCCTCTTCATATTTTCTTGTAAGTAAACCTTTTATTAACTTTTTTCTGTGTGCCTTGTGTCAAGCCTCATTCCAGTGCCAAATCCAAAGTCATGGATTGATGGAAGCTTTGAGGAGAAAAACAGAATGAAAAATCTCACAAGGACAAACACCAGAGATGAAGGTAGGGACAGCTTTTCTGTTGAGTCTTGTCCTGAGTCCTTGACAAATTTGGTGAGGATTGGGGTTTCCCTGTAACAATTTAAGAAAAGATGAGACTATATATGTTACAGGGCAACCCTAATATAAAATGGGTTTCCCTGACTGGGTCCTCACCCGCGCACTCAGAAGACATTTAAAATAAGGCCCAATTCAGGCACATGCGACAAAAGTTATTAAAGGGTTTTATTTTACAAAAGAAGGGGAATAGAGTAGAAATATCACTAAGAGACAAGAGGGAAACAAATCTGTAAATATCCTACCAGATCTTCCAAGCTGGAATGCAATGGTGCGTTGAGAGCTGGCTCTGAATCCAGTGAGATGGCCCCAAAGGAAGAGAGAGCCTAAGGCTTACCTCTCTGGATTTATAGCCAAGCTGGCTGCTTAACTCCACCCTCAGGTCCCAGGGATCCACTCTTCGAAAATTATCTTATCGGATTTGTGGTTCTGGAACACTGGTGGTCTGGGGTGGGGGTTAGAGTCCACAAACTCATCTGTGTAATCCATTCAGGACTACCCTTCCCCCTAACATATATACTAGTTTGACACAGAGGATTTATAAAATTGTATAAATTGTGTAAAATATAAAAATAATTTCATTTCATTTTTAAATACAATTTTGTAGAAAAAATTGAAATGTTTCGGTGCAGTTAGAAGAGGGAGAGTCAGGCCAAGTTTCTGACAAGCAGGAACTTTATTGAGCCACCGGGTGAGGTTCACTGACCATGCAGAGTGGAGGTCAGAGAAGTCATACCCGGTTGAGCTGGGAGGGAGTTTTATATATCTTGGGGAGAGGGGGTAGGAAATCAAATCTGCATGGCGTGAAAGGGGTATGCGGAACAAGAGTTGTTTTTCTGTAATGGTGGCTGTTGCTAGTTTCGGCTTGATGATATCAATAACATTGGTGTCAGGGCCATCCCGCTTGTTGGGGGGCTGTTTTTCTCTTCCTTATCAGTTCCTTCTTTATCAGGAAGGGGTATCTGGTCTCTGGTGGGAGGTTAGGCAGGGAAGGTTGTTTTTCATCCCCTGGGCCAGGCAGTTTCTCCTTGCTCCGGATAGTCAGCGGGGTTATCATGGCTTCCCTATAGCCAACCCGGAACTAACAAAAATATTACCTACCCTGTGGATAAAACTTGACAGTTATCATATTGAAGTTTAAATCTTGACCACAGATATGTTTTGTGAGTCTTTGAAGTACATAAATTTCAGTATTTAGTTATTGTTACAGGGCAGGGAGAGGGTCATCTCAGAAAACCCAAAGCTGCCTGCTCTAAATGGGTTCTGCCATCCACCACATCAAGACAAACATATACAATCTTTAATGGAGAGGAACTTTAATACAATTTAGTAAACAAAGAATATAGTTACTAAATCAAGCATCCAGAGTTATCCATCCCTTCAAGAGTAAAACTACAGCCAATAGGATTGGCCCAAAGCAAAGATTGAAAGCCTGCCACAACTCTAAAGCAACTTTCAGTGGAGACCCATAGAAAAGGGTCAAACAAATCTGGGAGGAAAAGAGCAAAATCAAAATCAAGATAAAAGCCGTCATTGTTAAGCTCCCCACAGGTTTCTCACCACATTTGTTTCAATCAGTCCAGGATCAAAAAAGCAAGAGCCGGTTCTTCACATGTCCCTCTGCTCCATGTGCCTCCTCCAGGTCTCCTTGCTGCTCTCCATCCTGCTTCCTTCCTCCTCTCTAGCTTCTTCTTATCCCTGCTCAGCTCCACCCTACTTAGGGTGGGGCAGGGATCCTGGAACTTCCCCTTTTCCTGGGGACCATCCTCTTACAGTATGAAGAAAAATATACCTAAAAATCTGGCCATCCTTATGAATCTAGCCTTATTTTGTAATTTTTCAGTTGTTTTACTTAGATCTTTATATCATGTTTCCAGAAACAAAATAGAATATTGCTTCTCTTCCTACATGTAAATTTTCATTTTAGTTTTTTATAAGGATGGAGGATGTATGTTCTTATTTTGATTTGGGAATGAAATTATTTCTCACTTTTTGTGATTAAGTATATTGTTTCGTTTGTGTGTGCTCTGATTATTTTTACATTTTACTATATTTTCAGAGATTTAGTTCCTCAAAGTAATTCCATTTGTTCATGTGCTTATATGTTTCTAATATATAGCTGGACTTTGTAAACAAAGTTTGAATTTAGTATTGTATTAATATTCATAAACTAGTTGGTTTGCAGTTTTCTTTCTGTGCTATTTTTTAACAGTCCATTCAGAGTCTCTCTCCTCTCTGTATCTTAAAGTTACATATATGAGAAATATCTTTTTTCTTATAGGTCCAATATAGTTCTTTAATTTTCTAAATTGAGCTGAAATAACTTAAAATCAACTATTTAAAAGTAAACAATTTAATGGTATTTACTATATTTACAGTGTTGTGCAACCCCCATCTTCATTTACTCCCCTAAATCTTCATCACACCTAAGTAAACTGTATGCCTTACATGTGATCTCTTGCTCTTCTGCCTCATTCCTAGGATCTGACAATCACAAATATGTGCCATAATTTTCTGTTTTTCCCTATTCTGGATATTTAATATAAATAAGATTATATCACATGGTACCTATTTCATCTGACTTTATTCATTTATTATGCTATTTTCAAGTTTTGTCCATGTTATGTATAAGTATTGTGTTCTTTTTCACAGATTAATAATATTTCTTTGCATTTATATATCATAACTTATCTGTTCATAAACTTTTTGGATATTAAAACTATTTTCACTTTACGGCATATGTGAGCTGTGCTGCTATAAACATGTTTTGCATATATTTTCTTGAATACATGTTTTTAATTCTTAGGGTACACAGCTAGACAATGAATGTTGGTCATATAATTCTATACTTAACTTTCTGAGGAGCTGTGTATTTTCCTGTAGTAGATAAATCAAATTACATTTCCAACCATTTGTATTTCTTAATTGTAACAAAGATCCCAATTTATTTAATTTTCCCCAAAACTTGCTCTTTTCTATTTTATTCATTTATTTTTAATATTTTCCCACTCTAGTTGGTGTGAAGTGCTACCATATTGTAATTTTGACTGTATTTTCATATTAATCACATGAAACATGTGAAACATGTTTGCTAATTATTTGCATATCTGCATTTGAGAAATGCTGATTCAAGTCTTTTGACTACTTTGTAATTGTGTAACTCTTCTTATTGTTGGTTTGTATGAATTTGATTATATATCATTTGAATACCAAACATGTCTTAGTTCAGACTGCAATAACAAAACACCATAGTATTTGTAACTTAAACTACAAGTATTTATTTCTCACAGATGTGGAGAGTATGGCATCTGAACTCAAGAAGTCAACAGAGCTGGTGTCTGGGAAGGGCTCCTTTTCTGGATTGCAGATGACTACCTTCTTGATCTTCCATGAAGACAGCAAAAGGCCTCTGGCCTTTTCCTGTTCTAATAAGGGCACTAACCCATCTTCAGGTCTCCACCTAAGGTCTCACCTCAAATACCATCACATTGGGGATTTGGAATTCATAATACAAATTTGGTGTAATTGACATTCAGGCCACATCAATTCCCTTATCAAATATACAATATACAAACATATCTCCTATTTTTAGAATTTTTTTTTTAATTTTCTGAATGTAGGAGTTAAAAATCATAACTATAGAAGAAAGTGATGGGGTTCAGATGGTGGGCTTCTATGTGTGGGGTTCTTGGGTCCCTTTGAGAAGGAATTCAGCAGATGTTCTCAATCATCACCATGTGGCAGGATTAGTAATGGAACAAGAAAAGAGAAAGTGAAACACCTGTGTGGTTACAGGTGCCAGAAAGGTGTTTTCTGCTTTGTTACCTTGAGGTCAGCTTGGGTTGATCTTCTATGATTAATGATCCTTTCTTCCTCTGTCTCTGAGCTGATTATCTTTTCTGACCACATCTCAGATTCCTTCCATTGCCCCATTTAGTTAAAGTTTCTTTAATCCTTAATTATCCTTACCCCCAACTTATCCTGGTCTTTAGAGGCTCCTCATCAACTATCTACTTCTTACTGCAGAGCACTATAACCATCCATTGGGTTACTTTCTTGACATTGTAAGAGGGTGGTCCCCAGGAAAAGGGGAAGTTCTAGGATCCCTGCCCCACCCTAAGTAGGGTGGAGCTGAGCAGGGATAAGAAGAAGCTAGAGAAGAGACTGAAGAAGGAAAGGAGGAAGGAAGCAGGATGGAGAGCAGCAAGGAGACCTGGAGGAGGCACATGGAGCAGAGGGACATAAAGAAATTGCCCTTGCTTTTTGGTCCTGGACTGGTTGAAACAAATGTGGTGAGAAACCTGTGGGGAGCTTAACAATGACAGCTTTTATCTTGATTTTGATTTTGCTCTTTTCCTCCCAGATTTGTTTGACCCTTTTCTATGGGTCTCCACTGAAAGTTGCTTTAGAGTTGTGGCAGGCTTTCAATCTTTGCTTTGGGCCAATCCTATTGGCTGTAGTTTTACTCTTGAAGGGATGGATAACTCTGGATGCTTGATTTAGTAACTATATTCTTTGTTTACTAAATTGTATTAAAGTTCCTCTCCATTAAAGATTGTATATGTTTGTCTTGATGTGGTGGATGGCAGAACCCATTTAGAGCAGGCAGCTTTGGGTTTTCTGAGATGACCCTCTCCTGTCCTGTAACTGTTACAGGGCAACCCTGATATAAAATGGGTTTGCTTGACTGGGTTTTTACTTGTGTGCTTGAAAGGCACTTATGCCCCAACTGTAGGTGCATATAACAAAGGTTAATAAAGGGTTTTATTTTCTAAAGAGGGGGAAATAAAGTAATGAATAAGACAGGGAGAAGATAGGGAGATTTATTAAAGGGTTTTATTTTACAAAAGAAGGGGAATAGAGTAGAATATCACAAGGAGAAGAGAGGGTTACAAATCCATAAATATCCTACCAGATCTTCCGAGCTGGATGCAATGACGTGTTGAGAGCTGGCTCTGAATCAAGGGAGATGGCTCTGAAGGAAGAGAGAGCCCAAGGCTCACCTCACTGGTTTTATAGCCAGCCTGGCTGCTTAACTCCACCCTCAGGTTCTAGTGATCCACTCTTCGATAATTATCTTATTGGATTTGTGGTTCTGGAACACTGGTGGTCTGGAGTGGGGGTTGGAATCCACACACCCATCTGTGTAATCCATACAATTTGTGTAATTTATTTAGGAGTGTTACTGGGTTTCTTTGATTGGATTTTTACTGGCATGCTTGAAAGGCATTTAAAATGCCCTAACTGTATGCACACATGATAAAGGTTAATAAAGGGTTTCATTTTACAGAAGAAGGGAAAATAAAGTAATGACTTAGTACAAGGAGAAGAGAGGGATTCAAATTTTTAAATATTATATTAGATGTTTTGAACTGGAACTTAACAGCAAACTGAGAGCTGGCTTTAAAGGAAGAGCTGGCTACGAATGAAGAGTGCTTTTAAGGCCTACATGTTGTATTATACTTAGCCTGGTTGCTTAACTTTATCCTCATGTCTCAGTGGCATATCTACTTATACCAAAAGACTCATGTTTAGCTAAACCAGGCAAACATTTAATATGTTATAGCTTAAGGTCCCCTTTATATAAGCAAATGTTCTTAGGCACTTAACAAAAAATATAGATCTTTGGAGAAAACACAAGATTGTAAGACTGTTAAAATATTTTCAAGCTTGGGACAAAATGAAGGAACAAATTGCAAATATTTTTGTCTTTTCTCTCTCTTCTTTCTTTCCTTGGCATGAAAATATCTTCTATTGTATTATATAGTTATTTTTGAAAATCTGATTAAAAATAATTGCAGTGAAAATGAATTAACTATTCCAAAGAACAAAACATTATATAACTTATATTTTTTTAGCTTTTAAAGTTATTATCATATTACTAATGCATGTACTATAAAAGATAGATTATTTATAAACACTCGATATGGATCTATTATTTTGTATAATCTTCCAAATGACTCTTCCAAATTCTATGACATCAGTAAAAATGTGATGTGTCTGGTGGGACAGATTAGCAAATTTTCATTTATTGTTTTATTTGCTTTAGTTAACATTTTTTTTTCAAAGCATCCAGTAATTATAATTCATAATTTGCTTTTTCCTAGGAATAGCAGCTTGGTATTGTGAAAAGAGCATTAATTTTGAGTAAGATAAATGTTAGTTGTTCATGGTGTGACCTCAGTATGACCTTAGGTAAATCACTTAATAGATCTGGGTCTTAGATTTTTTTTAAATATGGAGATTGCTGAGTTATACTTGAATATTTATCATAAGTATCTTAAAATATTAATGTTTATTATATAGATGGGAATAATGACAGTTCATAATATTTTGTAGCATATATAAAATGCATATCATAATATTTTAATTTTTCTACATTATTCTTTTGACTGTTTTGTAATATATGTATTACATATGTATTATGTTTTGTAATATATGTATTACAGTGTAATATATGTATTATATATGTATTATGTTTTATAATATATGTATTACAATTAAATATATGTAGACCAGGCTATATAGACAAATACATATGTATATATATATATTTTTTTTTCTTATTTGACAAATGTTAACCATAGTAGATTAACAGATCATTTTCAAGAATCCAAGGACTAGGTTCTAATTGACATAGGGTAACTTGTTAAGGAAGGGAATGAAAACCGATCTTTGATGGATGATAAGACCTTAAGGGAAATGTCACCTAACTCAAAAAGCAGCTTCCCATCCAATTTCTGTACACATGAAAAGTAATGGGTTTGCAACCAAAACCATTCCAATTGTGTCTCCAAGTAATGTATTCACTTTGCTTATTCCTCCTCCGCTCATTCAACAAATACAGAATGACTCTCAAAATTAAGGCTGTGGATGGCACGCAAGAAGAGAGAATTTGTATCAATTCTCATTATGGAGGAAACAGAGGAAAAGTATAAAGGTTTGATATTTATAAAAAGATAGATCGCCAAAGTGGTGGATATGGATGTGTTAATTTAAATTGTTCATATAATTTTGAGAAAATTTTTATGTCATCCTTGGTAATACTGAAATTCATTATTTATAGGCCATGAAAACCTAAATCTAAAAGATTTAAATTATTTCACTTTTAATATTTCTTGGCTTTTATAAAATCAGTAAATACATATGTCCTTAAGAGAGGGTCAGAAAACTCACAGATATTGAGTGACTATGTCTTAGAGAAAAAAAACCACAAATATTAATAGACATAAATCTGGGCGATTTGGCCATTACATTGTAAGGTTCAGAGTATTGAAGGGAATTAAAGATTAGCTCTCTATCTATAGATAATCTATCTATTTACTAATTTATTAAACATACAGCAAACATGCTTTCCAAAGGTTGCTATCAAATAATTCACTTCCAGAAGCTTGTGATATTGTAATTTTCAAGAAACAACTTGTCCAATCATTACTGAGAAATTTACATAAACATTGCTTTATAATTGCTCATGGTTAGCTAAGATGTTTCTTAAACTCAGATGAATAGTCCTTGCTACTAGTTAATGACTCCATTCACAGTATCTATTAATCTCACATTTCCATTCAAATTAGGTATTACAGACTTATTAGGCATTGAATTGATTTATTCCAAGACTATCACCCAATCTTGTTCTTATTCTAGGCATTCTGTCTGGTTTATTGTGTTCTACCATTGTTTGTTACTAAAGTTTTATATTTTGAACCATAGGAAATGTGGTCATGTTATGACAATGATGCATAATCCAAATTACCAATCCTCGTGCCCACAATATTGATGACATTTATAAACATAATGTGTTAAATAACTATAAGATATTAAAATAAGTGGCTTCTATTAAGGGATGACTATAAAGGAACTTCAATTTTCAGACAAACTACATTAGCATTTGCATGAGGTATAGCTACAGGTTTATATGGGTTGAACAGCACAGTACAACCCTATAAAGGAAATTAGATATTATTAAGGTTTTTGATTTTGTAATAAGCAAACTGTGTTACCTCAGTCAAGTCACTTTGCCTGAGCTTCCTTCTTTCATCAAGTGGAAAATCCCAATGAATGAGTGGAAATTTAGATTTGGGAATATGTTTTAATCCTCATAACCTATTAAATTAAATGTTAGTTACCCCATTTTACACTTCAGTAAACTGAGACACATGCAATTGCCCCCATAGTCAGACATCTAATATGTTGCAGATTTGGCATCCAAACTCATTTCTTTCTTATTACAATGTCATTATTCTTCCCACTATGTACAAATTCCTATCCAAAAGTGAAAATTAAATTTTACTAAAAGATATCTTAATCATCCTTATTATGTTAATTACTATGCAACATTCTTTTGAGGATGGAATGGTGACTATGTAAGTGTTGTTAAACACAGGAGAGCTCTATAAGCTCTCTACAGAGGTGGAGTCAAAAATCTTGATTTCAGCTACCAAAGAAAGCTAAATAGATACAGCTAGTCAGATTAAAGATTCAGATCAGAGTTTAGCATGAAATCAAGAACAGTAGAAAGCCAAGGTAGAATTATGTAAAACTCCCAGTGCCAGAATTATTCTAAGAAGGTACACTAATTTTTGGTTAGTCTTGTAAGAAATTTTGAATTTAACAATGAACTGAAATTAGAACTAATTTTAATTTCCTTTAATGTAAAATTTAATATAGCCATTAGAAATATTTTTTTCTTGTTGTTTTATACAACACACAGTTTGGTTTACATTTATTGTAAGAAGAAGCTATGTGGAAATTTGTGTGATAAAGTACAAATTCAGTGGCCATACTCTGTGGGAAGAAATGAAACATTGTATTTATATGTTCCAAAAGGGAAAGTAACAAATGTCTGCAATATTGCACACATTACTCAATGTATCAACACAGTCCCTAGATGATTTCTATCAGTATTTTATCAGGGTGGAAATGTCCTTTCATCTATAAAACAGTTGTTGCCTACCTGCCTGTGTGAGTACTTGTGTGCCAGACTTGTGAGTACTTGTCATGCTAGGTGTGTTACAAGGTGAATTAGTTTATTTACTTTAAAGATTTATGTATACATACAAGAACTGGGGGTCAGGGGTATGAGAAGATTCACCAGAGACAGTGTGAAGGAGAACAGGAAGATCTACAGAAATACACTGCTTAGGGGAGTAGCAGATAAGACATGCGACGTCTGCTTCACAATGTGGGTCACCTTCCTGACCAGGGATAGAACTCATGCTACAGTGGCTGGAGATAGCTTGATAGCACTGATTTTAACTCTTGTACCACTAGGGAGGCTCCCAAGTTGAATTAGTTTAATATGCATAAGCTTGCAAAAGACACTGAATACTTTGCCAGATGAATTAAAAAAACAGAATCAAAATGACTAAGTCTGATTCTCTCTTCTTCCCCTGTTCTATACTTCTTTACTGTGGAAAAACAGGATTAAGTCAGTAGTTGCCACCTAATTCTCCCATCCTCCAAGTCCCACAGAGTATGTGCCTCAAATAGAGTTTTTAGATCTATGTTCTCCTTCTGCAGACAAATGTATATGTAAGAAAACACACACATGACACACATAACACTAAGTACACACTATGGTTTATTCTTCCCCATATAACATAAGCATTGTATTCATGAATATTGCACAGCTAATCCCAAAGTTCCTTCTTTCAATTTAACAAAAAACAAATGACAACAAAAATCCTCCAATCTTTCTTAGGTACATTAAAGTCTCAGATACAAACTATAGAATTGACTCTAACAATAAAATACATTCCATCAAATCACCAGGCATAACTATACAACTGTCATAGATACTGCAATTGGTCACTATCAGCTAAATATTTTCCCTCAATTATTCAAGTGTTTGTGATTTCTTGTTCTCTCTGTTTTGCTGTCTATACCTATATGACTCTTAAATATCTCTAATTCCTTGTGGTGGACTCAATTTCTGAACATTTGTATTTTCTAAGGTGTTTGAGATTGTATACTTGTTTGAAAAGTGAAATATTCAGCCACATTTTTTATGTGTGACTTTATGTGCTTTGTTTTGTAAGATATACTGAGGTAAATTCTGTCAAATTGTGTCTGCATAACTTTTTTTTCTGACTTCATTACTTTCTTTTGAAAGAAGGGGTTTTGACTGAGCAAAATTCCTTAATCTCAAATATATGAAATTATAGTGTTAGGGGAAAGCATGAGGGGGCACTGCCTTGCACATGCTAAATGGTTCTGCCATCTGCCACATAAAGGCAAAACATTTTTATTGTATAAGATCTTCAATAGAAAAGAACTTTAATAGAATCATTGTGCGATAGCAATAAGATAAGAAAACATAATAGTTTTCAATTATGCACCCTAGGTTACCTATCCACTCATTGATAAATGCCCAGCCAAACAGTGTTAGCCTAAAGGATGGCCACTGAGTCCAGAAAACTTGCTACAAGTCTAAGGCGCTTTTTTTTATATAAATTTTTTTAATTTACATATATTTGACATCAATTGTAATCCCCATGTATTCCCTATCATCTTAACACCAGTGCACCATCACCTCAGTCCCCCATGCTCCTGTCTGCCCTCCACCCTTCCCCTCTTCTCTCCCCACCAAGTGTCCCCAGTTTGTCTTTGTCTTTTCATTTTTGGTTTTTGTTTCTTTCTTGTTATTATTATTATTATTGTTTTTATTCCTTTCCTTGATCTTTATTTGGTTCCCTTATATTCCTCCTAGGGGAGGAACCATCTGGTATTTTTCTTTTGCTAAGGCACTTTTTGATGAGGAACTGTGAAAAAGAGGGAGAAGAGTTGAGGCAAGTCTGGAAGGAAAGGAGCAAAATCAAAATACAAATCAAGATAGTGGCTGCCATTATCAGTCTCTCCAGGGGTCTCTCACCCATATTTCTGTCCCTTTCATGTGTCTCCTCTATGTCTTCTAAGTCTCTGGTATAGGTCCAAGGCTGAGAAGCAAGTACAGATCCATGTACCTTCTCCAGATTTTCTCCTTCCTTCTCCAGCCTCTTCTCCCATGTTCTGTTCAGAATTCCCTTGATGCTCAGCTCCACCTTTCCTTAAGTGCGGCAGGGAACCTGAAACCTTCCCTTTCTATGTAGGTTACAATTGTCACCATAAGTTTGTGATTATTACGTTTCTTATTCAATGAATGTGTACATCCCATCTCATCAAATAGCATGTGTGTATATTATAAATAACAAAGTTACACTGTATTTGCTAATAAATTCAAGTCAAGTAATTTTTATCAAGAAAGGGAGAGCTGGGGCCTCCCTGGTGGGCTAGGAGTTAAGCTAAGCGCTATCACTGCCACTGCCTAACCCACATGGCACAGCAGACCTCTCTGGTCTCACCTACTGCTTCTCTCAGCAGTGTACTTCAGTAAATCTGTCTGTTTTGCTCCCCACTCTGTATCTGGTGATTCCTCTCACTTTCCACACCTCTGGTCTGCACCCTAGTTCTTCTATGCAAAAATAAATTTAAAAAGGAAAAAAGAGCAAAACATAAATTTTATTTCATTTGGTTGGTTTTTGTTTGTTTTCTGGATAGTGGTCATAAGTTTGGTATATTGCTTATGAAGTCCAATTTTGTAAATATCTAGATCTTAATTTATCATATAATTTGTGATAGAGGCCTTATTTTAGGAGATGGAGGGATTAAAAGAAAACCTAATGGTGTCACTTGATTTTTTAATTCCATTGATACTTGTACTAGAAAGCAAAATTTTGTAGAATGAGTTGAACATTAAATTCAGACAGAAGTGGATTTGGTTCCAAAATCTGAGTCTTTGGGGCATTTACTAAAATACCCAAGTTACTTTCATCTATAAGAAATCAGTTTCCTTATTTGTAAAATAAGTGATAATTATTTTGTGAGAAAATGTATGATCCATGGTCATAGAAGAAGTGTGTTTCATATATTTTGTAATTGCCAAGTCAGGGAAGTTAGGGTCTATACTGCAGAAACAAGCAATGATAAATTTTGTTTTTCAGAAAAACAGGATATTTTGTGTGTGGATGCAACTTCCCCCTTTCTTTTTTATGTCACCTAAGATTAATTAAATAATTAAGATTAAATATTTAATCTTTAATTTTAAGTCACTTCAATTTAAAGTTGTAGATAAGATGTAATGAAACAAAATTGTTTATATTTAGTAATAACAATAAAGAATTAGAACCAAAGATGTACGAAGTATAATTTATGACTCCTGTAGTAAATTGAATGATGATTTCAAAAAGATTTGTCTATGATTTAAAATGCAGGGCTTGTGAATATTACCTTCTGTTCTAAAAGATATTTTAATATATTTTACTTTTTTTTTAAGGTAAAATTGGTTTACAACAACACCGTGTGTAATTTAGGGGTTTATACATACCTCTTCATATGTATGCTTCCACATTTCCCCCTTTCCCCCATCACCTAGCATCAAAAGCCCAATAATCCCACTTTGTTCGCCAGCAACTCCCTTCTGCTTAGGTGACATAGACAAAGCTGTAGAATGAGGGAGTGCCATCTTTCCATGCACTGGGAGCAAGAGACCTGGAAAATTGAAAGAGCTTAAATGACTTTACATTTGCTTTTCCATCTTCCCCTGATTTTAAGAGTCACAAGAGGATGGACTCATAGTTACATATGAACAAACTACAACTGCCAGAAAGTTGGACTAAAAACCCTGTCATCCTGATGTCTATGTCAATAGCCAGCAACCACTAAGCTTATGCAACACATTTTTGCTCAGCACATAACTCATGCCAAGGAAGAGAGTCAATCTATTGAATTCTGTAATTCAGTCTAATCTGAGCATGGCCACAATAATGTGCATTTCCCACATATTTTGAGTTTCTTAATCATTGAAATTAAAGACTTTTATGCTCCAAAGTACACCATGAAAAAGTGAAAATTTCATTCCATCAGCTGGGAGAGATTATTTGGAAATCATTTATCTGATAAGGAACTTATATCAGGAATACGAAAAATAATATTTAAAAGTGAAAAATATGTAAAAAAATCCAATTTTAACATAGGAAAAAGCTCTCAATATGTGAAATACCAATACGTACATTACTAGGTATTAGAGATCTGAAAATCCAACCCATAATCAGATGGCCATTAGCTAAACAAATAAAAGAATAAGTGTTGGTGAGAGGTTTGGAACAAATACATTTTTCTATCATTTATTAACACATCTGTTCATTAATTGTCTAAAAAATTTTCTGGTGGGCAATGTAGAAAATAGTATTATTTTTAATGGAACATCAGAATTTTTTTGATATTTTCCCAAATTATTTAACTTGGAGTCACAATGAAACCCAACATTTCTACACTTAGTTAACAACTAACGAGAATGGACATGTATTTTCATACAAAATATAGTTGAATGCATGTTCATAGCAACATTACAAAAATATTCAAAAATGAAATAAGTGTCTATACACTGGTAATTTAAAAAATACAATGCCACATACCTAAATGTGGAATATTATCAAGCTAAGTGCAATAATGAAGTACTGATGCATTCCATAAGAATAAATTAAAATAAATGCTAAATGAAAGAAGTCAATCTAAAAGCTTTCATAATATAAATCCATTTTCTATTAAATATTCAGAATTGGAAAATCTATAGAAAATAAATTAACTGGGTGAGGAGTTTGGAGTGGGGAATGAAAATTAACTGTGAACAGGCATAGCGTTGTTTTTTGGAGTATAATAATGTTGTAAAATTAGATTGCAAGATGGTAGTACAAGTCTGTAATAAGCTAAAAATCATTCTACATAAGATAGGTAAACTGTATGATATGTTAGTTATATATTAATAAATGTGTAATATTCACATAGGTTTTTGTTTGGTATGAATACTCCTTTCTATCATGTATTACACATATATTCATTAAATATCTATCCTGTTAAGTCTCCAATATTATCTTACAGGCTTTCTTTACTAAAAATTTTTGTGCATTTAAAAACTATAATTTATAAATGCAAATGATACAGCTTGTATCTGAATTTGTTGACTCAAAATAATCTGGTAGAGCAGTTTAAATGAAGTCTGAATTTAGCCACAATATTTTATCAAACTGCTTTCTGAATGTTAACATATTACTATTGAATTAAATCAGTCTTCATTAGCATGCTAATCAGAATTAATATAGAACTGTGAATGGAAACCCCCAAGGAATTCATAAATCTGCCTTCAATATTTATGGGCACCTGCTGTGAATTTTAGAATCCTAGAATGGAGAAGAGAGGATAATTCCTCTTTAATCAATCCACAATATTTCAAAGTATTTCTACCATTATTTTGAGCCAGCTTCTTTGAGAATACTATATGTATTTTGCCTATAAGCACCAATGACAGTATGAAATTCTCTTAAAACTGATTATTATGGACTTTCAAAGTTAAAATATATAATCCTTCTATAATGTGTTATTTTTAACATATAATATCTACTTTATCATCTACATCTCATATTTTCTTGGAAAATTCTGTGACTACAAATGACTTAAGTGGTCACATAAATTTCCAGGAAAATATTGGCTGTAATTGAATGCAATACGTATATGAATACCTCATTTAGGCAACTTTTTTTTTACCAGTTTTTAAGAAAAAAATTCAATTTGACAGGAAAAGCTTTAACTTTCTTAGATACTGAAAGACTATTTACTCTGGCGAAGTGTATAAGAAAATCAAATACATTTGTTTTGACCTATATTATCTATATATTAAATTTTAAGAAAATAAGTATATTTTAGCTTTAAATTCATACAGTAAAACTGAACTTTATATACTTGATATATTTCAATAAATCTATAGCTTTTAAACTATCACAAAATCAAGCAACTGAAATATTTTCATCAATCTTTAAACTCTCTCATGTTTTCCCTAACCATCCTTTTAATAACTTCTGAAAACTGTCACCTGCTTTCTATCACACTAGTATTCTTTTTGAGATTTATAGTCACATGATACATACAGATAGAATTTTTTGAAACTGACTGCTTTTACTTAGCATAATTCCTTTGACATTCAACTATATTGTATACATAATACTTTGTTCCTGTGTTATTCCTGTTTGTATTCCATTGATCAGATGCACCACAATTTATCCACATACCTATTGAGAGGCATTTAAATTAATTATAATTCAGAATGACTATTATAGAGCTGCTGCAAACATTCATATACAAGTCTTTATGTGAATGTAGCTGTGGCTTCCCTTGTGTAAATACCTAGGAGTGGGCTTCCTGGGTAATAGGGTAACTGTATGTCAAACATTTTGAGAAAGTGCCATCTGTTTCTAAAGTGGATGAAATATTTTGCTTCCTCCCCAATAATCTATTAAAATTCTGATTAGCTTTTATCATCATTTCATCCACTCCAGCATTTGGTATTGACAATATTTTCAATCTATTCTCTTTTTACCATCCTAACAGGTTATACATAAGCTAATTGTCATACATTTGACTTCATGTCAGGATGTGTTTCATCGGCTTTGCCATAAACCTATCCTGTTTCATTCCACGTTTGTATACGTATCAAATTGGAAATGAGACACTTCTTCTAGTTCTTATACAGTTGTTTTGTGGATCTTAACTAAATAGACGAAAAAATATTTGAAAAATGGTAAATTATCCATATCAAATATACTTTTAATAAAAATCATTTTCATTATAACTGTCAACTTTTATTTGAAGGTAGAGAAAAAAAATCAATGATCACCTTTAAATCTACCTAATAAGGTTTAAGGATCTTATAGAAGAGAATAATGGGAGGTTTGATATGATTTATCATATTTTATCAGGTTTTTATTTAATCCACAATAAATAAATGTTCATAACATGTGCCAGAATCTAAACTTGAAAGATGGTAGAGATAGCTATGTAAAATCTTCAAGTTTTCAGGTTAGATAACAGAATAACAAATCCTTATTTAAGTAGTAAATAAATACATAAATAAATTCATCTCCAAATATCTAAGTTTTCTGATATATGCATATTGTCAGTATTGTTTCATTTAGCTTCAGGGAAAAATATGTATGCACTTTTGTATAATGTTAACTCTTTTTCTCACCTTAGGTAAAATATCTAAATTAAAGGTTAATAATTTAATATCAGAAACTCCAAATATTATTATATGTGGAGGTACCAATGAGTAAAACTTAAGAATACAACTTTGACATTTTGATCTGCATAGTAAATTAAAGATTATAATAAAGGAAACAATTTAAAAAGTATGTTTACAAATAAGCAGTTAAGAGTCAGAAAATTAAACAAACCCTGCATATAAATATACTTTTTTTTAAAGATTTATTTATTTATGCATAAAAGCAGTGGGGTACAGGTCAGAGGTATGGGGGGTTGAGAGGATTCACCACAGAGAGCGGGGAGCAGAACAGGCAGATCAACAGAAGTACACTGCTGAGGGGAGCAGCGGGCACAGCAGGAGAGGTCTGTCGCGCCATGTGGGTCCCCCCCCCTGGCCGGCAGCAGGGATCAAACTCGTGCTGCAGTGGCTGTGGTCTGCTTCATAGTGCGTTGCTTAACCCACTGCGCCACCAGGGAGGCCCTAAATATACTTTTAATCCCCAGAAAACTAGTTGTGCTATATATTTTATTTTGACTTTTTAAACACTAATCTCCCTTTATGCTTTTTTAGTTATGTCATTTCCAGAGACAATATTGTTGAAAGAAACTTATCATGTTCCAAACTGTATTACATAATTTGACTCACTGCCATTTGACTCACTGCAATTTTATCCAAGATGACATTTATCACATTATATATTTCATTTTCCTATTTTGTCAGAAATGACACTTATCTTCTTACTAAAAGCTTAAATATTGATCAAAATATTAGTTATTAGTTCAACTTTATCTGCTATTTTTGTTTATAGTAAAAAAAAAACTATTACTCAGAACACATCAAATAGTGTCAGAGACATAGAATAGGAATTTGTTTACAAATCTTTGATTATTATAGTCATGGTTTACTTCTAATACTTACTGGGAAAACTTACCCTCTCAGATTGTTTTTTAAGTCTTCTTCAAGGCACTGTAGCTCTTTTGAGAAAAAAAAAAAAAATCAGAAATTTAGATTCAGTAGGTATGTTTTGAAGACTGTTTCTATAATTCATTACCCTCTAAATCTTGGTAACATGCATGAGTTAGTCAGAATGTGATTGAGAGGTACCCAGGGACCCTAAAATATTTAAGAGTGCTAGTTGTAAAGGGATCCAGTCATTCATGCACACAAAGGCAAAGGAAGCATACCCTTAGTGCACTAGATCTTTAACAGAATTAGGACACATAGAGAGGAGAATAAAGGATATCTACAATAAAATGCCAAATTTATGCATCCCTCAGCCAAATGGGGTCAGCCTACATGAGGGCAACTGAAGCCACAAAATTTGCCACAGGTCTAAGGCAACTTATGGCAGGGAGTAAGGGTAAGGCAGGTCTCTGGGGCAAAAGGAGCAAAATCAAAGTAAAGATCAAGGTAAAGGCTGTTGTCGCTACCAAAGACAGCATTCCCACATCTCTCACTCACATGTCTCTTTCAAGTGCTTCTACATGTCTTTATTCATGTGTCTCCTCTATGTTCCCTGTAAGTCTCTGAGTACAAGTCAATATCAAAGAAGCAAGAAACACAGAGTCCAACTACCTTCTGTATTACATGCTTTCAATTAGCTGCTCATCTCCACTCTTAATTCCCAGTAGCTCCTCCAATCAGAATGTCTAATTCATAGCATACTGAGTGACTGCATGTAAGTGGGAGGGAAAATGGCCCGTCAGTGACTGAGATATTTCTTGCCCTTTTATGGAGGTGCACTGATATCAAATTCACTAATCTTAATAATAATGAGAGTATTCAAAAAAATAAAACCACATATTCCAGAGATATTGTGATGATAAAAATGATACAATATATGCCAAAAATGTGTTGAAAATTTCAAATTATTTGAAAATATGGATGTAATTATTAACATAACATTATTGCAAAAATCTGTCACAAACCTTGATTGTCCATCTGTTCATACCCATCTGTACTTCAACTCAAAAAATATTTTTGGACACATAATAGTTTTGTAATATTTTATTGTCTTTTCAATATGTGATATGAAACCATTTTATTGAATAAAATTAAAATGTAGTTCTTGGGAGTTACAATGGTGGTGTTGAAGAAGGATAAATAGGTGGTGGAGAAAGACTTTTTAATTAACACATTAAAGGAAATTACTTCAGCAAATTTTATGATTAATACTTGGAAAATATGCATTTCTGATTATGCACAAATTCAGTTTTCTCAACCTCTTCCAATATATCTTGATTCCTAGTCTCTGAACACCTTTGGATATATTTGGACACGTAGATCTTATATAACTAACTTGACGAAAACTTTCTGATTCTTTGCTTCTCCTTCCTTGCAAAATCATCTGATCCAGCAATTCTGAACTTGTAAATAATAACTGTTCCTTAGGATCTCTAAAATGATTTCTTTATCCAAATAGAGGTATAAATTGCTTCTATAAAATTACTATTAATCACAGGATCATTTTCTGAATGAATGAAATATTTGATTTGCAGTTCCACAATCCCCTAATTCAATGGATCAAGAAAAGTAATTCAATAAGAAGGTCAGTATAGCCAGCAGAAAACCTTGCCCAGAATAGTACAACTAACCAATGTGTGTCATCAGCTTTGGGAAAAGTTTATTATCTTTACACAAAAGCATTCCACTCATTTGCAATAAACAGAGAGGAGAA
The DNA here is from genome assembly GCA_019455555.1 of Galemys pyrenaicus. Classification (NCBI taxonomy): domain Eukaryota; kingdom Metazoa; phylum Chordata; class Mammalia; order Eulipotyphla; family Talpidae; genus Galemys; species Galemys pyrenaicus. The sequence continues at coordinate 5,294 of JAGFMF010011774.1, read as the reverse complement.
AATAATAACATGAAAATGTATTCCCACTTTTTACAAATGCATTTTATTATTTCTTCAGTAGTAGAATGAAATAGTAACAGGGACAAAAGCAAAATTTAATATTTCTAAGATGAAAAAAGAAAACTTGAAAATCTATATATTACAATCTAAAAGTATTGGCTAACATTATAGACTCTTAGGATGATGCATTTGTTCTAAAGTATAAGCAGCTATTAGTAACTTGTTCCATGTTATAAATTTTAGACAATACAAATACCCTTACTCAGGATGACATCACAAAACAATGTAATAGAAAATACTATATTTTACCATGAAAAAACTATTCAGATTTGATAAGAATTCTTCAATACATAATTAGCAAAGACAAAAATCAGAACACTTATAAAATGGAATACATAGTGTCATTATAATTAAAAATATTTTTGATATGCAATTATCCACTAATCAAAAGTTTTTTTTAATATCATATTTAAATATGGATACCATGGGTAGTGATGTAAATGATATGGCAAATTAGAAAATTAAAAATTCTTGTTCCCTCAAAAGACTAACTAGAGGCTATCTGAATCCCATTTGTTAGAGATCAGGAGATTATTGAAAGGTTTATAGTATCTAAGCAAATATCTGATGGAGAAATGGTTTTTCAAGAAGTAACATTTTTACTCATCCTGTCATAAATCCTCCTCGGTGTGGTGACAAAGTTTTCTGAAGTAGCAGGAGCAGCAGCAGCAACAGCTGGCTCTCATTGACCCCCCACCATCACTACAACTTTATTCTGCAGGAATCATAATACATATGATTTGAAAATTATTGTGTAAATTTATTCTAACTTGATAGGAAAATGCCTAAAGGACTAAGAAGTAATGTGAACGTATCTTCTTTTCTCTAACTCAGAAAGCAAAAAGGAAAAGTAGCAGGTACTGCTCATAAAAATGTTAAGATTACTATGAAGCTAAGGACAAAAAACTTGAGATGAGCATATGCCAACTAACCTAAGACATGGAAGGAATGATAAAGTGTGACGTTTTGAGAAATTAGGATACTTCAAAGCAGCTCTGTATAGGGAGAATAAAGAAATACACAAGAAGGCCCAAGCACATGTGTTCCTTCTGTACAGAGTGCTGTACAGAGCCAGTCTGCAAAGAATGGAAAGGTTGTTCTCCTTATTTTTTAATGTTAATTAAAAAACTGGTTTGTTAAAGAGTTCAGTAGTAATAATTGATTAATAACAGTCTGAAAAAAACATAATTGGAAAAGTCAAAACATAAAATGACTTTAACAGCTTCAATAATAAAAACAACAACTAAATTGTAATGGAGGAAGGGAAGTTTTCCAGAACAAGCACATTGTAACAAATACCTAGTTTTCAACAAAATTAAAAGAAACAGGAAAACATGGCAAATATAAAGGAACCAAATAAGTTGATGTAAAGTATTTCTGAAGAAGCCTATATGTCTGACTTAATAGGCAAAGATTTTTAATCATTTGTCCTAAGCTTTTGAAAACAGCTAAGGAAAAATACAAACTAAAAAAAAAATATATTCTGTATTAATAAAATGACAATACAACAGAGTTGGAAATTACAAAAAGGCACCTAAAAGAAATTCTGAAACTACAATTCTAGTAGCTGAAATAAAATATTGATGAGAAATTGTGGTTTTTAACCATTTTTTAAAAGATTTATATATGCATACAAGAAGAGGGATTGAAACTAGAAGTGCAGGGGGTGAGAGGATTCAGCAGAGACAGATTGCGGAGCAGAGCAGGAAAATTAACAAATACGCTGCTGAGGGGAGCAGTGGGCAAGACAGGAAGGTACGCTGTGTTATGTGGGCTAGCTCTTCACTGGGGATTGAACTCATGTCTCAGGCTGCTGATAGCTTGAAAGCACTGAGACTTAACCCCTGAGACACCAGGGAGGCCCTGATGAGAAGTTTTGTAGAAGATTCAAGCTGATGAAAGGAATAATTAGAAAAATTGAAATGGAAAATTTATACTAAGGACTCTGAGGAACAAAAAGATAAAAAAACTGAAGAAATATGAGTAGATGCTTAAAGATACCATCAAACAAACTACAAATACATCATAAAGTCCCAGAAGAATGTGTAGAATAATTATTCAAAGAAATAATAATGTGAAGAGACTTCCCATAATTGAGGACAGATATGAATCTACAAATCCAAGAAGCTTAAGACACTCCAAACAGAATCAATTCAAAGAGACCCACATTGAGAATTTTATGATCAAACTGTCAAAACACAAAGACAAAAAGAGATCATTGAAAGTAGTTTGAGAAATGACTCACCCATGAAAGAAATCATTAATAATTTTATCAGAAGATTTATCAATTTTGGTTGCCAGAAGGAAGTGGGATGATATTTTAAATTGCTCAAACAAACAAAAAATCAATTATGAATTTTTATCTTTATCAAATTATTAATTAAAGAAAAATTATCTTTAAATAAAGACTGTGAGAGTTCATCACTTCTAGAATTACCTTATAAGAAATGCTAAAGAGGGGCTTCTCTGGGGGTGCAAGGTATTAGGTTGCAGTTCTGTGAAGCTGTTTGCAGCCACTGCAGCACAAGTTAGATCCCCAGTCCGTGGGCTGGTTCACATGGCACAGCAGACCTCTCTTGTCTCTCCTGCTTCTCCCTTCAGCAGTGTTTTTCAGTCAATCTACCTGTTCTGTTTCCCACTCTGTCTCACTCCCTGCACCTCTGGCCTGTACCCCAGTTCTTGTATGCATAAATAAGTAAATATTAAAAAAAAATATGCTAAAGTATATCCTTCAAGGTGAAATAAGAGAACACCAACAGTAACTTAAATTCATATATAAAAAAATATAAAGTTCTGTTAAATGTAAATAAAAGGGCAAGTACAATATGAATGCTAGCACATTTTCTAGTATATATACTAGCTATAAATGTAGTTTTATTACAAATGGTTTCTAACTACACTTTTAATTTTCTATAGAATTTAAAGACAAATAAAAACAATTATAAAGCTGTGCTATTTTTAATAAATATATAAAGATGTAATTTGTGACATCAATAATATAAAGAGGCAGAGCTGCAAAAGAGCATGCTTTTTATATGAAGTTAGGTTGGTATCTATTCAAATAACATTTTTTACTTTAACATGCTTTATTCAAAGCCAATGTTATAAAGAAAAATATATCAATAGATTATACAATAAATTAAATGATAAAGCAAAATATATAACTAAAAAACTAAATTAAACAACATATGTGAAGGCAGTCATGGAAGACCTGAGGGTCAAAAAAAAGTTGTTACACAACATATAAAATGTTGCAAGATGGTGGAAGTAAATCCTTCATTATCAGCAATTATATTAAATTATAATGAATTAAAATCTCCAGTCATAACACATAATGACAAAATTAACTAAAACAAACAAACAAAAAAACCAGGCTTTAACTATGTGCTGCCTAAATGCACTCACTTTAATTATGGACACAAATAGGTTTAAAGTGAAAGAGCAGACCAAACATATTTCACGCAAATTATAATCAAGGACAACGGAGGTAGCTATACTATTTAATAAATAAAATTAAATTTAAATTTAATTAATTTTTAAAACTGTTGAGACAAGGAAATTTATATATTGATAACAAATTCAGTTAACTAAGAATATATAACAATTATAAGCATATATAAGACAAACTTCAAAGACCTCAAATATATGGGACAAATGCTAGAAAAACAAAAGGGAGAAATAAATATTGCTATAATAAAAATTGAAACCTTCAATCCACCCATTTTAATAATGGATAGACCTCTAGACAGAAGATCAATTTGGAAATAGATTATCATAATGCTATAAATTAATTGTACCTGACAGATAAAAATATATACAAACATAAACATATATACATATATGTGTTTATATACATCTATGTATTGCATAAATATCATAACATCTGACGTTTTACTTTCTGTCATACTGAACATTCATCAGGTTCAACCATATGCTAAGTCACAAAACAAGTATTAAGAAATTTGGAACTATTTAAATGAAGTATTTTTTGTAATCACAATGAAATGAATCTTTAAAAAGCAGAGTAAAAACTTAGAAAAAAAACAAGTGAAAATTAAACTACATAATCAAATTTACAATTAGGAAATATTTTGAAGCAAATGAAAGTAAAATAACAAAGTTTATGGAATATAGCCATAGTAGTGTTCAGAGGGAAGTTATAGCTGCAAATGATTAAATTCAAATAGGAGATGTCAAATCAGCAATGTACATTTTCCCCTTATTAAGTTAGATAGAGAAGAAAAACATAGCAATAGATAAACATAGCTAAATTAAGTACATAATAAATACTACATCAGAGATAAAAAAATAAATAATATAAAAATAGAGGAACACAATAAAACTAAGGTTGATTCTTGGAAAAAGTCAAGTGAATTAATGAACTGTTGCTTAGTTTGTCTAGATTTAAAAAAAAAAAAAGAGGTGAGACTTCAATTACTAAGTCAGAAGTAAAAATAGGGATGTTACTACAGATTTTGTAGAAATAAGGGAATATAAAATAATACTACTGACAATTTATAGCTTCAAATTGGATAGCCTAGATTAAATGAACAAATTCTACAAATACACCACCTAATAAGGTTGAGTGATAATTAATAGAAAATCTGAGTAGACCTCAGCTAGTAAGTGGATTGCATTAATAATCAAGCGGTTACCAAGTTGGAAAGAACTGAAATAAATGATTCATGAGTAAACATCACCAAACATTTAAAAAGTGCTAATGCCAGTGTTTATTAAGCTTCTCCAAAATATTCAAGGTGAAGAAATATTCTTTAATGCATGCATTAAGGTCAAAACTATCCTAACTCCAAAGCTAAGCGAAGATGTTAAAAGAAAACTAAAAATCAATATTTCCTATGAACATTGATAACAAAATACTCAAGAAATACTAACAAACCAAAATTAGCATCATAGTAAATTACTCATAAACTACAATTGGGATTTATTCTTACACTGTAAGAAAATTTTCTATATACATAAGTTAATTAATGGAATATCCCACATTAACCAAATAAAAGTGAAAGTGATCATCATAGTATAGGAAGAAACAGAATTTAACAAATTTTTTTTAAATTATTATATTATATTTAATTGCATTTGACATCGTTTGTTTTCCCCAGTGGGTTCCCACCACTATTTCACCCGTGCACCGCCACCTCAGTCCCTTGTGCTCTTTATATCTCATCACCGTCTTTGCCCTCCCCTCCCTCCATCCACCCCCATGGTCCCTTGGG
>JAGFMF010011773.1:0-11247 GCA_019455555.1 Galemys pyrenaicus | reverse complement strand
ATATAGCCTGGCTATACCCTGGTGGGTTCGAGACTCTAGCCTGGCTAGCCCTAATGCACCTGCGTGGGCGTGATTGCGGGCTGCCGGATCCACCTGTGTAGCCTGGGGTCTGGAGCCTGGGGCCCAGGATCCCGCGAGATTTCAGGGAGGGATCCCACGAGACCTGCCGCCGGGATTGCCTGGGTACTAACCAGCCATAGGGCCGAGCTAAACTCAGACCAAGGACACCGGCTGGCTTTGCCTCAATCCCCATGTCGAACCCTGAAGTCCTGGCTACGAGCGGCCAGGCTGCAACCGCACACAGCACCCAGACCCTGGACCGTGCCGTGACCCCAGCCCAAGGGGCAGACTCCAGAAACCCGAAATGCGCAAAGCCCCTGGCGTTCCATCCAACGCCAATCACAGACAATCCCTGTCAGCCTGCACAGTGCCCGAGGGCTACAGGAGACCCAGCCGCTCACATCGGGGTTCCGGAAGTGTCCCTAAGCCCACCAGCAACAATTATAGCCTGCCTGAACCTGGGGCATGCTCGGGCTCTAGCCTGGCTAGACCTAATGCACCAGCATGTGCGTGATTGCGGGCTGCCAGGATCCACGTGTGGGGCCTGGGGTCTGCGGCCGGGCGCCCAGGATCCCGCGATATTTCGGGGGCGGTAGCTCACGAGACCTGCAGCCGGCATCGCCTGCGTCCAAAGCCAGCCCTAGGAGAGAGTTGAACAAAGAGCCCACGGACCCCGGCCGGCTTTGCCTCAATTCCCGTGTTGAAACCAGCTGTCCTGGCTCCCAGCATCCAGCATGCAACCGCACACAGCACCCAGACCCTGGACCGCGCCGCGGCCGCAGCCCTAGTCGCAGACTCCAAAAACCCGCAATGCGCAAAGTCCATGGTGGCCCACCCAGGGCCAAACCCAGACTATCCCTGTCAGCCTGCACAGTGCCCGAGGGCTGCAGGAGGTCTGGACGCACAATTGGGGTTCCTGAAGTGTCTCTAAGTGCCTCAGCTGTAAAGGATTTTCTGACGGTACAGTTGTGGCGTCGAGGCTCTGGACTGGATCGCTCTAATGCACCTACGTGGGCGTGATTGCGGGCTGCCAGGATCCACCTGTGGGGCCTGGGGTTGGGGACTGGGTCCCAGGATCCCGCGAGATTTCCGGGGCGTGATCCTGCAAGACATGCCGCCGGCAGCGTCTGAGTCCAAGCCTGCCATAGAGCAGAGCTGAACACAGAGCCCACATACACCGGGTGGCTTGCCCTCAATCCCCGTGTCGAACCCCGACTTCCTTGCTCCCAGCAGCCAGACTGCGCCCGCACACAGCACCGAGATCCTGGTCCCTGCCTTGGCCCTGGCCCTAGACGCAGACTAGAAAAACCGGCAATGCGCAAAACTCTGGCAGTCCATCTAGCACCAATCCCAGACTATCCCTGTTAGCATGCACAGTGACCGAGGGCTACAGGAGGCCTGGACACTCACATTGGGGTTCCTGAAGTGTCCCTATGCCAACCAGCAACAATCATAGACTGCTTCAACGGGCGGTGTCTCGGGGCTCTAGCATGGCTAGCCCTAAAGCACCAGAATGGGCGTGATTGCGGACTGCCAGGATCCACCTGTGGGGACTGAGTGCTGGGGCCTGGCACCCAGGATCCCGCGAGATTCTGGGGGCGAAATCTCGCGAGACCTGCCGCCGGTAGCGTCTGCGTCCCAACTGCCAAGCACAGAGCTGAACAAAGAGCCCACGGACACCGGCTGTTTCTGCCTCAATCCCCGTGTCGAAACCCCGACATCCTGGCTACGAGCAGCCAGGCTGCAACGGCACACTGCACCCAGATATTGGACCCAGCCCCAGCCATGTCCCAGGATGCAGACTCCAAAAAACCGCAATGCGCAAAGACCCTGGAGGTCCATCCAGCGCCAGTCACAAACTATCCCTGTCAGCCTGCACAGTGCCTGAGGGCTGCAGGAGGTCTGGACACTCACATTGGGGTTCCTGAAGTGTCTCTAAGTGCCTCGGCAATAAAAGATTTTCTGATGGTACCGTTGTGGGGTCAAGGCTCTTGCCTGGCTCGCCCTAATGCACCAAAGTGGGCGTGATTGCTGGCGGCCAGGAATCACCTGTGGGGCCTGAGGTCTGCGGCCTGGCGCCCAGGATCCCGCGAGATTTCATAGGCGGGATCCCGCGAGACCTTCCTACGGCAGCGTCTGAGTCCAAGCCTGCCATAGAGCAGAGCTGAACACAGAGCCCACGGACACCGGCTGGCTTGCCCTCAATCCCCATGTCGAACCCCCCTGTCCTGGCTACCAGCAGCCAGGCTGTGCCTGCACACAGCACCCAGACCCTGGACCCCGCCGCGTCCCTAAACCTAGATGCAGACTCCAAACCCCGCAATGCGCAAAGCCCATGGCAGTCCACCCAGGGCCAATCCCAGACTATCCCTGTCAGCCTGCACAGTGCCCGAGGACTGAAGGAGACCGGGCCGCTCACATTGGGGTTACTGAAATGTCCCTATGCCAACCAGCAACAATTATAGACTGCTTCAACGGGCGGCGGGCTATGGGCTCTACCCTGGCTAGCCCTAACGCACCAGAATGGGCGTGTTTGCGGACTGCCTGGATCCACCTGTTGGGCCTGGGGTCTGGGGCCTGGTGCCCAGGATACCGCGAGATTCCGGGGGTGAAATCTCGCGGGACCTGATGCCCGCATGCCTTCGTCCCAAGCCTGACAAAGCACAGAGCTGAACAAAGAGCCCACGGACACCGGCTGGCTTTGCCTCAAAGCCCGTGTTGAAACCAGACGTCCTGGCTCCCAGCAGACAGGCTGCAACTGCACTCAGCACCCAGACCCTGGACCGCTCCGCGGCCCCATCCCAAGATGCAGATTCCAAAAACCCGCAGTGCGCAAAACCCATGTCTGCCCACCCAGGGCCAAACACAGACAATCCCTGTTAGCCTGCACAGTGCCCGAGGGCTGCAGGAGGCCTGGACCCTCACATTGGGTTTCCTGGATTGTCTCTAAGTGCCTAGTCAATTAAGGATAGACTGGCTGTACTGTGGCGGGTTCGGGGTTCTAGCCTGGCTCACAGTAATGCACTAGCGTGTGCGTGATTGCGGGCTGCCAGGATCAACCTGTGGGGCCTGAGGTCTGGGGCCTGGAGCCCAGGAACCCGCGAGATTTCCGAGGCGGAATACCGCGAGACCTGACAACGGCAGCGCCTGGGTCCAAGCCTGCCATAGGACAGAGCTGAACACAGAGCCAACGGACACCGGCTGGCTTGCCCTCAATCCCCGTGTCGAACCCCGAATTTCTGGCTCCAAGCAGCCAGTCTGCGCCCACACACAGCACCCAGGCCCTGGACCCTGCCCCATCCCTAGACCTAGATGCAGACTCCAAAAACCCGCAATGCAAAAAGCCCATGGCGGCCAACCCAGGGCCAATCCCAGATTATCCCTGTTAGCCTGCACAGTGCCCGAGGACTGCAGGAGGCCTGCACGCTCGCATTGGGTTCGTGAAGTGTCTCTATGCCAATCAGCAACAATTATAGACTGCTGCAACGGGCGGCAGGCTCGGGACTCTAGCCTGGCTAGCCCTAAAGCACCAGAATGGACGTGATTGCGGACTGCCTGGATCCACCTGTTGGGCCTGGGGTCTGGAGCCTGGCGCCCAGGATCCTGCGAGATTCCGGGGGCGAAATCTCGCGAGAACTGCCGCCCGTAGCTTCTGCGTCCCAACTGTCATAGCACAGAGCTGAACACAGAGCCCACGGACACCGGCTGTTTCTGCCTCAATCCCCGTGTCGAAACCCCGACGTCCTGGCTCCTAGCAGCCAGGCTGCGCTCAAACATAACACCCAGACCCTGGACCCAACCCAGGCCCCGGAACAGGACGCAGACTCCAAAAACCCGCAATGCGCAAAGCCCATGGCAGTCCAACCAGGGCCAAACCCAGACAATCCCTGTCAGCCTGCACAGTGCCCGAGGGCTGCAGGAGGTCTGGACGCTCACATCGGGGTTCCGGAATTTTCCCTAAGCCCACCAGCAACAATTATAGCCTGCCTGAACCGGCGGCGGTCTAGGGCTCTAGCCGGGCTTGAATTAATGCACCTGCGTGTGCGTGATTGCGGGCTGCCAGGATCCACCTGTGGGGCCTATGGCCAAGGATCCCGCGAGATTTCCGGGGCGTGATCCCGCAAGAACTGCCGCCGGCAGTGCCTGGATCCAAGCCTGCCATAGCACAGAGCTGAACACAGAGCCCACGGACACCGGCTGGTTGTGCCTCAATGCCTGTGTCGAAACCCGCCGTCCTGGCGCCCATCAGACAGGCTGCAAGGGCACACAGCACCTAGACCCTGGACCGCCTTGCGGCCCCAGCCCAAGACGCAGACTCCTAAAACCTGAAATGCGCAAAGCCCCAGGCGGTCCACCCAGGGACAAATCCAGACAATCACTCTCAGCCTGCACAGTGCAAGAGGGCTGCAGGAGGCCTGGCCGCTCACATTGGGGTTCCTGAAGTGTCTCTAAGCACCTCAATAGAAAATATAGCCTGGCTGTACCTTGGTGGGTTCGTGACTCTAGCCTGGCTAGCCCTAATGCACCTGCGTGAGCCTGATTGCGGGCTGCCGGATCCACCTGTGTGGCCTGGGGTCTGGGGCCTGGGGCCCAGGATCCCGCGAGATTTCAGGGAGGGATCCCACGAGACCTGCCGCCGGGAGTGCCTGGGTACAAAACAGCCATAGGGCAGAGCTGAACACAGAGTCAAAGGACAACGGGTGGCATGCCTTCAATCCCCGTGTCAAACCCCGCCGTCCTGGCTCCCAGTTTCCTGGCTGCAAAGGCACACAGCACCCAGACCCTGGTCCCCGCCTTGGCCCTGGCCCTAGACGCAGGCTACAAAAACCCGCAAGGCGCAAAGACCCTGGCAGTCCATCCAGCGCCAATCACAGTCTATCCCTGTTAGCCTGCACAGTGACCGAGGGCTGCAGGAGGCCTGGACGCTCACACTGGCGTTCCTGAAGTGTCCCTATGCCAACCAGCAACAATTATAGACTGCTTCAACGGGCGCCAGGCTCGGGGCTCTAGCCTGGCTAGCCCTAAAGCACCAGAATGGGCGTGATTGCGGACTGCCAAGATCCACCTGTTGGGCCTGGGGTTTGGGGCCTGGCGCCCAGGATCCCGCGAGTTTCCGGGGGCGAAATCTCACGAGACCTGGCGCCGGTAGCGTCTGTGTCCCAACTGTCATAGCCCAGAGCTGAAAAAAGAGCCCACTCTCACCGGCTGGCGCTACCTCAATCCCCGTGTCGAAATCCCGACGTCCTGGCACCGAGCAGCCAGGCTGCAACCGCACACAGCACCCAGACCCTGGACCGTGCCGTGGCCCCCGACTAAGACGCAGACTCCAAAAACCTGCAATGCGCAAAGACGCTGGCAGTCCTTTCAGTGCCAATCACAGACATTCCCTGTTATCCTGCACAGTGCCCAAGGGTTGCTGGAGGCCTGTACGCTCACATTGAGGTTCCTGAAGTGTCTCTAAGTGCCTCAGCAATAAAGGATAGACAGGCTGTACCATGGTGTGGTCGGGGCTCTAGCCTGGCTCGCCCTAATGCACCAGTGTGGGCGTGATTGCGGGCAGTCATGATCCACCTTTGGGGCCTGGGGTCTGGTGCCTGGGGCCCAGGATCCCGCGAGATTTCGGAGGCGGGATCCCGCTAGACCTGTCACATGCAGCGTCTGGATTCAAACCTGTCATAGGACAGAGCTGAACACAGAGCCCACGGACACCGGCTGTCTTGCCCTCAATCCCCGTGTCGAACCCCGACTTCCTGGCTCACAGCAGCCAGGTTGCGCCCGCCCACAGCACCCAGACCCTGGACCCCGCCACGTCCCTAGCCCGAGAGCAGACTCCAAAAACCCACGCTGCACAAAGTTCCTGGCGGTCCACACTGTTCCAAATAAGACTATCCCTGTCAGCCAGCACTGTGCCTGAGCATTGCAGAAGGACGAGGCGCTCACGTTGTGGTTTCTGAAATGTCCCTAAGCCCACACAGCAACAAAATATAGACTGCCTGAACAGGCGGCGGGGTAGGGCTCTACCCTGGCTAGACCTAAAGCACCAGCGTGGGCTTGATGGTGGTCTTCCAGGATCCAATTGTGCGGCCTGGGGTTTGGGGCCTGGGGCCCAGGATTCCGCGAGATTTCCGGGGCGGGATCCAGTGAGACCTGCCGCCGCAGTGCCTGCGTCCCAATCCTGCCATAGCACAGAACTGATCACAGAACCCAGGGACACCGGCTGGCTAACCCTCAATCCCCGTGTCGAAACCCGCCGTCCTGGCTCCCAGCAGCCAGGTTGCAACCGCACACAACACCCAGATCGTGGACCCAGCACCACCCAGGCCTAGACTCAGACACTAAAAACCCGCAATGCGCCAAGCCCCTGGCGGTCCACCGTCGAGACCTGCCGCCGAGAACATCTGCCTCTCAAGTCTGCCATAGCAAAGAGCTGAACACAGATCCCACGGACACCGGCTGGCTTGCCCTCAATCCCTGTGTCGAACCACGCTGTCCTGGCTCCCAGCAGCCAGGCTGAACCTCCACACAACACACAGACCCTGGACCCAGCCCTGGTTCCAGACCTAGATGCAGACTCCAAATACCCGCGCTACGCAAAGCCCCGGGCTGTCCACCCATGGCAAACCCATAAAATCCCTGTCAGCCTGCACAGTGCCCGAGGGCTGCAGGTGGCCGGGCTGCAAACATTGGGGTTCCTGAATTGTCTCTAGCGCCTTGGCATAAAAGAAAAGACTGGCTGTAACGTGGTGGGGTCGGGCACTAGCCTGGCTAGCCCTAATGCACCAGTGTGGGCGTGATTGCGGGCTGCAGGATCCACCTGTGGGGCCTGGGTTCTGGGGCCTGGGGCCCAGGATATCGCGAGATTTTGGGGGCGGAATCTCGCGAGACCTGATGTCGTCAGCACCTAAGTCACAATCCTGCCATATTACAGAGCTGAACACAGAGCCCACGGACACCGGCTGGCTTGCCCTCAATCCCCGTGTCAAAACCCGGCGTCCTGTCGCCCAGCAGCCAGGCTGCACCTGAACACAGCGCCCAAGCACTGGACCGAGCCCTGGCCATGTCCCAGGACACAGACTCAAAAAGCCCGCAATGCGCAAAGACACTGGCGATCCTTCAAGGGCCAATCACAGACTATCACTGTGAGCCTGCACAGTGCCCGAGGACTGCTGGTGGCCACGCCGCTCAAATTGGGTTCCTGAAGTGTCTCTAATGGCCTTGGCAATAAAGGATAGACTGGCTGTAACATGGTGGGGTAGGGGCTCTAGTCTGGCATGCCCTAATGCACCAGCATAGGCGTGATGGCGGGCTGCCAGGATCCACCTGTAGGTTCTGTGGTCGGGGCCTGGGGCCCAGTATTCCGCCAGATTTCGGGGGCGGGGTCCCAGGAGACCTGCCGCAGGGTGCGCCTGCGTCCAAGCCTGCCAAAGCACAGGGCTGAACACAGAGCCCACGTACACCGGCTGGCTTGCCCTCAATCCCCGTGTCAAAAACCCGACGTCCTGGCTCCCAGCAGCCAGACTGCGCCTCCACAACACACAGACCCTGGACCCAGCACAGGCTCCAGCCCTAGACGCAGACTCAAAAAACCCGCAATGCGCAAAGACACTGGCGGTCCATCTAAGGCCAATCACAGACTATCCCTGTGAGCTTGCACAGTGTCCCAGGTCTCCAAATGGACGGGTCCTCACGTTGGGTTCCTGAAGTGTCCCAAAGCCCACCAGCAACGATTATAGACTGCCTCAACCGTTGGCGGGCTCAGGGCTCTAGCATGGCTAGCCAGAAATCACCAGCGAGGGCGTGATTGCGGGCTGCCAGGATCCACCTGTGGGGCCTGGGGTCTGGGGCCAGGGGCCCAGGATCCCGTAAGATTTCTGGGGCAGGATCCCGCGAGACTTGCCGCCGGCAGCGCCATGTTCCTAGCCTGTCATAGCACAGAGCTGAACACAGAGCCCACGGACACCAGCTGCCTAAACCTCAATCCCCATGTAATACCCCGCCGTCCTGGCTCCCAACAGCCAGGCTGCAACCGCACACAACACCCAGACCATGGACCCAGCCCTGGCTCCAGCCGTAGACGCAGACTCCAAAAACCCGCAATGCGCAAAGCCCCTGGTGGTCCACCCAGGGCCAAACACAGAATATCCCTGTTAGCCTGCAAAGTACCCGAGGGCTGCAGTAGACCAGGACACTTACATTGGGGTTCCTAAAGTTTCTCTAGCGCCTCGGCATAAAGGATAGACTGGCTGTAACATGGTGGGGTCGGGGCTCTAGCCCAGCTACCCCTAATGCAACAGCGTTTGCGATATTGCGGGCTGCAAGGATCCACCTGTGGGGCCTGGGATTCGGGGGCCTGGCGCCCAAGATCCCACGAGATTTTGTAGCCGGGATCCCACGAGACATGCCGCCGGGAGCGTCTGCGTCCCAAGCCTGCCAAAGAACAGAGCTGAACACAGAGCCCACGGACACCGGCTGGCATGCCCTCAATCCCGGTATCGAAACCTGCCGTCCTGGGTCCCAGCAGCCAGGCTGTGCTCAAACATAACACCCAGACCCTGGACACAACCCAGGCCCCGGACTAGGATGCAGACTCCAAAAACCCGCAATGCAAAAAGCCCATGGCAGTCCACCCAGGGCCAATCCCAGACAATCCCTGTCAGCCTGCACAGTGCCCGAGGGCTGCAGGAGGCTTGGATGCTCACATTGGGGTTTCTGAACTGTCTCTAAGTGCATTGGCAATAAAGGATAGATTGGCTGTACCTTGGTGGTGTTGGGGCTCTTTCTGGCTAGCCCTAATGCACCAGCATGTGCGTGATTGCGGGCTGCCAGGATCCAACTGTGGGGCCTGAGGTCTGGGGCCTGGGGCCCAGGATCCCGCGAGAATTCCGGGGCGGGATACCGTGAGACATGCCACCAGCTGTGCCTTGGTCCAAGCCTGTCATAGGACAGAGCTGAACACAGAGCCCACAGACCACGGCTGGCTTGCCCTCAATCCCCGTGTCGAACCCTGACTTCCTGGCTCCCAGCAGCCAGGCTGCGCCCGCACACAGCACCCAGACCCGAGACCCCGCCTCATCCCTAGCCCTAGAATAGACTCCAAACACCCACGCTGCTCAAAGCCTATGGCAGCCCACCCATGGTCAAATCTAGACTATCCCTGTCAGCCAGCACTGTGCCCGAGCGTTGCAAGAGGACGAGCAGATAATGTTGTGGTTTCTGAAATGTCCCTAAGCCCACACGGCAAAAAAATATAGACTGCCTGAAGGGGTGGCGGGCTAGGGACTCAAGCCTGGCTAGCCCTAAAGCACCAGCGTGGGCGTGATTGCTGGCTGTCAGGATGCACCAGTGAGGCCAGGGCTCTGGGGCCTGCGGACCAGGATCCTGTGAAATTTCAAGGCGGGATACCGTGAGACCTGCCGCCGGCAGTGCCTGCGTCCCAATCCTGCCATAGCACAGAGCTGAACACAGAGCCCACGGACACCGGCTGGCTTGCCCTCAATCCAAGTGTCGAAACCCGCCATCCTGGCTCCCAGCAGCCAGGTTGCAACCGCACAAAGCACCCAGACCATGGACCCAGCCACGGCCCCAGGCCTAGACGCAGACTGCAAAAACCCGCAAAGCGCAAAGCCCCTGGCGGTCCACCCATGGCCAAATCCAGACAATCACTCTCAGCCTGCACAGTGCCCAAGGGCTGCATGAGGCCTGGACGCTCACATTGGGGTTCCTGAAGTGTCTCTAAGTGGCTCGGCAATAAAGGATAGACTGTCTGAAACGTGGTCGGGTCGGGGCTCTAGCCTGGCTTGAACTAATGCACCAGCGTGTGCGTGATTGCGGGCTGCCAGGATCCACCTGTGGGGCCTGGGATCCTGGGGCCTGGCGCCCAGGATCCCGAGAGATTTTGGAGGCGGGATCCCGCGAGACCTGCCCCTGGGAGTGCCTTGGTCCAAGCCTGCCATAGGGCAGAGCTGAACACAGAGCCCACAGACACCGGCTGGCTTTGCCTCAAACCCCGTTTCAAATCCCGGTGTCCTGGCTCCCAGCAGCCAGGCTGCAATCGCACAGACCACCCAGACAATGGACCCAGCCCCGGCCATGTCCCAGGACGCAGACTCCAATAACCTGCAATGCGCAAAGCCCATGGCAGTCAATCAAGGACCAATCCCAGACAATCCCTGTCAGCTAGCACAGTGCCCGAGGGCTGCAGGAGGCTTGGACGCTCATATTGGGGTTCCTGAAGTGTCTTTAAGCGCCTCGGCAATAAAGGATAGACAGGCTGTACCGTGGTGGGGTCGGGGCTCTAGCCTGGCTAGCCCTAATGCACCTGCGTGTACATGATGCGGGCTTCCAGGATCCACCTGTGGGGCCTGGGTTTGGGGCTTGGGGCTCTGGACCCCGCGAGATTTCCAGGGCGGGATCCCACAAGAATTGCCGTCGGCAGCGCCTGGGTCCAAGCCTGCCATAGCACAGAGCTGAACACAGAGCCCACGGACAACGGCTGTCTTTGCCTCAGTCCCCATGTCAAAACCCAGCGTCCTGCCTCCCAGCAGCCAGGCTGAGCCCACACACAGCACCCACACCCTGGACCCAGCCCCGGCCATGTCCCAGGACGCAGACTCCAAAAACCTGCAATGCCCAAAGACACTGGCGGTCCATCTAGGGCCAATCACAGACTATCCCTGTGAGCATGTACAGTATCCGAGGTCTCCAGTTGGACAGGCCGCTCACGTTGGGTTCCTGAAGTGTCCCTTAGCCTATCAGCAACAGTTAATCACTGCCTAAATTGGGGGTGGGCTCAGGGTAATAGCCAAGCTAGCCCAAATCCACCAGAGTGTGCGTGAATGTGGGCTGCCAGGATCCACCTGTGGGGCCTGGAGTCTGGGCCCTGGTGCACAGGATCCCGCGAGATTTCCGGGGCAGGATCCCGCGATACCTGCATCAGGCAGCACCTGGGTCCAAGCCTGTCATAGGGCAGTGCTGACAACAGAGCCCACGGACAACGGATGGCTTGCCCTCAATCCCCGTGTCGAACCTCACCGTCCTGGCTCCCAGCAGCCAGGCTGCACCCACACACAGCACCCAGACCCTGGACCACGCCCAGGCCCCAGCCCTAGACATAGACTCCAAACACCCACGCTGCACAAAGTCCCTGGAGGTCCACCCAGGACCAAATCCAGATTATCCCCGTCAGCC
>JAGFMF010011771.1:4005131-4037289 GCA_019455555.1 Galemys pyrenaicus | reverse complement strand
AAAAAAAAAAAAACAACAACACACAGAGAAAACTAAAGGAAATGGGCAATCATAATCAAAAACAACCAAGCAATCAAATAACAACTCAACAAGATTAAAGATAAACCCAAGGGACCATGGGGGTGGATGGAGGGAGGGGAGGGCAAAGACGGTGATGAGATGTAAAGAGCACAAGGGACTGAGGTGGCGGTGCACGGGTGAAATGGTGGTGGGAACCCACTGGGGAAAACAAACGATGTCAAATGCAATTAAATATAATAAAAAAAAAAGAAATAAAAAAAAAAGAAAAAGAAAAATATCAGATGGTTTCACTTATAGGAAGAATGTAAGGGAACCAAATAAGGGAATCAGGAAAAAATTTAATAAATTAAAAAACAAAATTAACATTCAATGATAAATCAGAGACACTCTGTAGAGGGAGAGGGATCAAAACAGGGGAGGGAAGAGTGCAAAGGACCATGGTGATGGTGCATGGGTGAATTGGTGGTGGGAATTATACGAGAAAAACACCTGAGAGGAGAAAGCATACATTGTACAATAAAGAAAGAATGATGTAAATATAGATATAAATAAAAGTAAAAAGCAGTGTTTTGAGCTTGCCATAGTTGTGTAGTCAGTGAAGACTGCTTTGAGAAGGGGTATTCATGCCAAATCCTGAAGAAAGGGAAAGAACCTGCTATCAGGAGAATATCTGATGAGAATGCTGAGGCAAAATTCCAGAGAGTGGAGCTCACAGATTTGGGAATCCCAAGGGATGACACAGCTAAAATTTAGCATTAACAGGAGAAGACTCAGTGAGATAAGCCAATTAGATAACTCAGTTAGGTTGGAGAGAAGGGTTAGTTCACCCAAGATGTTTTAGGCCATGGCAAGGAGCTGGATTTTATTCCATGACTACCAAGAAATCATTGATGCTATTTTGTTTAAGAAAGGGACCAAAGAAAGTAATACAGGATACTTAATTTTATATGTCTAAGACCTTTTAAGGAAGAAAAAATAAGTTTAAATGATGAATAATTCTTGGAGGAGTGGCCTTGGAGCCAGTCCAATGGAGCCACAGCAGCAGTTGCCTGGATGTCCCGAGATGGGTTGTTGGGAACTAGGGGCAGTGTGGGGCTATAAGGAGAAGTGTAGAAGACAGGAAACAGCAGGCTGCTGCCCTTCCTCTTTGTGACTTGAGTAGCTCTGGTCCTAGCGTTCTCCTCAGGCCTGGGCAGGCAGCTGCATTCTCATTTGTCCCATTTGCTTTCTGGTCTTGTGGGCATGCATCATTTTCCTCCCTTAACCCTCCTCTAGTGATGTGGCTTCTGCTGGCTTTGCTGAACTGGCAAAGTCACCACCTTGCCAAGTGAGGCTTTGGTGTAGACTCTGGTCTCCACAACACAGACACTATGTGGAATAGGACAGACTTCATACAGTCATGTGCTAGCCTATAAATTCTCTCAACTCTCTCTTTTCTCTCTTCATATGTAAACAAAATCTGTTATTGTTATCTATTATCTGTGTGTCCTGCATTCTTAAGTGTGCAGGTGACTCTACACCAACTGGGTGATCCCTGGTGTCCTAGGTTTGCCTTATCTTACAATTCTAGAGAAATCTGTTTTTGCTGAATCAGCAGATTTTGATGCCTTTAAACCAGTTTTCAAAATAAATCTAACTGATTGAGATTCAGATCTTAATTAAAAATAGTATTTAAGACTGGTACACTATGTTTAGATGACTTTTTGCTTTGGGGACCAATATTCTTTAAATATAGTCTATTGATTTAGGCAGAAACTGCTATTTTATTTATGCCATCATAGGACATTTAATTTCACTCCCCAAGATGAATATTTACCCTTCAAAGAGAATTTATAACTTCTCACCATCAGACTTTAAAAGGGAGGCACTGCTTTTTGTTGTGAATAACAAAAAACCAAATTAAAAAGGCCTTAAACACATCTGGATTTTACTATTATCTTTTGCTTAGTGTGATGAGTCTAGAGTAGGTGGACTCAAGTTGTATCATATCCATTTCTCTACAATTCTCTTGATTTCCTCCCTCTTAGTCCCTATATACTTGCTATAGCTCCTATTGATACTCTATAATCCCAGCAAGAAGAAAAGTGGGGATCAAAAGGATGTGATGTCTGTATTAGGTTATCAGAGAAACCTAGACTTGCACAGAAGTCTTCTACTTATATCTCTTTGACATGAACTGGGTCATAGAGTTACCTTTTTTAGCAGGAAGGGAGTCAGAAAGCAAATTTTTACTTTTCAGTATTTATAGTTAAGGAAGAAAAGGAAATAGGCTGAAATGGGGTTGAATGAGTCACCTTATGTTACTTTTTCACAGCAGGGTTCTTTCAGAACTTTAGTTCCCACTTGCAGTGACAAGATCTACAGGAAATATCAAACTGCTGCAAATAAACTCTTGGAATGAAAAATCACACCCGGAAATGGTTCTCTTGGGAGATAGTTAAATAAATTTTCCAGCTGACTATGAAATCTGAAAGGGCAGATAAACATTTCTATGAGGTAGTAAATAAAATTTTAGGATTGACTAACTTCATAATTGATCCCAGATTTCAGTGATTAGTCACACATATAGTCATCCATTTAAATGCTCTTTGTACTTGAAAGGGTGAGATACTTGGCCTTGCTTAGCTGTATAATAAAGCATCTTGATGCATGAACACAATTGCTTCTGAGTGAGTTGGACTCTTTGGCTGAACTCTAGCTTGTGCATTTTCATGTAACTTTAGGGTATTATCCCTGTGACTTATTCTTGTATGGAAAAGAAGGTATGCACTCCCAGATTGTATAGTATCTGGAAATTCCCTCAAAAGGGAAAAGAAAAGTAGTTCGGTGGCTAGAAGAACTATAACAATTATAAATTTTAGACAATGTGCTTATAGAGCAATGAAAGCGATTGGGCACAAGTCTGATAAATTTAATTAATTAAAGAATCAGTAACTGCAGTGCAAAGTGTACAGCTGAGGCATTAAATGAATTTGTACACTTATTGTGTCTTCTTGGCAAGTTTTATCAACAGCTACCATAATGAACAGTAGGCCATTTAGCTGTTCAACCCCCACATATCCTTTCAATTCTTATGGATTCCCCAAATAGATGGGAGACAGGGTCCCATTTCCCCATAGAATGGGGAATATATCTCCTCTCTTTATCTTGTAGAAGCTAGAACCCCAGGCAGCAAGTAGATTTTGCTGAAAATAATTGCTAATTGCTTCCTAAAGCAGAGCCAATTCTTGAGTGAGAGGCCTCAAGGGCAGTGAGACAGCAGTATGAAGGAAGGATTGAGATATAGTTTAGGGTCCACTTGGGGCAGGGACAGCTGTCAAAGTAGGTAGTTTTGAAGGGAGGAGCTAGGGTGTGCTTTCCCTTGCTTTGTTTCTATTTGACCCTGGTTTTCTGGGCTTCCTATAGATTTTTTTCTAAAATATCTGTTTCCTGTTTGAGTAAACTAGAGTGAATTTCTGATATTTGTAATACGGCACTCTAATTAGCACTGGAGGGTTGTAGTGAGTGTGGTGTTGCACTGCCCAGACTCTCTGTCAGGGAAAGAATTGTGATCTGTTTTTTGCTTGTTCAGGGGTTGCCTTAGCAGCAGAGCTGCTTGTGCTGGCTGATCGCCAAATATCTACTTCATTTTATGCTATGCATCACTCATACACCCTTAAGTGTTTAAAAATATGTCCCTTTGGGATGTTCATTTTTATAAGCATTTAAAAATGCTGCTTGGGAATCTTTTGTCAATTCATTAAAAGACTCCTTCTGGGTGTGCCTCAGTTGGGTAGGTTAACTAGTGGCAACAAATAGTGACTCTTTAGAGCATTTTTAACTGCTAGAAATTTCATTCTTGCTGTGTGTAAAACTGCTATTTCTTCAGGCAATAAAACAGCACAGTTTTTTAAAGTATCAAATATGAAACTCTATCTTCCTCTAGAATAACCATAGCTAGTAAGAATATATATTGTTTACTTTTAAAAATTTGAATAAGAACTAATCTTTGTATTTGGTGTGTATGTGTTTTCAACCCTATTGGTGATTAATTCGATCTCAAATTGATGGGGGAAGGGAAAGTAGCACTCTATCAGGTACTTACATACACTCTTCACTTAATCTTGTTAGCAACCCTTAAAATGATATAAAACTAACTTTATATGCAATTATCTAAGATTAACATTACTTTAAAATAATTAGCTCAAGGTCTCTTAGTTAAGAAATAGCGACAACAAAAAGTAGCAAGCTTTGTCTAGTTCTAAGACCCATATCCTTTCATTTATATTGAATATGATCATTAATATTCAGTATTTAATGAATACTAATCTGTACCAGGAATAGATTTAAATAGTAAGACTCTCTTTTTGAAAAGAATTCATTGAATAGAAGGTGAGAGAAATCCAATACTAACTATACACACACACACACACACACGCACACGCACATCACAATGTGAGCAATCCTTGTTAGAAACACACAGATGGGAGGAACTCGGGTAACATGGCAGTCAAGCAGGGCATTACTAATGAAGCTAAAAGGAAGATTAGGGGTCAGCCAGGCAGATAAGGCTCTGATTCTCTCTCTCTGTCTAAACCTCCATTTACCTGTTATGGACTGAATGTTTGTGTGCTCAAATAAGTAAGGCGAAGGTCTCCACTTTTGCCTCTACACACATGCACTGTGACTGTATTTAGAAAAAGGGCCTCCAGGGAGGTAATTAGGTTAAATTAGGCCATAAAGGTGGTGCTATGACATCATAGGCTTATGGGTTCATAGTTGTAATGGGCTTTATAAATCACATAATTAAATGGTCTAATTTTACAGATGAAAAGACTGAGGTCCATAAATGTTAAACAATTTGTTAAAAGTTGCTCAGCAATTGATTACTGATATACAGTTAGAACCCATGTTTCATGAACTTTCAACTCAGTGCTTTCTGAATCACTTCATGGTAGACCTAGGAAGAGAGCTGTGATGTTTTCATCCAGGCAACATTTGATTTTTCTGTCCAGCACAGTTTTCCCTCTTTGTGTAGCAGTTATAGATTAATTTCTTTAAAGCTTAATAGAAAATGATGTTCCTTATGCTAAAGATGACTTACTGGAGAGGCTTTTAATAATATATGTATATATATAATATATTGCTATGATTTCATGCTTGTCTCTGAATTTAAGATCAGAAAATATTAGAAATAAGTAAGTAAGGGATACTTGTTATTTTTACTTGTAATCCTGCTAAATTTTCTTTGCAGGTATATATTTTAGCATAAGAAGTTCTTTTTTCTTCAAAGAATTACTAACATCTCATTTTTCTTAGCATCATAGATTTTAACAGCACAGTCTGCTTTTAGAAATTTTAATTATTCATTTGCAATGCATGTGAAGTGCCACTTTATGTCAAACCAGTTCTTACAGAGTGTTTACGCGATAGAACTTATTCTGTATGCTATTTCCTGATTATCTAGAGAAAGTAAATAAATTAAATTTGCCATACAGTCTGCTGACCTGACCATAGTCAATTCAAAATCTATAAACTTTTAGTCATGGTTCATTGCAAGAACAATGCAAAAGATTATTCTGGCAAAAGGAAAAAATGATTGAAGGGAAAGGAAATGCACTCTATGGATATGATGGTTTTCCTCCCTGTGCCCAACCTGGATACATTTATTTTCTCCAATTTGACTAATTTTAGTGTGCCCTGGAAAGTCACATCCTTTTGGTAGCTAATATGCAATGTGATGAGATATTACTAAGCATTACTGTTTTATAGGGATAAGTTAAATAAATAGACATCAAGTAACTAAAAACAAGCAAATATGAGCATATAATGAGGAAATCTACCAACACTGATCAAGGAGAAAAGATTTGAATTTCAAAGTGAGGTATACTGAGAGATAAAGAATTGTCCTGGACCATACAGGACCTTAGGTTAGAACTAACCAAATCAATTATCAGAGCAGAGGGAGAGAATGACTGGGGAATGTGAAAAGGACAAATGGAAGGAACAACAAAGTGAATGAATTAGATTCACTTGGTTCTTCACATTGAGTTGTCCCTTTATCAACTGAGTCCATATCACCTGTGCTTCTTCATAACAACTATCATACTCTCAAGTAATCATTTAACAGTTCTTTCCCTGCCCATGTTCAAGCCCTGACTCTGCTCTTTATTAGTCACGTGATTTTGGTTATGTGACTTAATACTGAATTGTCTCCTCAGTTTCCCCATATGTAATACGGAATAATAAGAGCACTCATTTGGTTAGTATGTGTAGAAACTTAGAACACTGCCTGGTCCAATAAAGATGAATTAGCCTTATAAAACTGCTTCTGTTTCCCTCTTTGTTTCTGATGCTTTAGTACTGTGTCTGGCTCATTATAAAGCCTTGATAAATGTTACTTGCAAACTGATCCTAGATCTAATGACCCTCTAAAGTAGTTTTCAGTCTCACCTTCCCTACATACAACTCAGGAGGAGGTCATTTCAGTTTGCTTCTTTGTCGTCAACTCATGGGTCTTTCAAGTATATAGATCATGGTCTTTGGAACTGGCAGGACTGTCCCCACACACCTCCCTTGGGTTCCTTCCCTGCTTGTCAGAGAAAAGTGGTGGTGCATGACAAACTAATCTACAGAGAGTCATCTGACTTTCCCTACCACACTGGGAGTTTCTCAATACTTCATGAGCGTTCCCGTGTATGAAGTGCTTTATTGAACTGAAAAAAAAAAAAAAAAAACAAAAAACAAAAAAAAAACCAAAAACTAATAAAAAAAAAAAAATTACAAGAAGCTTNTAAATTAAAAAAAAAAAAAAAAAACAAAAAACAAAAAAAAAACCAAAAACTAATACAAAAAATAAAATTACAAGAAGCTTGTTGAAAGTTTCCTGCCTTGCTATTTTTAAAAAACAAATGCTACTTCATAGAGTAACCCTATTTTTACCTATGTTCTACTTTAGTGATTATCCCTATGATAAGCATGCAACTCTCTTGATTTTCTGTTTCTGACTTTTGTACTTGTTGATTCTCCACAATAAAGACAAGACCCTTTCCCCTTATAGTATCCTCTCTGCCTCCTACCACCTTACCTGTTGCTTATGACCTGCTGCTTATGACTGCTTCATGATAGTAGGTAAATTTTCATGGCATAATGTGTACTTAAATAATGAGGTGAAGCAGGGTTGCAGGCAGGATGCTGGTTGAAAACTTCAGGTTATTAAAACATTTGTATGAGGATGGCTTTCTTTTGAAGTCCCAGTACCTACCCCTGAAGTCTTAAGTTTTCTCATATGGTCACTTCAATTTCTTTAGAAGGACACCCACCTTAGGGGTAAAAAGCTTCTAACATACTCTTAGTGTTTAAATGGGGAAGAGGACAAAGGGTGAGGATGTGGTTGGGGAATTTGGAGTGCAGTTTTGCCTATGGAGAATTTTAATGAACCTCTCTTTCTCACACCACCCCACCACACCTCATTTTGGCTCCATCTCTCACTCCTGTCCGCAGCAATAGAGACTAATATGTGTTCAAATGTCTACTTGTAGTTCGGAAGCTAATGTAAAGAACTGTGAGTAAGGGAGTGAAAAGCTAAGATGGAAAATAACTTCAGGCTAGTTTAGAGTGTAGTAACTAGTAAAACCCTAATAATCATCTGTGAAATATGAGACTTGCAGGTATAGGCCAAAGAATAAGTAAATCTGAATCAGTGAAAAAGAGGAAAGTTTCAAATCATTATAAATGGAAGCTTAAAGACATGAGCACGATAAATGATCACACTGAGGCTTAAGTGGAAAAAAAAAAAAAAACAACAACAGACTGGGATCAATAGAATATTACATGCCCATTACTGACAAGTATCACCTTCAATTCTGAAGCTGCAAGAAACACAGAGCCCACTTAGTCAGACCCTTTACTGCACAAAGAGAAAGATGAGACATAAAGAGGTTAGCGACGCCAACCTCTAAGCCTCATCTTAATCCCACTAAGCCCATTAGGCTGTAAATGTAGACAGCCTGGAATCACTTTACAACATCTCTGCTCCAGCCTTCCTCATTACACATTTGATTCATTTCCAAGGACAAAAGTGTAAATGTGCTTTCAGGATGTTGACTGTTCAATAATTTATGTAAGGCTGTAAACATATTTCAGCACATTTAGGAAGCAGATTTAAAAAAAATTTTTTTCTATAGCATAGTCTCTAGACAATTTTCATCAATTAAATTCTCTTGTGATCAATAGTCCTGTCATTTCCATCTTTTATAATTTCCAGAAACGTATCCTAAAATGGACTTCTCACCATGTCATCATGTCTAAGAATTATCTTTCTATTATTCTAGTCTGTATTGCAAATTTTGCCAAAACCATTTCCGTTTGTCAGCCAGAGCTCTAATATCCTCGTTTCTTTTATGAAATATTATGTCATCCATCATCATTAATGTCACCCATCTCCTCTTTATCATATTTATTTCTTTCTTGTATATACAGTTCTTTGATATTTTGAATTTTCCCTGTTACTATTTCCTTATTTTAACTATGTCTCTGTAATACCAAAGTTATAGCACTTTTTTTGGGTTTTCTTTTAGAGAAAAGCTTCATTGAATTCAATCTTATTTTTCTAGTAATGGCTAGTATAACAGACATTTCCTTTTTCAGTTTCCTTTCATCTCAGCTTGACTTTTCATTCTTCCTTTTTGCATTTGCCTGTAGAGGTATTCCTAGTACATAGACTACGTTTTTTTTCTGTATTTCTCCTTTTTTATATCATTAATATAAACTCAGTAAAATTATTTCCAGATTAATCACAGCATTGCAAGGTTGGAGGGACATTAAAGATCCTCTAGGCCAAGACCATTGGAAACTTGAATTTTCTTGATGATATTTTTCAAATGTTTCTACCGTTTATATTTGAATAGTCACCATCTTCCTAGTTTGTTTCTTTTCAGTGCAGCTCAATTTTTAGAAAATTATTCCTTACACTGGGTCAGACTATATTGTACAATTACTTCCTTATTTTGCTATCTCAGTAATTATTCTTTCTTCAGTCTTTAAGATACCTGGCTAACAATGATGTAATTTTCATTTTTCCTTCAGCTCTTATAAAAGACTGCTTTATCATTTCAAAAACTCACCTACTATTTGCATCATTAAACATTATAACATGCTGTTTTTCTATCTAAATTAGAAAAGTTATAATGCCAAAATCATATAGCATATAATTTAAGTTATATTTCTTGAAAGAAGTGATTGTATGGTGAGAATGAATGAAGATTGTGATAGAATAGCCACATAGAAACTGCCTCAGATACTGTGTTAATGTTTTATTGGTATCATAACAATGTAGCACAATCTTAGCAGCTTAAATGGTACACACTAGTTAAAATACATTTTTGTAGGTCAGATATTTGTTATGGGTCTCACTGGGCTCATTTACTATGTCTTCACAGAGCTGTGTTTCTTTCTGTTGGCTCTGGGTAGAAGTTGTATTCTTGGCTTTTCCAGATTCCCCATTAATTGGCTGGTAATCCCTCTTCAAAGCATCAATAGCATGTGGACAAATCGAATCACATCACTTGACTACCTTCTGCTCCCTTTTTATACCTTTAAGGGCCTATGTAATTAGATTGACATCGCCTGGATCATCCATGACACTCTCCTTATCTCAATCTAAATCACATCTATAAAGTCTCCTTTGCCACATAACCTCAGGATATTTAGAGATTCTGGGGATTAGGACACATTTTGAGGGAGGGGTTATTACTCTATGTGATAGTATCACAATACCTGAAATTTTGAAATATTGGTGATTGTTTTCAACAGACTCAGGAGTGCCTTTATACTACCTTTTAGCTCATGGAATTAATAAATATTGGGTACTAACTGTTTAAAGATATTATGTTAATATTAAGGCAGATTATAGTAAATATTAAGAGAAATGAACAATTATGTCATGTAAATCATCTCTGTTGGATACCTTCTCCAGTTTCCTTCATAATGTCTCTTCCTTCTCTCCTGCACTGTTTGGGCCTCCCTTTTTGGACTTGCATGAAACAGCACACTGCAGGGAGTGGGTCTGATAGTCAGTAAGGGGCTGCCTAGTATCTTAGCATTCACTGATGAAACCCCAAAACTTAGAAGAGTTAGTTTCCCATGGAGCAAAATTTTCTCAAAGGGAAAAGCAGGACCAGAGTGGGTTCACTAAGTCCCGCTCCTTATTTATTTATTTATTTTTTTGGCAGGTGGTCCACTCTTAGACCCTTACGGGCAGTTCCTTCTTAGGGTATTCTGGATAAGCCCTGCATGCCCTGTGAATACACCTACCGAGCAACTTCTTGTGTTTACAGCTAGCTATGAACATTAGTTATGTTCTGCAATATTAGCTATGTTCTGCACAGCAATAACCAGTGCAGTAACATGCTGCTTGACATTCTTCTTCCCTTCTTTTTTCTTTATCCTTTATTACCCTTTATGCTCACTGCTCTGGGCTTGCACTTCTCAAATGAATTGCTATCAACTTAATCCTTATCTCAGGCTCTGCTTTCTAGTACACCATCTTATTAGGCTGTCTCCAAATATTAGGAAATTAGAGAGACAAATGGTTCCAAACTCATGAGTGCTTTTTCTATTAAATAAAAGTCTTAAAATAACATAGATAAAGAGAGAGACATTAAGGAAAAGTTTTTTAAAAAAAAACTTAACACAAACCTGCCTTCTTTTTCACAAGTTTTGCTCTTTGGCTTCTGCTACACTATACCTGTTATCAATCACTACTTAATCTTGACTTTTTATCAAAAAGATGAAATCCTTTTATAATCCCCCATTAGTTAAAAAGGTAAAAAGTACACTCACTTCTGTAGATAGCATGCATCTTTCAAAACCTATGCCTTTACAAACAGTGAAAGAACCCTGAATTTTGGAGTGAGCATATGAGTCCTTGCTCTTTCCCTTACTGACTAAATTAAATAGTAGATTTGCAGGAAGATGAGGAAAAGAAGGTTCAGGGAAAGTCAACCAGTGTAAGGTAACACCAAAACCTGAATTTTTTACTTAAAATTAAATAGACAGTTTTTATATTATTTTCCTTGCAAAGCTTGCTCCAGTGTCTACAAATGTCACTGACACATGTCTCCTTTTGCTTATCAGTTATCAGCTTATATTCAGCATCTCCCTTGTCTTGCCAGCCATGTTGCAGGGATGTATGGGCAAATTCTCTCAGCCATTTCACTTTTCTCACAAGTAGGCACTTAACAATGGTTGATTCACTGTTGGAGAGACCTGGTAATGATCACTCACATAGTAAATACTGAATCAAACTGAGAACTCTTTAATGTCCTTGATATGTCTGCACCGGAACAGAGGATGAAATCAGTATTGTAAGTATGTTCAGAGATGTTCCCTGACTTTGAAATTTTTCTATTCTGTTCTGAAGGTCCCCTAGACATGATCATCAAATTGGGGGTGGGGTGAGGTCATAGGATATAACTCCATATCTAGAAGAATATTCATGTTCAAAAGTACCTGCACCCAGTGATAAGTGAGAGCAGAAGAGCTGCCTGGTTACCTGAAGGATGATGTTTTGGTCCTATGTTACATCATACAAGCTCTTCCAGGGGATTTACTTCATTAGTTTTACAAAAGTTGCCTCGTAGACTGGAAACTGAACAGAATATGTATTTGCTATTTTTATTTCTTGAAAACAACAATTCAAATAATATTAATCTCAGGTGCTATTTACTTTGATTAAAGTATGCATCTTACAGAGACAATTTTCTTCTAGTTAAAGTGGAATTGATAGTATTAAAATAGTCAGATCCGCCTATCATTCACCTCAAGCTATAAAAAACAAAGCTAGGTCTATGCTTGACAGATTCCAAAGATAGTCTTCGGTATGACTAGCTAATACTCAGGTACTGCCTGATCTTTTTAATATTAATGAAATACTAATGTCAATGTAAGGAACTGTGCAAAGAGAAATGAGGTTTTTTAATATAATCACCCAGGCAGCAGTAAGATTTACATTTGGGATTTTACAGTAATTAAAGAAATACTCATGAATAAGCATATGCTAAAATACATCCATTTTACAGAATATAGTGTTGGATTTATGCTACACGAAGAAAGATAGATGAATACCACAAATCAAGAGTTGTTACCTTCCCCGAACTTGCTCCTTAGTCAATAGAGTGACAACATCTATTTGTATTACAAGGCATCCAATATCTTCTGTACATTAAGTGCCCAGAGGTGGTGAAATCCATTCTCTGCACTGCATATAGGGTTGTTCTTTGAAACCATGTAGCAGGATATATTATTCAGATTATAATGTATACTCACTGCTGATGAAGAGTCAGAACGAATGGGATTTATATGGGTTTGATTTTTTTTTCATTTCTCTCTTACTCTACTTTCATAAATAGGATTATATAAAGGCTTACAACAGGAGTTGCTTAAAGACATTCTCTTCCTTGATTTTGAGGAAACCTAAATTATTTGAATTTCTGCTCAGAGTCCTTGAGGAGGGAGGGACAGGGGTAAGGTCCACAAGGCTAGGTCAAGCACCTTCTGAGCAGCCCTCCTGAATTCTGTATCACTACATTGTTCTGTATTATAATGTTATTTACACACACACACACACACATATATATATATACATAGTCCCCCAGACTATATATGCTTAGTTGTTGAATAATGAACATTGATATAGGCACTTCCTGTAAGAATTTTTAGTATCTAGAGTTTTTTTAATTGTCTTTGTATAACATCTAAAAAGAAAAATTATGTAATTATATATAATTTATACCAACATATAGAAGTTGTAGGTAGGTATACTGAGAATGTTAAGGAATAGAGAAATGATATGAATGTTTGCATGGCCTTCTGCTCTCTCTCAAACTTCCCTCTGCCTTTATCTTATGACACTTGTCATTGGATTTAGGGACCACCTGGATATGTAGCATAACATCATCTCAACATCCCTAACTTAACAGCATCTTCAAAAACCTTTATTCCAAACAAGGGTTCTGGGGTCTGACTAAATATTTTCGGGGGCAACCAGTCAAGCCATCATTCAGTCACCTCCTATGAATCCTTCTTTATCTTTCTGTATACTTCCTCCCTCTGTAAATCCATTATATGTCTCATTCAATCCTAGCCTCTGCTAGGAATACCTAGAAACTAAGAAAAGAGTCAAATAAAAATAGTAAAACCAACCCTTGAAAACTGAAGGGGAGGGACATAGGTTGGGACAAGTTATGGGGGAGGAGGGAGAGAACATTGGACTGTGATAGGTATGCTTTGGTGGTGGGAGAGCTATAGTGACTACACCCGAGAAAAGAAATCCTATATTGTGAAAAATTAACAAGGATATAAAACAATGGTACTTCATTAAAAATAATAAATAAAAAAACCCTAAAACTAAAAGATTGACAGTGTTCCTGTGGCAAACTCCATGCTTTTGGAAATCTTTGTGTTGGAGGAACAGAAGATCCAGAAGAAGGAGTAGAAAGTAGCATTCTTATATCCAATGAGGTTTATAACTCCTTCAACATGGTTTGATGGTTTGTATTTTAAAGCATAACATTTTACAGATGTAAGCTCTGAATTTTGCATATTACCTTTTATTAATTTCTCTTTGGTTAAAACTTTTGAGGGAAATATATGACATATAATCTCTAATTTTAAGGGAAGCTCTAGCATAGTATTTTAAGGTCATCATATTCTACTAAAAATATTCAAACTAAAATATTTTTAAAAATATGATCTTAATGCTTTCAAGGAAAAGGGAGCTTATAGTTTTAGTTTTCATGAAAGAGACTTGCAAAAGTTATGTTCATAGCAGTTGTGTTCATACTAGCCCAAAACATGAGAAAATTCAAATGGCTGTCAGTGGATATATTGTATATAAATTGTGGCACAGTTGTGTAATGAGAAACTACACAAGCAAAAAAAAAAAAGGTGGGGGGTAGGTAATTGATATATACAATGATATGGATGTATCTCAAAAGCATTACGTTGGCAAAAGAAGCTATAAATAAGAGTATGTATTATATGATTCCATTTATATAAAATCCAAGAAACCAACAATAAATCAATGGTAGCAGAAGTCAGGAAAATTAAGGAGTGGGGAGGCAGATGTATGGGAAAAGTAACAAGGAAATGTTCTGGAAAAAAAATTTATGTCTTCTTTTAGATGGAGGATCCTTGGGTTTATGCATATGCTGGTCTGATGGCACTATCTCTTAGGAATTGTGTATTATACCATATGTAAATTACTTCTAAACGGAGAACAAAAGCCAAATTGGTTTCTTTTATAAGCAGGTAGGCATTTAATGGTAGTAGCAGCTACATTGGCTTTGGCAAGTGGAAGTGTATATTGTTGGGTCCACATGCACCTCCATTTTATTCATGTGCTCATCATGTAAATTTTAGGGTGGCTGATGATAAAAGTGAGTTAATCTTAATTGGCTGAGCCATTTTGTCTTCTTGGTTATTATCTCTGGCAGAGCAGGTGTTAATATGTGACACACAAATCTCTAAACATATGTGCCATATGGCTATTCTCTATTTCTTCTCCAGGTGTCCTTGCTTGAGGTATGTAGTAAATAGGATCCTTTTGGATGAGCAAAGTTATTTTATTTTTTAAAATTGTATCACTTTTTATTGAGGTAACATTGGTATACAACACCGTATATGATTTAGGGGAACTGGCTGGTACCTCTTAAGATATATGTTGCCATATCCACCACCACAGAACAATAACCCTTGACCATGGTTTTTGGATGAGTAAATTAAAAAAAGAAACTCCAGTTTTATTCAAAGTTGAATAGTTCAAGAGACTATTAAAAATATAAAGGAAAGGTTGGTAAGTTTGATTAAATTAAATGGTGATTTAAGACTTGAGAAGTCTCATTTTTTAATTCTTAGAAAGCATCACCAACCTTACATCAAAGGGAGAGTAATGCCAAAAGAGGGTAAAAAGATACAGGAAGGTATTTCCCTGGTAGTTACTAAGCATGAATTCTCATTCTAGCAGGATACTGTCAACACAGGCACAAGAATGAACAAGATAAAACCAGGTTATGAAGCCATAATAGGTATGTGAATCCAAGGAGGGTATGACCTGAATTTTAGGCAAAGAACTCTCAGGAGGAAGTGCCAAATGAAAACAAGAAGGATTAGTCTACTGTTTTAAACCTCTCACTTTCCAAGTTAGAATAGGAGCCTTCTGGGCTTTCAGAGTAAGAAAGCTTCTGGTTTGAGGAATATGCCATAAGGGACCCTGCTAAGGGCCTTATGAAAAGGCACAGTTGGAGCAAACAGCCTGCTGACAGTTGAGATTTGAATTTCAAATGCAAGAACTTCTGAAAGAAAAACAGTCTTAGTGCAACATAAATTGCTTCCAAACACTCAAAGTCACAGCAGAAAGGGCAACAGAAAACCACATGAGGCAAAACAATTTTGATAAGCTGTTATAAATTCTATTCTTTGCCCCCAACATCCCTTATCCCCCATTTCCCCAAATAACCAAAAGAAGCAGTAAAAATTAATTGAAACTGTGCAGGAAGTTCCAAGAAACTCCAAGGAAGGAGGTATATTTGAAAACTAGATGCTATGACTGAATCAACAGACTCCATTGGGCAAATATCCCCTTGAAAGAGAGAGAAATTTGTGATTGAGTGTGAAGTCAGGCAGTCAACTGGTATATATTTAACTTGTAAAGGTGGAAGCTGTTTCCTGTAGACCGGCTTCTAAGCTATTCCTGAGGGCCCAATATGGTGCACATACAGTAATTAATTGTTCCATGTTATGTCACCAAGCAACCTGCAATGTTTAAGATACCGCAACGAAAGAACCTTCACTTTATGCCTGGAAAAAAAAACCAAAAAACAAAAAACATTGGAGTATATACCACTGTGTGACTGAGATATGAGAAGTGCCAACTATATATGTCACATATCCAGAAATCATCAGAATGTTAATTCTTTTCACAGAAACGAAAATAAAATTTTGTTAGTCAAATCTGAGGAACCAAGTAAAATGAGTTGGAGGGCAGCTTAAGAATTTGAAATGCATAGGCATATTGGTGTTTTTCCACACCTGTTTTCTTTGTGTTTAATGTATCCCTACTGGTGACCCTGTCAAAGAGCAAATGTTGGATTCCTGCATTTCAGGCTGTCGACGTATTATTCTACCAGTGGGAAATAAGGTTCTCACAGCCCTATTACGGGAAGCCAAATTGCTTCCTCCCCAGAAGCCAGAGGATTTCACTAGCTAGCAGTGGGGAGCCCATACAAAGCTGTAATTTGCAATCTGAATCTAATTTCAAATCTCATCTTAAAAAATGAAAATTAATATATTAAAGAAACTCCATGTATTACTAGCTAGCTTCTTTAGAATTCATGTGTAATCTATTTTTACAAGAAAATTAGGTGAAATTTAACCATTGTCTCACATATCCTTTT
This sequence comes from Galemys pyrenaicus, assembly GCA_019455555.1. Taxonomy (NCBI): domain Eukaryota; kingdom Metazoa; phylum Chordata; class Mammalia; order Eulipotyphla; family Talpidae; genus Galemys; species Galemys pyrenaicus. Next base: position 4,020,835 of record JAGFMF010011771.1, on the reverse strand, counting down.
ATTTTGTATATATTAACTATGGTAAATCTGGGTGAAGACTCATTGTACATTATTAAGAAATAATTCATCATATTATCTAAGGGAATGAATACTTTAAAAATTTTACCAGCTTAACAAAATAATTTCACCTTTTATAAAAGTGAAAAATTTTTATATGTGAATTCAGCATTAAAATAGACTGGCAATAAACTGTTGTACCAAAGTGAGATTGAATTTAGTGGGTTGCCACTTCCTGTAGATGAAGATGAAGCAAAAGAAAGGTCATACAGAGCTGAGCTTTGACTCAGTTCACCTGTACCTACCCCTTTTTAAAGCTGAATTAATGAGCTGGTTACTGTCTTCAGCTTCCTGACCAAAACAAGCTCGTAGTGAAGTGAAGGAATGGAGCAAGGGAATTTCACAACAGCAAAGTCTCCAATAGCTGAGACTAGATAAAGATATAAGGTAAACATACCTCTCTTTAGAGAGGGAACTTGGAAATTCGGGCATAGGACTAGCACCCTTAAAAAAATAATCAAAACCCCTTCTTTTCAACTTCTCACTTCCTTTTGATTTCTGGAGCTCTAGAAAATGATGAAAATCGGCCAACTTGTGTTTTTCCTCCCTTTGCTTCTTCCCAGCCTATGCTGAAAATAAATGCTAAAAAGCTGAGAAGTGATCACAAGTTGGACATAAGGTAAGGAACTGAGTCTGAATAATTTACCAGCTGTTATTCAGTTCTGGATAACTAAAGCTTGAAGGACACATACTATGGTGGAGGATTATGGAGCCTGAAGCTTATATAATTTTTGGGGGGGGGGGGGCACAGGGACTTTTTAGAAGAGAAGACCTATTTATGAAATCAATAGCAGGTATAAAATCACACAATTTGTTCTTAATTAGAAACCATAAGGAATTAAAATTTTTGAAGAGTTGACAAATACGTCTATATCTAGGACACTGTTTCTTGTTTGAACTTCTGCACTAATTCTTTCCTATTCTTACAACTGTTGGAGAGGCTGTTGTCAGAATCAGCTACGTAATTTGCATGGTCCAGTGCAAAATGAAACCCTGTGGACCCTTCTTCAAAAATTAAGAAATGCAAGACGGTTACAGCAGAGAATTAACCCAAGCACTGGGTCCTTTAGAGTACAGGGCCCTTTGTGACTGCACAGAATGTATGTAAGTGAAGTCAGCCAACACAAAAAAGCAGAGAAAAATAATTCACTATTTTTACTAGTTATGGACCTACCTTTATAATACACTTTCCCTACATTTTTAGGGTGCATATTCCTTGCTTCTTAACTAATTTGATAAGTATTTTTGCAATACTTTTTCTTTTATTTTTCCCTAAAGATTTATTTATTCATGCATACAAGAGCTGAGGTACAGGCCAGAGTCCCAGGAGGTGAGAAGATTCACCAGAGACACAGGAGGGAGCAGAAAAGGCAGATTGACTGAAATACACTGCTGAGGGGAGCAGCGGGTGAGGCCGGAGAAGTCTGCTGCACCATGTGGGTCACCTCCCTGGTCGGAGATTCAACTCATATGCTGTGCCTCCGATGCTTCACAGTGTGGTGCGCAACTGGCTGCGCCATCAGGGAGGCCCTTGCAATACTTTTTCAATGAGATTCTTGTAAGATAATTATCTTTCTTTAGAATGTTTGAAACTTGTCTTAAAAATATTAGTAGTTTAGCATCCTGATTCAATACTGGTCACATTTTTAGAATTTTTGTCAAATTTGGGAAAACTCACTGCTAAATTACTTTTGTGGGAGTAGTGAGATTTGTTTTCCACAGTTAGACTTCATTCCACCTGAATATCTCTGGTGTCATACTATCTATACTATCTATCTCACACCATAAAGTAATCTCTGGTCCTGCTCCTTGATTTGACATTTCAGGAATTGGCACAAAAGTAGGTACAGGAGAATTCTTTAAAGCCATTCCTTCACCAGAACAACTAGCAGTAACATTGAAGTGATATCTCAAACTTAAGTTCTTCTTGGCTGTATTCCAAGGATTTCCATAGTCCCAACACTGACAGGAGGGAAAATGTGACTGAGTTTGGGGGAGGGTGGGGAGTCAAAGTAGAGATAGTACCCATAGCTGATCATCATTACAATCTCACTCTTGTAAATTTTATAACGTGTGACACAGAAAGGGTTATGTAAACTTAACCCTATCAGTCTCTTAGTAAATCTACTTTTGATGGTAAAATACACCATTTTGGCATCTGGCAGTCTACGATGCTGGCTGCATTACAAGATGGGCACGTGGCAGCCATTACCTTTGTTGAGGATAGGTGACTTTTAAATTCCACATGGCAAGGTCTGTTGGTTGCCCTTTGGTGTTTTTAGAAGTATCTTTCCATTTGAGTAATAAAGCAGACAGCAATCACCTGATGAACAATGGTACTTAACGGAGAACAAGATCAATAAAAAAAGGTTACTCACTTATTAGGTAAACATATCATTTGGTGTTTACTTGTAGAAAAATACATTAATGATAAAAAGTGTTTGCCCTAGTGGCGCAGCAGGTTGAGCGCCACACTGTAAAGCATCTGCGACACACGGGTACATGAGTTGGATCCCGGGCCAGGGAGGGGACCCATAGGGTGCAGCAGACCTCTTCTGTCTCACCCGCTGCTCTCCTCAGCAGTGTATTTCAGTCAACCTGCCTGTTCTGCTCTCAGCCTCTGTCTCTGGTGAATCCTCTCACTTCCTGGGAGTCTGGCCTGTACCCCAGCTCTTGTATGCATAAATAATCTTTTTTAAAAAAGTATTTCCCAGAAAATTAAAGTTTTATTCTGAAATGTTTTTCTCATTCTTTTTGTAAGACAGGAATTACAATAACCAAGGATTACGCTTATAAAAGACTTAATATGGCCATGCTTGCTGCATGTTATTTAGACACAAGGTACCCAGTGTTTCACAGAGTTTAAGAGTAGATGTATTTTTCAAACATTGGTTTTATAATCCAAGTTCAAGACAAACAAGAAAAGGCTATAAAACAAAGAGACTATAAAGATATGCAGCAGTGTTGAATGTGCCTTTAGAATCAACTTTTAATTTTTGTGTCAGAGAGAGAAGCAGTGACATGGAAAATTGAAAACTGTATAATCTATTCAGCTGGTCAGGGCATAACCTCACTTTCTGGGGAAAATCCAATGGCCTCTTCCACCCCATCATATTCCTTGATCTCCTGGCCACCTTTGAGACTGCTGAACTCTGTTTTGGTGAACTTTCTTTCTTCATGCTCATTTTGTTTTGTCCACATATTCTTTCAGTTTCGGCGAGATGAGTTTTCTACTCCTTCCATGACCCATGCTTTCTTTTGTGCTTTCTCCCGGAATCTTACACTCTCTTGACTTCATGACACCCTAGATTTTCTCACTCTAGCCCTTGTATTCCCCTCCTAGTCTCTGCTGACTGATCCACTGACTTCTAAAATCTCAGCATAGCCTAGACATTTCTCCATTATCATGCCAATCCTCCTACTCACTCTTTCAAAGACTTAGTGTTATTTCTGATTCTTCCAACCTCTACTTCTGAAATCTTATTCTCATCTGTCCTTTCCTCTCTATCTCCAATAGCATTATCTTAGGTTATCAACACTGCTTCACTGATTAAAATAATCTCCTAATTATTCTTTCTGCTTCAGTTCTCATTCTTTTAATCTACTTATTTTAATATAAGATTATTTTAAAAATCTTTTAATTATTTACAGTAAGTACAACTAAATCTTATATACCACTGCTCAAGCATCTTCTAGTTTTCCACTGCCATCTTTCATCAAGAACACAATTTTTCAATACATTTGGGTTTTTTCATAATTTGACTTTTATACATATTTCTAGCATTATATCACACAACTCTTTCTCACCCTTTGATTTAATGGAGAAGGAATAAAAGAACAATGCACAACAGAGTGTCCATGTGGATAATTGAGACCTGCCCAAATTTTGTATTTTTCCCAAAGCACAAACAACTGTTCTGATTAGTGATTTAATGAGAAAGGACATGTAGCTAGGTTAAAGGGTAAGAAAATGAACAGAGGGACTAGTCCAATAATGAGCACAGATGCTCTTAAATGGACGAGCTGGGTTTACAGGCTGTCCTCACACCCATGGAAAGTGTAAAGTCCTTGGAAAAAGCAACTCTTCCGTTAGTGAAGGCAGATTTTGCAAATGTCCCTAAGCACCATTTCTGGAACACTGAAATCTTATAAAAATCATTATTAGTAGACTGACAATTTCTGCTTTTTTTTATGAAAGACAGGGAAATGCTCTAGAATATCTAACCTGACATGCTCTCCTTATATCTCCTATTAGCTCTTTCTTTTCACTGAAATTTTATGTCATCTCTTGTGGAAAGCTAATTTTAAGGCAGTTTTCTCCACATTACTTTTTCTCAGAAGGAGATCTGATCATTTGGGGGACATAAAAGGAAATGAAGAAAATGCATTAGGCAAAACTAAGGCTAGGATAATAGGAAGAAGTGGCACTGTGATAAAACATAGAGAAAAAAATCACTTAAATTATTTGTTCTGTTAGCATATTGGAAGAACTGGTATGATAGCATATTCTTAAACACCCTATTTTGGTTTACCTGATCTACTTATATTAATTATGTATTTGTAATGACGTTTACTTCTAAAGTAGATATACTGGGCTCATGATCTACCTGCTGCCCCCCATCCTAACCAGCTAAATACACTACACACACCCATTCATATCCATCCATTTTTTTTTAAGATTTTTTTTTTATTTATACACATAAGAGCTGGGGTACAGGCCAGAGGTGTGGGGGGTGGTGAGAGGATTCACAAGAGACAGACTGGGGAACAGAACAGGCAGATTGACTGAGATACACTGCTGAGGGGAGTAGTAGGGGAGACAGGAGAGGTCTGCTGCGCCATATGTATCACCTCCCTGGCTGGGGATTGAACTTGCGCTGCAGTGGCTCTGGAAGCTCCACAGTGCAGCACTCAACCCCTTGTGCCACCAGGGAGGCCCCACCCATACATAGTCATACCATATTTGAAGAAATACAATGAATGAGATCATCATTTAGAGCCCATTTTATCTATTGATATATATTTTTAACGTACAATAAACAGTTAATTGGCTTTGAGTAAATTTAAAAGGAAAAACAATGGATACATGTCAGAAATTGGGATGCAAAGGGTTTAAATATAAGTGAGGATATTTTGGTGTAGTTTGTCTTTAATTAAATGAAAGGGAATTTTTAATCACTTTGAAAAGTCATATATATGCTTTAAAAATTAAAATATGTTGTGATTAATTGAATTAAAAGCCATTAAAAAGAGGATTTAATAATTTTTAAACACCTCAAAATACTTTTAAAATTAAGAACACTTAAATAATGTATAATTATCTAGGCTCTTCAACCACAGAAATTAGTTTACTAACATTAATTAAGTCTCCCCTGACATTAGAAGTAAATTAAGAATATTATTAAATTGGTTTTACAAATGACTAAATTAAGAAAGAGAAGTATCAAGTGAATTTCCCAGGGTTATAGTCAAGTCAGTGGAAATTAAAACCTGTGGATTTTAATTTATATTTGTATGGTTCTAATGATTATTGAAGTGTATCATATCCCAAGTATAGCAGTTAATGACATTAGTTACATACAAAAACTTTTTATAAGACTTTGCATATTTTGAAGAATCATAATTGTTCCCCTTAGCTCTCATGAAACATTAATGACAGCAAACATTAGTATATTTTCAGTCAAAGTGATAAAATATTTAAAAATCTGAGTACATTAAATAAAACATTTTTGTGATAAGAATAGATAATACTAATTGGTATAAATATAGGTAAAATTCAAGACAAACATCAAAGAAAGTCATGCCTCCTTTACCTTTGTTTCATCTGGTCCCTGAATATAAACTCGTATTTTTCATTCTGGCTCTGAATTCTTTTATGTTTTCTAACCACTTGCGAATTTTCTTTTGTCTTTTTACCTAAGCTGTGCTACATGATATCCTCTGTCTCATCATATCACCATTTTTTTTTACTTAAAGACTATTTTTTAAAGCAGTTTAGCAATAAAATAGTCAGGAGGCTACAGAGAGTCCTTGCCCTCTGCCCCTACATAAGCAGTACCTCCTCCATTATCAGTATTACACATTTGTTGTTTTTTTCTTTTAAAACAAGGATAAACCTACACTGCAGTCACACATAGCCCATAGTCTATAGAACCATAGTGTGCACTCGGTATTGTACATATTTGGGTATAGACAAATATCTAATGACATATGTTCATCATTATAATAACATACATAGGGTATTATATTGCTCTTTTCCTCCAGCTTGTTTCCATTGTTTTGCATTTTTGCTTTTTCTAGAATGTCCTGTCACTGGAATTACACTGTATATAGACTTTTCAGATCAGCTTCTTACACTTAATAATGTACATTTATGGTTCCCTTACATCTTTTCATGGCTTGATAGCTTGTTTCTTTTCAGTGCTGAATAACAGTCCATTGTTCATATGTACTATAGTGTACCTATTCACATACAAAAGCACAACTTGTTTGCTTCCAATTTTTGACAATCTGTGAGTAAATAGCTAAGTGTGTAATTGATGAATGCTATGTTAAGGAAATGTTTGGTTTTACTAGAAACTGCTGCAGTGTCTTCCAAAGTCACTGCACCATTTCTATTCCCACCAGCACTACCTGAGATTGCCTTTTTTTTTCACCACACATTTCATGTTGTCAGTGTTCCAGATAATGGCCAATCAAGTATCTAGCCACATCTGTGTTCAATTTGCATTTCATAACATGTGATACAAATCATCTTTTCATTGTGATCTGTATTTCTTTGATAAGAAATATGATTTGGCCTATAACCGTATACGATCTAGTGGTACAGGATCATACCCTTCACACACACACACACACTCACACACACACACACACACACTACCATATCTTCCCCATCACCAAATCACCCATAGTTCTCCAAAGTACATTGTGTTTGTCCCCATTTTTTCTCCAGGTTGGTTATTTTCTTATTGTTGATTTAAAGAGTTCTCTGTGTATTTTTTAATTACAATCTTTTATCAGATGTATCTTTTCCAAATATTTTCTCACATTCTATAGTTTATTCTCTTGATTTTTTAATTTGCAGAGCAGAAGGTTTAAATTTTAATGAATTTCTGATTATCAATTATCTCTTTCATGGGATTGTGTATATAAAAACATAACAACAAATCCAAGGTCATCTAAACTTTTTCCTATGTTATCTTCTAGTAGTTTTATACATTTACATTTTATATTTAGGTCCACAGTCCATTTTGAATTAACTTTTGTGGAGAGTGTAAAGTATGTTTCTAGATTCATTTTTTTTCTTGCATGTGAATGTCCCTTTGTTCTAATACCATTTGTTGAAAAGACTATTTTGCTCCTTTGTTTTATGCTTCTTTGACAAAGATCAGTTAACTATATTAAGGAATCTATTTCTAGACTTTCTATTCTGTCCCATTTTTCACCTATTCTTTGAATAGACACTGTCTTGATTATTATACCTATGTAGTAAATCTTGGAGTCAGGAGCATCAATTCTCCAAATTTGTTCTTTTCTTTCAACATTATATTGACTATCCTAGGTCATTTTCTTTTTCACATAAATTATATTATTGGTGTGTTGATATCTATAATGTAAGTTTCTGGGATTTTTATTAAGAATCTACAGATCAAGTTAGGAAGAAGTGCTATCTTGGCAAAATGGACAATATTTCTTAAAAACATTCTTATCCGTGAACATGGAATATCGCTATACTTAATTTTTCTTTGATTTCATTCATTGATATTTTAAATTCAGACTCTAAGGGTATGCATTAATACAATCTACCATGTTGCCAGAAGTTTCCTAACTTTTAAATTATTTCTCAATTTCTAACCTTGGAGAGGAGATAAAAGCTCTAGTTCTTTCCTTGATTCAAAAATGAAGGCAGGTAATACCTGTTTTAGCCAAAAGGAGAGTTTATATTCCCAGAACTCATTAGTAGATGTGAAAAGATGTGAGAGTCAATGAATGCTCGGAAACAACGAAGAGGAACAGAACCAAGCAGCAAGGGGACCCAGAAAATATCTACATTCCTTCAAGCTTAAGCCATTTAGACTATTCGGGCAAAAACAATGCTTCTCTAAATGTACTTGTAGCTATGAACAATTCCCTATATTGTTTAGTAATCAGCAACAAGGGAATCTTATCTATTGCAAATTTAGAGAACATTTAAATATTTATATCCACACCTTTCAGTTCACATATACAGAAAATTTCAGGATGAATTACTTTTATGCATTTTCACAAAGTTAAGTTTATCTTCTAAAGCGTGATGAGTGATTTTACAACCTCTACATTTTTCATTCTGTTTAAGTCTATGTTAGGAAGAATTTGGACCCTGTTATTGACCTGGATGCCAAGTGTCAGTTAAAGGAGAGGGGCCTCCCTGGTGGCCTAGGGATTAAATCTCAGCCCTATCCCACCTTTGGACTAAGTTTGATCCCTGCCAGGGAGCTAATCCACATATAGTGCAGCAGACCTCTCTTATCCCACCTGCTGCTTCCCTCAGCAATGTATTTTAGTAAATCTGACTGTTCTGTTTCCCACTCTGTCTCTGGTGAACCCTCTCACTGCCTCCCCCTCATATCCCATCCTCTGGTCTATACCCCAGTTCTTCTATGCAATAAATAAATCTTCAAAAAAAAAAAAGGATATACACATATATATAGATACAGCTAGCAAGTTTTCAAGGGGTTGCTTTGTAATGGTTACTTTTGTATGTCAACTGGATTAGACCATGGGGTACTCAGATATTTGGTTAAATATTCTTCCTAGATGTGATGTTTTTATAAGGGTGTCTCTGAATGAGGTTAACATTCGAATCTGTAGAGTGGGTAAGCAGATTTACTTCCCCAGTGGGGAGACACTTTACCCAATTGGTTGAAGGTCTAAATAGAATAAAAAACTGAGTAAAAATGAATTTTTTTCTTTTGCCTATTTTCATGCTGCAATATCACTCTTCTGTCTTCAGATTCAGACTGAAACTATGCCATCTGCTTGCTAATTACAGTTTGACCTTAATTAGCTTCGAAAACCACAGAAGCTAATTCCTTATAGTACAGGAATATACAATAAATGTATACACTTACTCAATATATGTATAGTAAATATATGTTTAGTATCTATTATAGATAGATAATTTAAACACAAATGTTTAAAGTCTAAACACTTAAAAGCATTCATAGATGAACTGGAGAAGAAGGTTTCCATGGAGAACCAAGTTAGATGGAAGAAGTATCTCAAAGTTCAAAGCAAACATCTATCTATTTATCTATCTATCTAGCATCTATCTATCAATATAGAAATAATAGTAGGAAAGATAAACCACATGGAAGGTAAATACAGGAGAAATAAATATAACCAGGCTAGAAGACAGGAACAGAATAGAAGGTGACGAGATGATGTAATGACCAGCACTAAAGTGATTAGTAGAAATTATGATCACTAGATGTGATCAGTAGAAATAAGTGAAAACAGGTGAATGGTCTTCAGATGCCATTTAAGAGGAGATTGAGCTGGATAGCCAAAGAGAAGACTGAGTTCAGAGAACTCCTTAGAGTTCTCTGGAGATAATTAAAATGTTGATGGATAGAAGTGGATAAAGGTATGTCAAAAGCAGTTAGAAAAGTCAAAAGGGTGTGTGTGTGTGTGTGTCTGTGTGCATGTGCTCATGCATGTATACACTTTTGGGTACTTTTAATGACAGATGAGTATAAATTATCTGCTAATGGTATTGGCTTGGAATCAAGGTCTGGTCCTACTTTAGTCACTAACCAACTCTTGGACAAGTCGTTTAATTCAATTGAATGTCAATTGTCTAAACACAAAGTCCCCAGTCTTTCTAGTTCTCTGTAAAGAAAAGATAAAATACCAGATCACTTGTGTCCAAACCAGAATCACCCATGCTTAAGAGTGCCACCTACTCCGCTAGATCTGGAGTGAGCTCAGTAATAGGAATTTTAAGAAAGGTCCTCTAGTGACTTAAACAGAATCAGTTTTGGAAACCTCTGGTATGTATGAGCTCTTTGATTCCTTCCAGCTCTAAAATGCCAGAGAGAGCCCTGAGTGGCTGAGAACAAAGGTTTGAGACACCCACTTATCAAACTGGATGTTTGATTCACAGGAGCCACAGAAGTAGGTTTTCAAATAGGATCATTGTTTTTCAAATATAATCACTTATCAGACACTGTTAATTTTGTTTTATTACTGGGTTGTAGGCCTTTGTGTCAACAACATAACTCCAAACCAAATGATTCAAAGACTTGAGGGAGGATGATAGATAAACCTATCACAATGTCTAGAAAAAATACTTTTCCAAGAGACTAAATGAAAGTCTTATGTATAAAGAGAGTGCAAATATTTTTATTTAATGTTTTCTTTCCTTTTCTGAGTACCCACTGTGGGCTGTGCACTGGGCTGGCACCAGCAGTTAAACACATGAGTGGAAATCTGATTAAACTGTCTGAGGGGAAAATATTTCATTTAAGACTATTTTTATTCATCATTACTATTTAGTTGCATTTACTAAGAATACAACATTGCTGAATTCAAACCTCTATAAAAAGTTTCTTAAATCCATAAGCCTGAAAATTTAATTTTGTGCGTGTATGTAACAGTACATGTGTATGCACACACCTATAAATATATATACATACATACATATTCTAACTTATCTAAATACAAAAATTCATTTTGCAGCTGGAAAACATTTTGCTATTTGTCACTCCTTTAAAATATTTTGAAATCTCTGACTAAATTTTTTCATATTATGTTTCCTTATGTGATATAAATTAGGCAATAATAATGATTTTGTGATGACTTCCCTTGGACATGTGGAGATATTTATGAATTCACCACTATGGTGATTTGAGACCATGTGTTTAAAACAAACAAGCAAACATACAAAACCACAGCATACTAGTCAAGAATGTATCTACTCTGCTGTTTTGGAGATTTTGGAGCTTGAGCAAAGTAATCACAAGCTTCAGTTTCCTCATCTACATCTATAATATAGGAAATTATGGTATGTTTTATAGTGAGGTGTATTTATGTCTTAATGTACTCATTCCCAAAACTGCTGGAGGTAGAGCATTTAGATTCCTTTATCCCCTACGTTGCCTCAATATAGAACTACCTAGTAACCCTGAACTGAACACAGTGCCTACCTTTCTGTCTCTTGGATCTGCAGCATCTAGATGCATCTTTGTATTTTTCACAGAGATTCTGAGCTTCCAGGTGCATTTTGTATTTTTATATATCTATAAGATTATATGCATTCCTATTTAATGATATTTTTTGAACACAGACAAATATGTCCTTAAATTTTAGACCTCATCTCTATGCCTTCAGTATTACTTGTCTATGATAAGAAAGTTTCTTACAAAGCTGTGTCAAACACTATTATCTTTTTTTTTCATAGTTTACTTATCTGTGAATGATTTACATAACCATGTAATTTGGGTGCACACCTTTATACCTTCATATTTGTACATGTTTCACTCACCCTTTACCAAAGAGCCAGTGTCAATATGCTATCATTTTCTCTCCCCTAGCTCCTTTGTCCTCCTCTCCTCCCACCATCTCCTTTGGTAACCAGTGTATTTTTCAGTCTAAGAATATTTCTGTGGTGAACACATTACCCGTACTAAAAAAGATACTCCTGTATAAAAATCAGCTTGCCAAGATAATAAGGCACTATTTCATAAAGACTCTTAAACCAAAGGTCAAATCAGCCATTATATGTGGAATAAACTCAACTTTCTGCCTTATCATCCAATTTAGCACATTCTTGGATTTAATATTGGATTACTAAGTAGGATCTGGGGAAATATCTGTGGCAGTGACAAAATGACTATTGTATATTCAAAGCTTCCCCAAATAGCCTTTAAAATAATAGAAGAATGAAATAAAGTCAAACGGCTGCTGGGAATATTTATATAACACCACTCATTCCCCAAATTAAAATAAATGTCTTTCTACAGTATAGGCCATAGTTATGGATTTTTATAAATATTTGACATCACTTTAATTTGCCAAAATAGACTCTATTTCCCTATACAGTCCTTGGATTTGTACATCTTGTGGTCAGGGCACCTCTGAAAGCAGAGTCTGAGAGACAGGCTTTCGTTCAGGTAAAATGGAAAAGGACTGGAAGCCCAGGTGAGGATGTATTCCTGAGTCATCACTGCTATGGGAAGCAGTGTTATACTATCAGGTACTTCTGGCAGCATGTGGGGACTTATAATAATTGTCTGCCTGAGGGAGGATGGGAGAAGCATATGTCCACTGCAGCCCCACTAGTTAAACCTTGCCCATGGGTGGTTAAATTCCCTGCAAGTCCCTCTTCAGCAAGTGGGGTTATGAGAGGGCATGCATGCTAGAGGAAGGGGCTACCAGATGACTGTAGGCAGAGCCTTGGGTAACTGTGGCTACATTCAGTGAGGATGAAAAGGCTGGGAGACCAGGTACCACCGTGTCCAATACAGTTGCCAGTATTTTAGTTGAAAAATAAAAGTATGATAAAAATTATTAAGGAAAATGATCCTTTGAAGACTGTGCATTTTCCCTGACTACTAATGTCTGTATTTCCACACTTGGTATAAGACAACATATCAGAGTCAGAGAGATCATTGAGTTACTTAATTAAATATAATAAATCTGATGTTTTAACACTAGGTGGGTGATTAATTCTGTATTCCCGAATCTAACCTCATTTGGAACACACCCCTGGGGCACTTTAGTTTCACACTTATAAATTATGAACTCAATGAACCTAATATTTTGCTGATAATGGGTATATAATACATTAAGACTTGCTTTCTTTAAATAGATATTCTTCTTAATAGCAATTAGAATGGGGGAAAATGTCTTCTGTTATGGTCCATCTTTATTCTTAAGCTTTCTTATAGTTTAGCGAGGCAATAATTGTGTCATTAAAATGATATGAAAACAAAAAATCCTCACAAATTTGAACAATACAATTATAAAAATGAAAAAAAAAAAGAGTGTTTCTCAAGATACATGTAAGAGTGGATTTAGAGGGGAGGGCAGAGAAAGAAACCCTTGCATTGATATAGCAGGAAAGGTATTCTATCTACATCCTTAATGTATTATGCCATTCAAAGCCAGCAGTAGCTTCCTGTTGCCAGTCAGTCAAGGATCTACTTGACTCTTCTCCTTTTCAAACCGGTTTTCTGGAACTCAGTTACAGGAGTGATCTTCCTGATCAGAGTGCTACAAATATTGACTCATTTAATCAGCATGAAATGTTTCCAAGGTACTGAGGCGCACATAGGTAAGAGACTTGTCCAGCATCATTAGCTGGTAAGGGGTGGAGGAAGGATCAGGTTCCTAAGCTGAGGCTTAGACTACCTGGCTGCCCTCCACACTTGCCTTGATATTACTCTACTGCAGCTTTACTTTCCTTCAGGGAGAATGTGTTCCTCCTTTTTTTCTACCCCTAAATCACAGTGTTCCTTTAGGGATGATACTAAGTCCCATTCCCCTTCAAAAAATTTCCCATGGTTACACTGCCTCTCCACGTCCCAATCTCCACCCCCAATTTATGTTAGATTTAGAGTGCTTTTCCTTGGTAGAGTTCATTTGACCCTTGTCATCTTTCTGTATATACACATACACACACTTCTCCATTATCTAGACACACCCTCAATAATGAGTCCAGAAACTTATTTTCTTTCAAGAAATAGCATTCACTTTGTGTAAGAGTTGAAGAGCAAGAGATCAGTACTCCAGGGCAGGAACCAGAGGACAGAGTCTGTTGCAAACTGTTGACTAAAACCCTCTGGTTTTCCTGAAGCCAGTGTCTGCTTTGTGCATAGTTAGTGCTCAGTATACACTGACTTGCATTAAAGCTTAGAACTGTGATGATTCTGGTAGGCATGGTTTCATTTCTATTATTTATCAAAATGAAAGTTTAATATATATTCTATATTTAAATAAACATAGATGGCAAATTTAATAACAGACATGACAGGTAATTTTAAAAGTGCTACGAATTGGAATGTGGTACTGGAAATATTTCCCTATTTTCTTTTTATATATAGAAATTATATTTTTCACAGCAAATTACCCATGGTTATCATAATAGTATTAACTATAAGTATGTGGGCATATAATAATTTAAATATATGCCTACATAGTCACACATAAATATCCAGTGTTTTGTTTTGTTTTGTTTTCCCAGAGGGGAAGTGGAGATAATTGAAATATAAATGGGATCTCTGGCTCATTTCCTGCTTGATACTCTTGAAGCAAAAGCCAAAAATGCTTATATCTATCTGAAGCCCAGTATGTTGGTGGATCCATTTTGCTTCTCTTTGCTCTTAGCTTCAGCGTTCCTATGGTAAGGTAGGGGAAGTTAAGGCAGGTGGCCTTGGGAAGATGGTAGTGGATTTGAAGGATGCTTTCCTTCCACTGAGTAACTGGTTTGAATACAGACCCGCCTGACTTTATAATGCTTAACAAACATTTATTGAGCCCCATTTATTGAGAATTACAATGAAATTAAAAGCCATAGTTCTGCCCAGCACCAGAGAGACATAGCACATACTCCATAGCCTTTATCTCCTACTTGAATATCTCCTCTAGCTGGAGACCCTCTTCGGCAACAGCCTGCTCAGGCCATCTCAGTTAGGCTCAGATAAACCCACAGGACCATACAGAGATGTCACAGTCATCTACTATTTTGCTAGGAAATGTCTTTACAGTAGTTTCTAGACCTCACAAATAAATACAAGGGGAAGACGCCTTCTTCAACTAATATTTGGTTCTGTCCCTTTTCTTCTACTTGTACAGAAGTTCTTTTCAAATTACTCACCTGCTAGATAAAGTAAAATCCCTGACCACAGGGTCTGAACTTTTCCCTCATGTGCTTTACAGGAAAGCTGTCCTAGAGAGTGAATAGCCTTGCACTTTCCTTGTATGGGATGAACTGTATGTAATTCCCACATATGAATTTCCAGTATTACTACAGGAATATTCAGGTATTATTTCAGGAATAAGAGAATTTATTTACTAATATTTCCACACAGCTGATAACTCGAAAGGCTTCATTTTTGACCAGGATGCTGCCTTTTTTTTTGGTCAAGATGATTGATTAGGAAAGAGTGCTGCTTACCCATTTTGACCAAAAGGGTGCAATAAGGAAAATGTTTTCCATTTGTTATTCAGTGTGTGTGTGTTGGGAGTGTTGAGGGTAGAAATTTATTCCATCATTCATCTTTGTTATTTGAAATTATAAATATATAACATTTAATTTTATACCAAGAATAAGCAAAGTAATAAGCAAACCTATTAAAAAAATCCTATAGTCCAAGGCTTTTCAAATTTACTATTCATATGACTCAGTCATTGGAGCCTATTCTGCATTTCTAACAAGTTCCAGGTGATGCCCATACTACTGGCCCTTGGTTCTACACACCAAATAGTAAGAAATCACACACAAACCAGGGTATTTTTTTTATTAATATAATTTTTTTTTAAATTTACATATACTTGCCATCAACTGTAATCCCCATGTATTCCCCATCACCATCTCACCAGTGCACCATCACCTCAGTCCCCCGTGTTCCCATCTTCCCTCAACCCTCCCCCTCCCCTCCCCA
>JAGFMF010011771.1:3927407-4003107 GCA_019455555.1 Galemys pyrenaicus | reverse complement strand
GATTCTTTTGGCTAGGATTTTGTTGAGGATTTTTGCGTCTGTGTTCATTAGAGAGATTGGTCTGTAGTGTTCTTTTTGTGTGTTGTCCTTGTTCGGTTTGGTATTAGTGTGATGTTGACTTCATAAAATGTGTTTGGTAGAACTCCTTCTTTTTCGATTTTTTGAAATAGTGTATGTAGGATAGGTACTAATTCAGTTCTGAATGTTTTGTAGAATTCATTTGTAAAGCCGTCTGGACCTGGACTTTTATTTTTGGGAAGGGCTTTGATGACTGTTTCAATTTCACTACTTGTAAATGGACTGTTTAAATAGTCTATATCTTCTTTATCTAACTTTGGGTGATTGTAAAGTTGCAGAAATTTGTCCATTTCTTCTAGGTTGTTGAACTTGTTTGCATATAGCTTTTCATAGTATTCTCTAATTATTCTTTCGATTTCTGCTGTGTCTGTTGTGATTTGTCCTTTTTCATTTGTTATCCTGTTTATTTGTATACTCTCCCATTTTTTCTTTGTTAGCCTAGCTAGGGGTTTGTCTATTTTGTTTATTTTTTCAAAGAACCAACTTTTGGTTTCATTGATCTTTTGGATTGTTTTCTCAACTTCTAGTTCATTTATTTCTGCAGTATTTTTTTTTTATTTTATTAAAAATTTCATCATTACCTCAGCACTTGTGCTTTTAATTTTTAAAAAAAAAAAAGACATTCAGAGTGGGTTTAGCATTGGTAATAACAGTCTGTCATCCTTGGATTAGTACGAAAATTCAATGTAACCCTTGCTACTGAAAGTGTATGCTGAAAATCAACAGCAGCAGCAGAGCCACATAAGAGCTTGTTTGAAATGTAGAACCTCAGGCCTTAGCCCAAACTGACTGACTCATCTACATTTTGATAAAATCCTGAGCTGATTGTACACACATTAAAGTTTGGGAAGCACTGATGTATTTCAGTGGAGTAACTGGTGCATAGTAAATCCTCAATAGATATTAGCAAATATTAATCTTTGAAACCTCAAACCTATCTGATAAAACATATTTATATACTTTGAAATTTCCAGCAAGAAGACAAAAAAACAATTAGCAATGGGGCTAGGATTCTAACCTAGATCTTTGTTTTCCAATGTTTTCTCTAAAGTACAATAAATTTCCTTGAATAGTGAAGACCTTGGTGCCTCTGACCTCTTATACTTGAGCTACTTAGGAATCTTCCTGCTGAAAGTCCAGTGTGCTCCAAACAGGGTTCCCTTACTTAACTGTCTCCCTTTCCCCCCATCAGAGGACCACTTTTCCTTGCCTGCACTCTTCTATTCAGTGAGTTCAACTGAAGGCTATGTCCTATGTAATGTCCCTGGAGTATAATGTTTTGAGTATAATGTTTTGTTCAAAATAAGTACTCCCATGGGGGAAATTGTAGACATTGTAGGATATATGAGAAAATATTTCAGGACATAAAAAGTGGTAGCAGAGAGGGAGAAGAAGGGAGAGGGAGGAGGAGAGAGGAGATAGTGGCTGTGCAGATCTCTCCTGGCATTCTTGAATCCCAAAAGTTGGAAGACACCTATTCCACTTCTGTATCAGCTTTCTGACATTAGGTGGGACTCACAAAAGTCCAGATATATGGAGATTAGCTATTTCTACTAAGACAAATAAAGACACAAATTAAAGTGTGAAAATCAGGAGAAGAAAGGGAGTTAGAATGTCAGGACCATGGCTCTGAAGTCTGACCAGTGATGTCCAGGGCACAAAAGGAATATGACTTGGAGGCCAGAAGTGTAGGTGAACAGGTAAATCATTAAGACCATTTTCCTCCCACCTTCAAATGTCATTTTTTAATTTAAATTGAATTTTTGTTTCTCATTTTGCTTTAAAATTTTTAGAAATCCGTTAATAGGCTGTAGGCTCACTGTGTTATATTTAACATTGCCTCTTGATCTTAATTGCTCTATATCGAAACTCGTGGTGCTTTTCAATTTATTTCTGTTGCTCACTTCATGGACATTGATTAATGTAACTTCTTTTTTACATTTTTGCTAATAGAAATTGAATGGACTTGCTGATTCCCATTAGGTCTGTTTTGACTTGATAGCTTCATTTAAACTTGGGGTTTTAATTTAAAATATTGTTTATCTTGTTGTTCTGTCTCTTGGACTAAGACTACTCTTTATATAATAAACTCAAAACTCTAGGGGAATGCGGCTAGGTCCAATTGCTTTCCTTGTTCATGAAAAACTCTTCTTTTGTTGTTTTTATTTCTATTTTGATTTGTCTATTTTAGTGTTTCTAAGTGTGTCTCAGTGTTGGGGGTAGCATAATCTTGTGGAAGAAAATAAAATTTTGCAAGTATATTTGGACAGGTGTGAAATATGAAAAACTGTTTGCTATCACCATCTAAGTCAATTTGGAAAGTCATTTTAGGACTAAAATGTAATAGTAAAGAAAGCCTGTCATTGGTAAATATATATATTTAATTGAGGTAATGTCGGTTTACAACACTGTAGCTGATACATGGGAATAAGTTCACACCTCTCCAGCTGTATGTCACCATACCACACCCATCACCAAGCAACTACAATACTTCACCATAGATTACTACACTTTCTCCCTTCCTAGTAGCCTCAATTCTGCAGTCATATTTCTACGGTAATATTTTTTCATGAACAAGGATTTACTAAGCCACCATAATGAAGAAATAGAATTGTTTCTTGTCTCAAGCGCATTTAAATTCTGAATTAAGGGAAGTCTAAGGTTGATCTTCCTCTGACATCTCCTTTTCCCCAGCCCTCATCAATACCTGTTCTACATACACAATTTTGTCTTTAATACAAATCACTTTATAAAATCTTGAATTTGAAAATCTATGACAATTTCTTTAATGGACAGCTTGTATTTATCATACATGGAAAGGTGAAAAGTAATGGCCTGTCATATCATATTGCACCAATATTATACAGTTTATATATAAACAGTGTATATATGTGTTTATTTGTAGTGGAGTAAATCTCAATCCACAAATACAAGTGGGTAAAGAATGTAACCTTATATAATGCAACCTAAATTTTTGATTTTGAACTTCTGATCTGCTGGGAGTGGGCAGAAAAGTCTTGATATACATTTTTCCTGGAACTTTCCCTTCTATCACACAAACTTCCTGGTGTTCCATAATTCTTAGCTGCTACCCTGTTTCAAGGTGTTGAGATGCTAGAGGGAGAATGGTAATAGTTTCCCATATTACCATAGAAGTATTCAGAGTTGTGGTGCTTCAGATCCAACTTTCAGCTACTAAGTGCCATTCATAGGATGTAGAAATCTTTCCTGACATGTTGATGGTTATATCTTCCTAGACATATTACATAGTTGTTTTCTTGGGGATCTGACCATCTTTTTTTTTGTTGTTCTTAAGAATCCTCTCTGTTTTTGTTTTTTTTTTTCTCTTCCTCCCAACCTTGAGGTCTCAGAGAAATCCACATTTCTTTATACCCACTTAATTCTCTTTTAGGATTTTGGGAACTAAAGCTGGCATTTCTGCTGAAAAACCCATTTATGGCTTCCCCTAAGGCACTGAACATGAACCTGAACAGGAGAGGGAGGAAGTTGGTGCAAAGTGCGAAGTATAGATGCAGATTGCTATCTTAGATAGAGGTATAACACCTCAAAGCATCCTCTCTACAATTCTGAGATTTAGTCACACATATTTCATTTTGTAAGAACTACTCCAGAACATCGTACATATGGCCTTTCTTCAAATTGCAGTCTGGAAGCAATGAAAAACCAACAAGTGCTTACCCTTTCTCTGTCTCTTATCAAATAGGCTATTTGGTAGAAGAGACACAAATTGTAAGCTGTTTAGTGAAATTACCTTTCTATTATAAGTTTTAAAGGACAATTAATTTTAGGTGCCTGGCAAATACACTGTAAAAAGCAGTGAATTGTTAAGTAGCTATGTGAGGCCAAGATTTTACCCTTCCGAATAATACACTTGCCTTATATATATATTCATTGATTAATGTGAATTATATCTACAGCATGACAAATATTTTTCAAAAACAAAGAATTTTCATGGTGGGAAATCAAATGAGAAATAAATGGATGGATATGAAATACTTTCATAGCTACAATAATAGGGTAATTTATGTAATATCTCAAGCATCCAAATCTTTTAATGGCTTTTTTGAAATATAAAAGACTGAAAAAAATCAGTTATGCCTATTCCATCCTTCGCTGAGTGTTTGTTTGAAAAACTCCCTATTCAGTTAATGTTCTCTTGAAAATAATAGCAACAATGTCTGTAATGGAGAGGAGAATTTAATTCTTAGTGGTTTTCTTCTCAGAAATTTTGTAGTAGTTTTGGAGGGAATGTTTTCCCAGTGATAAAGTCAATCATTTTTCTTCCATTATTCTGATAATTGCTTGTGATGTTACATCTACTTCAATTTTTTAGCACTACAACATATCTGATGCTCAAACTTTCATCAGATTTCATTTTTCTTTCTTAAATTAACCACTTTCTAGATTCCATCACCTAAACTGTACAGATTCATGGTAGCCTCATAGAATAGAGCTTCTTAAATAATCTGTGATGAAGTTTCTAAATCTGGATTCTAAAGAGAGTAAATGGTTAAATTGCTCTCATACCTTAAATAACACAAAAGGAAAAAATACACAACTTTTTCTCTCTGAAGCTTGCTTTTATAGATGAGTAATAGAAATGATTTTGAGCTGAGTTCCAGGACCAGCTGGAAACTGAAAACACAAAGTAAAAAGTGGCTTCCAAAGGTGTGCCATCTTAAAGAAATTGTATCTTAGTCCTGGACTCCTATTTTAAACAAAGTCTTTTCTAGTTGGTTTGGACAGATTAATGAACTCATTTGGTCCTATGGCAACTGTTAGAATCTGCTTACTTTTTTGATGTTTACTGTATGCTTTTTAAATTACTTAGTCCTCTTTGTCTCCAAAAGGCTGTAGAATTCAAGGATGTTAAATCCATAAGACTGACTTAAAAAGTGGTGATCTTGGGTCCCCTCACTCACAGGGGTCCCAATAGCTACTCTTATCTTTCTAATGATGGATACTTATCCATCTAATGATGTTCAAACTCTGGTGTCATACATTCAACAACTATTTAACAACCTGTCCTAAACCTGGAGCCATCTTTCTCAGGTTGAGACAGAATTTCATCCATCACACCTGTAAGTAGGAACTACACCCATATTCAATAGGAGGTAGTTATAGAAGACTGAAATCATGATCTCTTTACCACTTTAAGAAATAAATAAAATAAACAATCTCTTAGGAAAAATGAGAGCGAATGAGACCTGGGACAGAGAGAGAGGGGCAAGATTCAAGGCTCTGAGGAGAGAATAAGATAAACTGTAGTCCTCCACACCTACATCCAGTAATGCTGGTAAAATGCCTGTATACATTGTGAGATGAAGTGACCCCAACCCTTCTTGTTTAAACTCTTTGTTTAACTCCTGGGGTCCTGTTATGACTCATTAGACCTGCTAAACAAAAACTGGGCCAAAACCATTCAAGACCCCATCTGTTAGTCCCCTATTAAATATAAATGTATGTACTTTTATATTAATATTATATATATGCACAATTCTCCCTTGAATCTGTCCACACTCACTTTCTTGGGTGTGTATCATTGCTTGCAATATAAGTTTCATTCCTATGTCACTCACTCTGACTCCCACACAAAGTCACTCTGACTTCTTTCCCATGTCAAAGTCAAGGCACGCCAATGTTCCTTGGCTCAATGGGTCTTATTGATTCCAATGCTAATTTCCTCACAGCCTTGACACAAGCAACTGTCAGAGTAGCAGTGGAGTGTAGGGTGTACCAGGTGGTCCTGTTCAAATAATTTTAAAAAATTATTTGTTTATTGTAAGATTTTTATTTTATTTATTTTGCATAGAAGAACTGGGGTGTAGGCCAGAGGAGCAGTGGGTGAGAAGATTCACCAGAGTCAGAGTGGGAAACACAACAGGTGGATTTACTGAAAAATACACTGTTGAGGGAAGCAGCAGGTGAGACAAGAGGTCTGCTGCACCACGTGGGTTAGCTCCCTGACTGGAGATAGCCATCACAGTGGGCCATTCTGGTGACAGCTCTGAGACTTAACCCCTAGGTCACCAGTGAGGCCTGGGTTGTTTATTTTATTTGATAAGTGACTAATAAGTTTGGTGGGCAAGAAACATGAAATGTTTTCAGTGAAGGTAAGAGGGCAGAAGTGAGCTGCCATTTACACAAGGGGCAGTGGTGGTGGTGTAAGGAAGGACTGGGAAAAAGGAATTCTTAGACTTAGATCTTTAGGACTGCCAAAGTGACCATAGGTAAGCATTACCCCTGATTTGAAGAAGTGTGTGTATGTGTGTTTGCGCAGATGGGGGCATTTATGGGCTGGGTAAGAACAACTTCAATGGCTTTGTATAAGTATTTTTTAACTGAATTTTTATTGAGATAACTTGTAGATTCACATCTAGATGTAAGCAACAACACAGAGAAATTCCACTTACCCTTAATACAGTTTCCCCATTGGTCACATCTTATTATTATCATAACCACATATGTCTCCCATTTTACCTATACCCCCTTTTATTTTACTTAGTTATATGCAAGTTTTTCAAATGTATAGTTTTGTGTACCCATGATCATATCAAGATAAAGGAGAATTCCATTCAAAAGGACATGTTCTGCTGCTCTTTTCTAAACACTCTTAGCCCATTCCTCCTATCTTAGTATCTTCTAGGCCCAGAAAACCCCTAATCTACCTCAATTCTATGCTACCTTTTGGGATTGACTTTTTAATTTTTATTTATTTTTATTTTTAAAAAGATTTATTTATTTATGCATACAAGAACTGGGGTACAGGCTAGAGGTGTGGGGAGTGAGAGGATTCACCAGAGACAGAGAGACAGAGTAGGGAACAGAACAGGCAGATCTACTGAAATACACTGCTGAGGGGAAGCAGTGGGCAAGACAGAAGTCTGCTGCACCATGTAGGTGGCTCCCTGGCAGGGGATTGAACTCATGCTGCAGTGGGTGCAGATGCTTCATAGTGCGGTGCTTAACTCCTTGTGCCACAAGGGGGGGGTCCCATAAAGGACTGACTTTTTTTACTCAAAATTCAGTCTGTGGAGATTTATCCTGGTTGCTAAACATAGCAATAGTTACTTTTTTATTGCTAAGTATTATTTTAATATATGGATACATCAGAATTTGTTTAATTATTCATCTACTAAAGGACATATGCACTTGATTTCAATTTTAGGCTATTACAAATGAAAATGCTATGAAAATGTATGTACAAGTGTTTATGTGAACATAAGCCTTTATTTCTGCGGGATAAATACCAGAGTGTGCAATTGCTGCGTCCTATAGTCGTTGCATGTGGTATTTAATCTTTTAAAGTCATTATTTAAAATTACTTCCCTAGACTACCCTTTTGTATTTTGGTGCAAAGTCTGGTTGCTAAAGCAGTTATCTCTGAATTACAAACTTTATACTTTTCTTCATACTTTCTCTTATTTCAAAATAATCTTAAAACTTATATCTCATTTTATACATGCAGCAAGTTTATAAAGAATTTGAAGGGTGACAAGACACAGAGACATAAATAAGTTAGATCACACAGAGGATTAATAACAATTTCTGAAGCATATCCCAAGATTCCTAAAATAGAATTTTTAAAACTATATCTGATGATAACATTAATGGATAATGAAATCAATGAAGTTAATCAAACCCAGAATGTTTTTATAAAAACAGAAAGTAAACTAGAATACAAAATATCACAGTGCATTACACATAGTAAAAGTATGTTCTGTGTATAGTATTTGTTGCATTTAAGTGTGTATGTGTGTAAATAATTGGGTGATGGTTAAAAATGATGGAAAACTCTACTCTTGTAGTTTAACTCTTCCCATTAAAATTCCTTGCATTTTTCTGTGTCTAATAAGAATTTACAATGTACAAAGTACAGAAAGTTAATTAATTTTTTTGGTTAATATTGGTATAAAGATAGATTTGAAAAGTGATCTCTTACCTTACTGGAGTTTGTCAAAATGTTATTGCTGTAATGGAATTTTATTTTCTTTATCACATAAGATAGCTATAAACAAATACATATAGATTATAGAAGTAAAGGCAATACTCCCACTACCCAAGTCACTTGATAACAATTTTACTTTGATAACAAAATATCACAAGGAAAGCACAAAAGTTAGAAGAGTCCTGAAATCACAGATGTAGAAATTGCTAGAGCCAAGACCCAACTCCAAGTGTTCTGATACCCAGTAATATGCTTCCCCTGGAAATGTACCCTGACTCTCTGTGGGGTGTTTTCAAAGCAACATATTGTGGCTAGGTTCATTTTGTTGTGAACAGATTGTCTATGCCAAGGCTTTCATACAGAGATTATTTAAGCTGCAACCAAGAAGAATAGGGAAAACAGACTGTCTGCAAATACTGGGAGGGCTGTCATTTGGAAAGGACATTTCTATCTTACAAAACAAGGCAGAACTAGGATCAAAACTTGGTAGTTTGAAAGAAGGAAACTGGCTAACCCAAGAAAAGCATAGAATAAGTATGCAGCCCAGGAATAAAAAAAAAAATGCCTAACATGGTCTTGAAATATTAAAATGAAGAAGTATTCATTTCCCTATCAAAAAAACATTTATTCTAGCTGCTGGAAACAATATCCTTCTATTGAACCAAATGTTCTTTAAGGTTTTTTCCAAGTCCAATCTACTTGGAATCTACTGCTAAATGAATTTCTCCCTGGCTAGTCATTTATCTCTCTCTGAAAATCTGCTCATATACCAAATTTCCTTGCAATCTGTTTAGAATTAGAGAAATTATTTCTAATTGAAACCTTAACTACCATGATATTA
The DNA here is from genome assembly GCA_019455555.1 of Galemys pyrenaicus. Taxonomy (NCBI): domain Eukaryota; kingdom Metazoa; phylum Chordata; class Mammalia; order Eulipotyphla; family Talpidae; genus Galemys; species Galemys pyrenaicus. The sequence goes on along the minus strand of JAGFMF010011771.1, from coordinate 3,994,219 downwards.
TTTCAAGTAGACATAATTTATCAAAAATAATGCTTAAGGAATATGTATTTTTTCTCAGAGTATTTTGAAATGGATCATAAATCAATTAACTCATATTGTGGACTGGAATAGAGTGGGATGAAATGTGAGATTCAGTGTTATCAATGTGAAATAGAGGCCTGCCCGATCATAATCTTCAGAAAGTAAGTAGGGGCACATATTTCTCAATTGGAAATTTCAACAGAGAGAGGAAAAGCAATTTGCTCAAGGTCATGAAGCTAATAAGCGATCAAACAGCTAATATACGGTCACACAACTAATGAGTCCTGGACCTGTTAATGCTCCTTAGTGACTCTGAATAAATATTAAGTTTTCCACAGGAGAATATGCATGAATAGAAACTTCCAACTTCTAATGAGAGCATTTTCAAGGGGTTATGAGTCCAACTGTGAGTGAGTTATTATTTATTATTTACACAGTAAAACTCATTCTCAACTGCTTTGCTTGTTAATATGCTATGGAAAAAAATCAGAAAGTGCTGCCCTCTTCATGGTCTTTTCTTTTTGCCTCAGGAACAAGAAATTGTTTGCTATATAGATAGATACTTCTATTTTGCAAACAAAATACTCTCAATCACAAGATTTCACCTTTTGGCTATATTTCAAATTCTTCTACAAAGGATATTGAAGTTCATGTAATGTGCTGTCAGGAAAAAATGTGAGTATAAAAGATTTTAAATTCAATCCTTACCTTTTTATGCTGTAGTGTCAACTAGGTAACGATAGTTATATTTCTGGCACTCTCACATGATTTCTATTTTATACTGTTGTATTTGAGATCAACTACCTGTCCACTGCACCAAAGAAGAGTGGATGTAGCTCCGTTGCCTGACAGATGCTGTTCTTAATTTCTTGGGCCTAGAATAATAATGGAAGTTTAGCTTAGCTTCAAATATAGAAAATTATATATAGAGAGTTGGTAACTTGAAAGTGATTACTAGAATTGGAGGAAATGATCTAGCAGAGATAGGGTTATAGAGAGAACTATACTTTCTGCCCTTATGCTTCTCTGCAGCTTGCTGAATGGCCACTTGCACAATTTAATATGTGTACAAAATACTGAAAGATGGCATAGCGGAGAGGTCAGTATGAAAATCAGGCCACTGCTGCTGCTGTTTGAGCCACTTTCTAGTAAACTAAGTGCTGCTGATGGCATGGCAGGGCTAGACCTCTGGAGACTCCTCTCCTCTACAGAGCATGGGGAGGAATTTTAAGAAACTGTCCCTTGGAACTTACATCTGAGAGGTTTAAAAAATCTCACATATCACCAGGAACCCCTGGATTCTACTTAGACAGATTCAGTTGACATAATTTATCAAGTATTGAGTGTAAGTAATTAATGCTGAAGAGGGTGATCGAAACTTTTACTATTAAATTTGTACCAAGTGTCTGCACTAGAACTACAAGGAACAGAGTAAGTTCTCTGTGCTAGTGTGGTAGGAGAAGGTGGGAGCTAAGCTCCTATACCTTCTTCACCCATCAGGAAAAGTTTGAGAAGAAATTTTCTCATCTTTCTCTTTAGAGGAAGAGTTGCAGTGATTTAGAGGGAGCAAAGTAAATGCTTATGTGAGCTCTTTAGCTTTACTCAGAAACCTTATATAATTTGTAAAGTCCTGTTTAAGACATTCTGGATCATTTTTATAGTTTCTTCTTCTTTTTTTTAATTTTTTAAAAAATATTTATTTATTTATGCATACAAGCACTGGGGTACAGGCCAGAGGTGCGGGGGTGGTGAGAGGATTCACCATAGAAAGAGCAGGGAGCAGAACAGGCAGATCAACAGAAGTACACTGCTGAGGGCAGCAGCGGGCACAGCAGGAGAGGTCTACTCTACCATGTGGGTCCCCTCCCTGGTCAGCAGCAGGGATCGAACTCGTGCTGTAGTGGCTGAGGTCTGCTTCATAGTGTGTTGCTTAACCCACTGCGCCACCAGGGAGGCCCTATAGTTTCTTCTTTTTTCTATTTTATTTAAATGGGATTGTTGTGTTCAGTAAAATTGCCGATTCACATGTAGTTGAAAGACATAATATAGGCACATATTCGGTTTCCTCCAGTGACAACATCCTGAAAAATTATAATGTAATATCTTTATCAGAATACTGACATCGATACTGTCAAGATATTTGAGTCATCACAGGTGTTATTCATGTGGTCCTTGAATAGCCACACCAGTACCTTCCCATCTTATCTCCTCATTGGCTGCTAGAAACCATAACTCTATCCTTTGTTACTCTAATTTTGCCAAAATTTTTCAAGAATTTTATATAAGTGGAATCATATGTTATGTAACTTCTGAAACTGGTATTGTCACTTTACTGTATAATTCTCTGGGAACTCACCCAGCTTATTACATGCATCAATAGTTCATTCTTTTTTATTGTTGAGTAGTAGTCCATGATATGAATATACCAGTTTGTTTAACCATTCACCAATGGAGAAGATATTTGAACTAACTTTAACATTTACTACTATGAATAAATTTACCACCATAATTTATGAACAAGCTTTTATATGAACATAAATTTTGACTCCTCTTTTAAAAAACTGTCAATTTTGTTATAGGTTTATCAATTTTACTGATCTTTTCAAGGTCTCTGATTTATCTTGCTACATTTGTTTTCAATTTCAGTGATTTCAGCTTTTATCTTTATTACTTCCTATATTCTACTTTTCTTTTCCCCCTTTTTTTCTAGGATCTTGAAGTAGGAGCTAATATGGTAAATTCAAGACTTCTGTTCTTTTGCAATGTTTTCACTCAATGCTAGAAATTTCCCTTTTAGCATTACTTTACTATGTCTCACAAATTTTGCCAATGGATTACTAGAAATGTGTTGTTTGATTCTAAGTGTTTGGGGAGTTTTAAATTATTTTCTATTATTGTTCTAGCTTGACCTCACCGTAGTTGGAAAACATACAGTATATGATTTTAACTATTTTAAAATTTGTTGAGGCTTTTTAATGGCCCAAGATATGGTTTATATTAATATACATTCTGTGGGCATTTGAAGATAATTCTGCTATTGCTGGAAGGAGTGTTCTATAAGTTTTGATTAGATTGTGTAGGAGGATGATGTTGAATTCTTCCATATCCTTATTGATTTTATGTTACATTAAATGTTGAGAGAGGTGTCTTGAAGTCTCTATTATAAGTGTAGTATTACTATTTTTATTCTATCAGTTTTTTCTTTACATATTTTCTGACTTTCCCCCCTTTGGTGCATTGACATCTAAGATTTCATGTCTTACTGGACTGAACCCTCTTATGATTATATCATGTCCCTCCTTCTCTTTTATTAATATACACTTTATCTGATACTATAAAATCACTTACTTTCCTTAATTCATGTTTGCAAGATTATATCTCCTCCCCCTTTTAAACTTTCAATGTGCCTATACAATTTAATTTGAAATGAGTCTAAGTAGACAGCACAGAGTTGGATCATACTTTTAAATCTACTCTAACAATTTCTGTTTCCTAGTTAGTATATTTAGACCATCTATATTTAATGTAATTAATAATATGTCAGAATTTGTTTTATTTTTGTTTGGTTTGGTTTATTAGCCTTTAATTTCTCTGCTTTATTTTCTTCTCCTCCCTCCCTGTGGTTATTTGAACATAATTTATAATTCTATTTTGATTTTTGTACCATGTTTTTTAGTATATATCTTAGATTAGCTTTTTTAGTATTTGGTCTGAATCTGGAGCTAGAAAGTGGGCTTAAGGCCAGTTGAACCATCTTGTATGTCCATTTTAATTTGAGACACAGTTTACCTCCACTAAAATGGAAGTGTTGCGAAAACTTCCATCTATATTGCAGGGCTCCTGTGTGGATCCAGGGTGATAATAAACATGGAACTGTGCTGTGTTCTGCAAAAAAAACTTTTCAAATAGAAGATGTTGCAAAAGAAGAATAATGAGTTTTGTGATTGAGGTCACTTGTAGTTTACGGAATCATAGGTCAAAACAGTAACTAGAGATGCACATGCTGAGATTATTTGTGAAGAAAGGAAAAAAAATATTTCAGAAAATAACACAGTTTAAATATTCAATACAGAACCGTTCCTGCCTTCCTTCTCCTGTTGTCTTGTTACATACGAATGAAAAACAAAGGATCCAGATTTTTTTAAAAAACATTGTGGACTTTCTGAGTAAACAATAATTAAAGAAAATGTGGCTCCAATTAAGGTTAAGACGATTTACATATTAAAGTTTACTTTCAGTCAAAAGTCACCTTAATTTTACTTAACTCACAGTAATGAAAACTGATGGCATAGAAGTAAACATTCATATATTATCCTACTTAGTCTCATAAGTCACTCAGTTCTAATTCCTTTGTGAATATATATAATTCTTCACCAATGAGTTAATGAATAATATTCTTCTCAGTGAGTTCTTTTGAATATGGATTTTTCTCTATATAAGTTTATAAAATCCTTGTTAATATATAATTTTACCATATTGAAAAAATAGCTAAATGTATAACTTGGAATGTGGAAGAAAATTTACAAGATTATTATTTTAATACCCATTGATATTTAAAAATATATACTATGCTATACCAGTCTCTCTTCTGAAAATAATGAGTGATAAGAATTTACTCCATTAAGGTGTTATGAAGTTGGCTTGGTAGACAAAAGAAATCTTTCAAATCCTCATAATTACTACTGCTTGCTTTCTGACATTCTTTCTATTTTAAGAAATAAGACTAAAGAAAAATAAAAAGAACCTACCCTAACTTGTGGTGACTAAGTCACAACCTGGAACATTTCCCATCAATGTTATTTGAAATGACAGTTGAAAATCTCTGATTAATGGGGCTGCAGGATAAAAGCCTGAGTAGACCTAGCACCGTGTGATGCAGCATCACTGCAATACAGGGCATAAAGCAAGAGGATAAAAATGGCTATCTATTTGCCCTACCCCAATGGTCATTTCTACCCTGGGCACCCAAGTATTTTGGCTTAATACCACAGGTTTTTTTTTTTTTTCAGAATTGCCAAATTGTTCATTTTGCCAACAATAACAAGAAAGGAAGGGATATTTCAACTCCAAAAATGTAGGAAATTCATAATTTCAGAATAAAAGGAGGCTCTTCCCAAGAAACACCATTTGTTAACCACAGATAATTTTAAAGGATACATTTATAGTTTTACCTACATGTAGAAACATTTACAACATAAAAATTTATTATTTTTTTTATTTTTAAAATTTACTTATATATATATATTTGATATCAATTGTAGTCCCCATGGAATTCCCATCACCATTTCACCAGTGCACCATCACCTCAGTCCCTTGTGCTCTTTTTTTTTTTTTCATTAATATAAAATTTTTTTTAAAAAATTTACATATACTTGCCATCAACTGTAATCCCCATGTATTCCCCATCACCATTTCACCAATGCACCATCACCTCAGTCCCTCGTGCTCCCATCTGCCCTCAACCCTCCCTCCCCTCCCCACCAAGTGTCCCCAGTCTGTCCTTGTCTCCTCATTTTTGGTTTTTGTGTCTTTATTGCTGTTATTACCACAGGTTTTCTTGTAAATACCAAATATCTGATCTGGAAGAGTTATGCTAAAAAATAGCTAAAAAAATCTTTCTACCTCAAATACCTCATTAACTCTCTTGACCTATCTAATTATCACTTAAACTTCTGACTCTTGGCTTAGATGTCACATATTATGACAGCATTTCTAGACCCTATGACCTGAGTTAGGTTCCCTTTCCTATGCTCCAGGGTACCCTATCACCCTAGGAACAAAGACTATTAAGTTTTCTTGATTACTGGTCCTCTTGATTCCCACCAAAATACAACCAGCACTGTCCAGATGATAGGAATGTTCTTATCTTTGCTATCCAATATGATAGCCACCAGTCATATAGGGCTAGTCAAACATGGCTAGTGGGACTATGAAATGAAACTTTAAATTTTAATCACTCATTTGAGTTTATTGTGAAGAACATATAAATTCTATATATAAATTATATGCTTTATTTAAATTATTTAACTTGAAATTGAAATAGTCATATGGTGGCATTTGACTACTATGTTGGACAGCATGTTGACAGATTGTAAGCTTACTGATAACAGAAATTGCATATTATTTACTTTCATATTTCCAGCAACAAAAGTCATAATCTAGCACTTTCTATGCACTCAATATACACTGTTGACAACTGAATGAATGTCAAAATCTTCATCTTTTTTCAAAAATTCTTTTTTAAAATTAAATTTAAAAGCTTTAATTTATTTTTAATTAAGGTAATACTAGGATATACTCATCAGGTATTGTCACTGTAGTACACCCACTACCACATCATCTATCATCCACTACCATAATTCATTATGCTTCCTTCCCTCTTTGTTCTTATACTGCCCTAACCCCTTTTCTCCTCTTGATACTTAAGTTCCACAGTTACATTTCAAGGGTTAGTTTTAAAGTTTTTTATTTGATCCTTACTTTGGTTTTTCTATATTCTACATATTAGTAACAATAACCAATATTTATTAGTAACAACACCCAGTATTTCCCCTTTTGACAAAGTCCTATTCTTACTTCACTATCACAATAGTGTGTTTGATAGCTGAGATTCAGAAGCCTAGTATTATTAGAGTTTAAAATCTTACACCACCACTTAACATGGTGTCAAGGATAAATGACTTAGTTAAATCTCTTTGTGCTTCAGTTTTCTCATCTTTAAAATCATATATCAATAGTACCTGCCTCATAAGTCTTTAATAAACATTAAATTGATATATTTATCAATTCATCATATATTTGTGTTAAGTGCAATGGTTGGCAGATAGTAATTTCCACTATATAAGACCTGTCCTTATATTGATTTTGCCATGTTGTCATTTATTGAGAGAATGAATGAGTGAGAGAGAACAAAAAAAATGGGGGGAAAACACTGCTTTGGTAGAAAGTATTGAATTTTGTAAAAGATCATTTAAACTACACAATTCAGAAGTCTGTATGCTTACATTATTTAATTTTATATTCTTAACCATCAATAGGGCTGCTACTCTGATATATCCCATATGGAATGGACTATGGTTGACAAGCATAATAAGCAATGACAATACAATACAATAATTTTAAAATAAAGATATAGTGACAGTTTTTAAGACAGCAACTGAACTATTATTTATAATATAAGTTAATTTTAATGCAATTTTTGCAAAATGTACCTTATTGAGAATGTCAGTAAGGATGATGACAGGAATGACTTTATCCAAGAGCAGTCTTCCATTACTGTCACTGAGTCAGCACTGTTGGCAACCAGGCTGGGTCCTTCCTCTGCAATGACAAAATAAATCACATTTTTCTCTCCTAGTTTGACATCTTTTTCAATACACAGTTAATGAATGAAATTTAAAAAATGCCTTAACCCTGAAAACTATTTTCTTCTTTATATTCAGATTGTTATTTAGATTTATTGATATGTCTGTCTATCTACATTCAGGGAAGGGAAGTCAGATAGTGGCACTTGACTTTGGAAACTCAGGTCATACCTTCCCAATTTTGGGGGAGTTTTAGGGCATTAACATCCATCTTTTTTTAGGATAAGAGAATGAAATTGCAGAGAGGTGCTATTTGCCCAGAGTCACATGGTTCATAGTAAATAATAGAATTTGAATTAGAGCTTGGGTTTTGCAACTTCTAGTTCAATGAATTTCCAGTGAGTTTGGGATTTAGAAGATACTGGGACAAAAGAAAGAAGGTGTAGAAAGAGGAATACCCATAAACATATTCTACTTATTTCAGTAGAGTTTAGTCATTTATTAATCATAATGAGAAGATAATACAAGCTACTGATCTCCCCAGAAGATCATGCATACAATTTTTTGTTGTTGAAAATTTTGGGTACCAATAGTGTCAAAAATTCACTGATAGACTCATATTTTAAAATGCTCAGTTTTGAAAGAATATAGATTCATTTTAAAGAATTAATAAATAATGCCTCAAATCTCTCCACACACAGTAATTGATGTTTTGAAATGATTGTTGGAATAGGGCTACTTTCATGTGAGGAGGTTAAATTCTCAACTGCTGAGTGGAGCAGGGGGTGAGGCAGGAGAGGTCTGCTGTCCATATGGGTCACCTCCCTGGCTGGGATTGAACTTGTGCTGCAGTGGCTGCGAATGCTTCATGGTGTGGTGCTTAACCCCTCCTACCACCAGGGAGGCCCTCTGTGGTTTTTTAATTGTTATTATTATTTTTTCTTTTTTATTGATCCCTTGTATGGTTCCCCTATATTCCTCCTATAAATGAAGCCATCTATTATTGAAAATGATACCTACAGATTATGCAACTTCCCCTTTGTATTTCACGTGATGATGAGGAAAAGCTATGAACTTAAAATGCAGTATCTTTTTTTAAAAAAAAAATAAGGAAATATTATGTTCCTCTCTACAAATGACATTTGAATTTAGGTAATATTACCACAATTATTACCAAAATGTATAGACTTCACAGTTATTTGCTTGTCTAATTACAAGTAAAATTATAAGATGTATTAGTAATTTGATGTTTTAAAGTTCCTAAAACTGTACTAGAAAAAAAAGATGAGAATATTTGAGATACCTTTAATAATGCTTGTATTTTATGAATTTAAATAAGTTGCTAAAAAGAATCTAGAAATTGTTAGATAATAGAGCTATCTTTAAACATGGATAAATTAATGTTAGACATGCAATCCGCTAACTGCAAGTTGCTTATGGAGACAGTATAAAAATTTAAAGAGACATTATGTAGGTGCTATTTCTGGTTTAAGACCTCGTTTTTATTTCTCATTGGAATAGTGTGAAGCCATTTCTTATATCAGTGCTTTAAAATTGTGTAACTAAAGAATGAAATGGATATAGGAAAATCATGGTAAAAATATTTCTTCAGTATCTTTTTTGAAATGCAGTAAATTATGTATTTATTTATTTTTTATTCTCCAATGTATATAAAATATAGCTCCGGAAAAATTTGAAAAAATTTATCTCACCTGTCAATGGAGGAGTATTCTGTTCATTTTAAAGGAACTATTAGGTTCTTATGAAGAATTTGATTTCCATTAATAAATTAAGACCATTTTTCCTTGATGAAAAGATATTTTCATGTTGAGGGGAAAAGACTGAACATTCATGTATGTTATCTCATAAGTATATTCCTATAGCAGTAGAATATAGCATCAATTTTGCCCTTCCTTAGAAACAAAATCTGTAACCAGAGTTATCCATTCCCTCTAAAGAAGACCTCTAATCATGCTCTGTTTTTTTAATAGCCTGCTTTGATTTTAAGCAAACAACCTTCAAGGAATAGTCATAAAACAGATGAACTTAAAAGTGAAAATATCTGATAAAGCTTTAACTCCAGTTGTTTTCTTTCCAAAAAAGAATAGGGGGATCATGTCATGTTATAATTGTTCTTCTCAAAGCATAATATACTCAGTGCAATTACTAGCTCAGTTCAACATATGCTTATTGAGTACTTTTTATATGGCATGCACTGTATATTTGGTGCTGGGGATATCAAGATGAATAAGTTCAACATCTGTCCTCATGAACCTCATGGATGAAGGACAAATTGATTCATAAGGATATGATTTAAATATATTCAATGTTTTGAAAGATGTTCACAGAGTATGGTGAATATTAGAAGATACTAAGTGTAGCCTAGTGAGACAGGACCACTTAGTTAATCAAAGAAAACACATTATTGAACATATACAACCTGCAGGTACTGTGTCTCATGAGGAAAAGTTAATAGTGAACAGAATAGAATGTTCCTCTTGATCTTGAATTTTATTCTAATTTTGAGTGGTTTACATGAAAATGGGCTTATGTTTTGAATGAAAGATACAGATTTTATTAAAATACTTATTTTGATTCAGTAGGTCTTAGGTGGTCTTGATAGTCTACATTTCCAATAAACTCGCAGGTGATATGTGTGGGTTTTTCTGGGGTGTAGACAACACTTGGAGTGCAATGATCTTACAGAAGTAATAATGACCACACTTACATTGAGGTGTGAGAGAACAAACCACTACCACTTGCAGGCCATGAATACAAAGCAGGGTGGTAATAAAGTAAGAACATGCAAAAAAATTCTGAGAAGTTGAGGAGATAGGCAGTTTGATATGTATTTGAATTTTCCAGGTCACAGTGAAAGTTTCTTGGATAGGTGAGTGTGTGGGAGCAGAAAAGATGACGGGATGAACAGAATTTATGAAAAATTAGACAAATAGTAAGGAAGGCTTTATACTTTGAGGTGCTTGAAATAGACGAGGATGTGTGAAGGTGAGTTTACTAATTTTATCTTGGGGAAAGTGTATATCAATTGCAATTTTGACCTTTTCATATAATTAGTATCTTGAGCAGAGTGTTACATTGTGACTAGGAATGTTGGGCTTTTGGTTTGGGTTCTTTTCAGGACCAAGAGGAGGTCTAAGGTTCTACATTAAGCTCTCCTCCAATGACATGGTCAGGGTCTGGGGAGATGTAGCACCATCTGGAGTGTAGAGTCCTGTGGACCCCATTTGTATTCCTTCATGGCCACCTGGTTTCTTTCCTCAAAGTAATCAATGTTACTATTCTCTTGTATCCCTTCAGAGCTATTTTATGCATTCAAAAACTTAATGAAGACATAAAATAGTAAACCTGATCTAACAAACATAAGGAGAATATTATACTCAAACAGCTACAAAACACACACAAATTGATCAATACCAGACAATGAAATAAGTATCAACAAATTTCAAAGAATTATCTAAATTGGATCGTTATATTAAAATTCAAAAACAACAGAAAAAAGTCTACATGTTTGAAATTTAAGAAACACTGTTCTAAGTAACTATGGGTCAAAAGATCTAGCAAATCAGAAACTATTTAGAACTAAATTAAAAGAGAAATTTTACTTTCATTAAAACTTGTTGGATGCCGCTAAGGCAAGTGCTTGAGTAAGTTTTCAGCCTTAAATTGCACTTTTATTAGACAAGATTCTTGATTGGATAAGAAGAAAAATTGGAAGTAGCAAATCATTTATATTCAAAAATAAAGAAAAACTATATCCTTTAATTTTAAAAAAAGGTCATAATAATAACTTTGTAAGATAAATAAACTTTAATTCCACCAATGTGAAAATTTCTGCAGAAAATAGACAAAAAAAGGCATCTATGCCTTTATATACAGGTTTGTAAGGGGTACATAAATCATACAACCATACAATGCAGCTCTGAGTAGAATTAGATGTTGTTAAAATTCTGGCCTGTGGTCTTTATAACCTTGGTAACTTACTTAACTACTTTAAATTACACTGACCTATAAAAAAAAAGACTAATAACATTATCTTTTCCAGAATATTTTTAGAAAGAATAACAATATGTAAAATTTAGCAACCTCAAAAATAAGTTAATAAAAATATTTTTAAAAGTTAAGAAAAAAGTAAAATTAACCCAGAGAAAGTAGAAAAAAGGCAATAATAAAGAATATGAATTTAATGTAATAGAATACCAACACACAACAGGATGGTTAAGGCAATACTTGATTATTTATAAAAAAATAAATTTGATATACTTGTGGTGAATTAAAAAAAATAAAAGGCAAAAATTAGAAACAAAAAGGATGACATAGCTATAGAAACAGATTAAAATAATTATATTATAAACAGCATTTTTATATTATATTAACTATGGATATTATATGAAAAAATATATTATATAACTATAATATATAAAATACATATATTATAAACAGCATCTTTTATATTGAATTAAACAAATTCTTAGGAAAACATCAAAGAAGTAGAAAATATTAATAATCTTATTTTATATCTAATAAATTAGTTGATTCAGTCATTAAAGTTATCCTACTTAAAATGTATAGTACTGATGGTTTTACAGTTTTCAGTAATAATTCCAGCCTTACACAAACTATTTCAGAGTTTAGAGACAAGTAAATGCCAAGTCACTAAGACTCTATCATAATCTTGATATCAAACTTAACAAGGACAGTTTAAGAAAGAAAAATCTAACTCATAAACTCAAAAGAAATACTCTAAATCTAATACCTAACCAACATACATCCTTCAATGTATAAATAGAAGACAAGTGAAGAGAACGCTGTCAGAAATACATAAATGAAAAGCTATCAGGAAAGTTGATGGGTTAATACCAAAAATAAATCATGTATTTATAATTTTGACAATTCTTATTCTAACATTTTAAAGTATGTGAAGGGAACAATATCTGAAATTTTCAAATTTGTTTATTTAAATCATTATTAAGACCTTTCTTTGTATAAGGTATCCTGCGCTGGGAAATAAAAAATGTGTGCTGAGGATTCTACCATCTGTCCAAGAGGATGCAGAGAGAAGCCATGAGCTGTCTGAAACCCAGAGACCTCGAAAGAACAAACAAATATTTACCTGGGAAACTCAACAAGCCAGTTTCAGAATCAGAACTGAAACAGGGAGGGAATTTTATAGTCCAAAAATGTCTGTGGTAAGACACAATCCATGGTAAGACTGAAGGGAGCTTGAGTAGTCTGAGCCTTCTTCATTCTCAAAGCTACTAAGGTCCTCCCAGCACAAAACTATACAGTAATCCAAATTGAAAAGAAACTGCTGAGAAGAGAATTTAAGCTAACCAGGTCAGGGACAATAAGGACTAAAGAAATATAAAGTCCAGATCGTAGTGGCTGGGAAAACTAGAATGAGATCTACAGTTTGTTATAATTTTGAATACTTTACAGAAACAACCAGAAGAGGGTGGCCTAGAGACCGTAAATGGAAAAAACTATTGTAAGCCAAGTTTCCTCTAGAAAAGCTCAGAAAATCTAATTCCGTGTACAAAAGAACAGAAAAAGATAGTTCACATTCAAATTTATTATATGATACAAGAATAAGGAATAAGACTATAACTTAATTGTTTAAAATGAGCTAAAACAGAAGATAGAAAAATAAGAATAAAGGAAAATTCAGTAATGAAATGGTAGAATTCAAGAAGGGATCAAACACAAAAGAAAATATTTCAAGTATTAAGTCTAAGTAGAGGTACAGCACAAAGAAAATTAATTTAATAGGTCATGATTTATAATAAATACAAGATAAAAAGGAAGAAAAATGTAGTGATCAAAAAAAAAAAGAAGATGCCATAAGCTTGAGGCTGGATTGAGGGCAATGAAGAGTTATTCAGGTTGGTAAGATGAAAAGAGTTTTTGAGATGGATGGTGATGGTGTTTGTACAATGTGAATATACTTAATAACACTAACTTATAAATTTAAAAAGAGTTACAGTGATAAATTTTATGTTACGTGTATTTGAACCCAATAAAAAATTAAAAGGAGCAAAAAAAGTGTTTTTAAGATGGATTTTCTTTTTTAAAAATTTTATTTAATTATATGCATTTAACATCTTTGTTCATTTTTGCACAATATTTGTTTTCTCCTCTCAGGTGTAGCCCCCACCTAAAATTTCCATCACCAGTTCACCAGTGCACCATCACCATAGTCCCTTGTGCTCTTCCCTCCCATTTTGATACTTTTCCATCACCCTCCCCTGCAGAGTGTCTGCATTTATAGTTAACTCTGATTTATAGTTAACCTGTTAATTTTGATTTTTAAACATATTGTAATTACTTTTTTTCCTAATCCCTTATCTGGTTCCCCTGTATTCCTCCTATAAGTGAAACCAGCTGATATTTTCCTTTTTTCTTCTGACTTGTTTCACTGAGCATAATCCTTTCCAGGTCCATCCAAGTTGCTATAAATGGCATGAGTTTATCTTTTTTGTTTTTGTTTTAGAGATTTATCTATTTATGCATACAAGCACTGGGGTACAGGCCAGAGGTGTGGGGGGGGCGGTGAGAGGAGTCACCACAGACAGAGCGAGGAGCAGAACAGGCAGATCAACTGAAGTACACTGCTGAGGGGAGCAGTGGGCAAGGCAGGAGAGGTCTGCCTCGCCATGTGGGTCCCCTCTCTGGCCAGTAGCAGGGATCGAACTCGTGCTACAGTGGCTGCGTCTTGCTTCATAGTGCATTGCTTAACCCACTGCGCCACCAGGGAGGCCCCCGAGTTTATCTTTTTTGATTGCTGAATAGTATTCTGTTGTGCATATATACCACATCTTCTTGGTCTAGTCATCTATTTTTGTGCATTAGGTTGTTTCCATATTTTACCTATTGTAAACAGTGCTACAATAAACATAGGAGTGCAGATGTCTTTTCAAATTAATGTTTTCATGTTCTTTAGGTAGATTCCTAAGAGTGGAATTGCTGGGTCATATGGTAGCTCCATTTTTAGTAGTCTGAGGAACCACCAGACAGCTTTCTATAGAGGATGGACCAGTTTGCATTCCCACCAGCAGTGTAGGAGAGTTCATTTTTCTCCACATCCTCACCAACATTTCTTGTTGCTGTTTTGTTTGTTTTAATATATGCCATTCTCATTGGTGTAAGGTGGTAACTCACTGTGGTTTTGATTTGCATTTCCTTGATTATAAGTGATGCTGAACTTTTCTTTCTATTGGCCATTTGCATTTCCTCTTTAGAGAAATATCTGTTTAGCTCTTTGCCCATTGTTTGGACTGAATTGTTTACTTTGAGTCATGTGAACTCTGTGTAAATCTTTGTGATCAGTCCCTTATCAGCTGTATTGAGTGCAAAACTTTTCTCTTAATTAGTAGGATGTCTCTTTGTTTTGGTTAATGTCTCTTGCTGTTCAGAAGCTTTTTAGTTTGATGTAGTCCCAACTGTTTATCTTTTCCTTCACTTTCTTTTCTTTGGGGAATGAGCCTTTAAATGTTACTGAGATGTATGTTATATAGTGTGTTGCTTATATTTTCTTGTATATATCTTAGGGTTTTAGGTCTTATGTCAAATTCTTTTATTTATTTTGAGTTGGTTTTGTGCATGGTGTGAGGTAATAGTCTAGTTTTATTCTTTTGCATATAGTGGTCCTGTTTTCCCAGTACTATTTACTGAACAATCTGTCCTTGTTCCATTGCATATTTTTGCTCCTTTGACAAAGATTAGTTGTCCATATATATGTGGCTTTATTTCTGAGTTTTCTATTTGATTCCATTGGTCTGTGTGTGTTTTGTTCTAGTAACATACTGTTTAATTACTATAACTTGTAGTGTTGTTTTAAGTCTGGGAATTTATTTCCTCATTCTCATTCTCTTTAGGCAGGGGAGCTTTGGCTATTTGAGGTTTTTTGTGGCTCCATATGAATTTCATCATTTTTTCTATTCCTTTAAATAAAGTCATTGAGATTTCCCTTTTTTTTTTTTCTGTGCAAGAGGTGTTTTATTTATTATTTTTAAAAATTTATTTATTTAATTATATTTGACATCATTTGTATTCCCCAGGGAGTACCCACCACTATTCCACCCGTGCACCATCCCCTCAGTCCCTTGTGCTCTTTCTGCCCTCATCCCCATCTTTGCCCTCCTATTCTTCCCCTCCCCTGCCAAGGTCCCTTTGGTTTATCTTTGACTTTTTGGTCTTATTGAGTTTTTTGTTTGCTTTTGGTTATAATTGCCCATTTCCTTGAACTTCTTCTTCTTTTTTTTTTTTGTTGTTGTTGTAGTTGTAGTTGTTGCTCTTTCATATTCCTCCTAATAGTGAAGCCATCTGATATTTTTCTCTTGCCTTCTGACTTGTTTCAATGAGTATAATTCCTTCTAGCTCTATCCATGTTTCTATAAATGGCCCTAGTTTCTCATTTTTGATTGCTGAATAATATTCCATTGTGTATATGTACCACATCTTCTTGATCCAGTCATCTACTTTTGGGCATTTGGGTTATTTCCAGGTATTACCAATTACAAATAGTGCTGCAATAAACATAGGAGTACAGGTACTCTTTCGGATCAGTGTTTTTGTGTCCTTTGGGTAGATCCCTAGGAGCAGGATTGCCGGATCATATGGTAGTTCCATTTCCAGTAGACTGAGGAACCTCCATACAGCCTTCCATAATGATTGGATTAGCTTGCATTCCCACCAGCAGTGTACTAGGGTTCCTTTTCCTCCACATCCTCACCAGCATTTGTTGTTGATTTTTTTGATGTGTGCCATTCTTATCAGTGTAAGGTGATACCTCATTGTGGTCTTAATTTACACTTCCCTGATTATGAGGGAGGCTGACCATTTTCTCATGTGCTTGTTGGCTATGTGTATGTCCTCTTTGGAGAAGTGTCTTTTAAGTTCTTCTGCCCATTTTTTGATTGGGCTTTTTACTTTATTTTTCTTGAGTCTTATAAGTTCTTTGTATATCTTTGTGATCAGACCCTTGTCTGTTGTGTAGAGGGCAAATATTTTTTTCCCATTCAGTGGGGTTTCTTTTTGTTTTGTTTAATGTTTCCTTTGCTGTACAGAGGCTCTTTATCTTGATGTAGTCCCATCTGTTTATCTTCTCTCATTTTTATTGCTTTGGGGACTGCCACCTCGAAAGTGCTATTGAAGTGTAAGTCTTGCAGCATTTTACCTATATTTTCCTCTATATATTTTATAGTTTTGGGTCTTACATTTAGGTCTTTTATCCATTTTGAGTTGTTTTTCATACATGGTGTGAGATAGTGGTCCAGTTTCATTTTTTTTACATATGGTGGACCAGTTTTGCCAGCACTATTTATTGAATAAGCTATCTTTGCCCAATTGCAGATTCTTTGCTCCTTTGTCAAAGATCAGTTGTCCATAGTTGGGCAGTTTTACTTCTGTGCTTTCTATACGGTTCCATTGGTCTGTGTGTCTGTCTTTGTTCCAGTACCATGCTGTTTTAATTACTATTGCTTTGTAGTAGAGTTTGAAGTCTGGGAGTATGATACCTCCATTCTCCTTTTTTTTTTTTTTTTTTTGTAGAACAGCTTTGGCTAATCAGGGTTTTCTGTGTTTCCATATGAATTTCATCAATATTTGGTCTAATTCCTTAAAGAATTTCATTGAGATTTTTATTGGTATTGCGCTGAATCTGTAGATTGCTTTTGGTAGGGTGGCCATTTTGATAATGTTGATTCTTCTTATCCATGAGCAAGGGATATCTTTCCATTTCTTTGTTTCCTTCTCTATTTCTTTTAACAGTGTTTTATAATTTTCTCTATATAGGTCTTTTGCTTCCTTTGTTAGGTTTATTCCCAAGTATTTGATTTTCTTGGTTTCAATTGTAAAGGGTATATTTTTCTTGATTTCTTCTTTTTCAGACTGATTGTTTGTGTGTAGGAAGGCTACTAACTTTTGTGCATTTATTTTGTATCCTGCTACTTTACTAAACTGGTTGATTGTTTTAATTAGATTTTCTGTAGAGCCTTTAGGGTTTTTAAAGTACATTATCATATCATCTGCAAATAATGATAGTTTTACTTGCTCTTTTCCTATTTGGATTCCTTGTATGTCCTTTTCTTCTCTTATTGCTCTGGCTATGACTTCCAGTACTATATTGAATAGCAGTGGAGAGAGTGGGCATCCTTGTCTTGTTCCTGATCTGAAGGGGAATGCTTTCAGTTTTTCACCATTGAGGATTATATTTGCAGTAGGTTTGTCATATATAGCTTTTACCATGTTGAGGTATGGTCTTTGTAGTCCAAGGATTTTGAGAGTCTTTATCATGAATGGATGTTGGGCTTTGTCAAATGCCTTATCTCCATCAAATGATATGATCATATGGGTTTTGTTCTTTTTGTTGATATGTTGGATCACGTTGATTGATTTTCAGATATTGAACCATCCTTGAGCTTCTACAATAAATCTCACTTGATTGTAGTGAATTATCCTTTTTATGCATTTTTGTATTCTGTAGGCTAGAATTTTGTTAAGGATATTTGCATTTGTGTTCATTAGGGAGATTGGTCTGTAGTTCTCTTTTTTGTGTGTGTTATCTTTGTTTGGTTTTGGTATTAGTGTAATATTGGCTTCATAGAACATATTCGGTAGTATTCCTTATTTCTCGATTTCTTGAAAGAGTTTGTGTAGGATGGGAACTAGTTCCGTTCTGAATGCTTGGTAGAATTCATTTGTGAATCCATCTGGTCCTGGGCTTTTGTTTTTGGGGAGTGCTTTGATTATTTCTTTACTTGATATTGGTCTGTTTAAGTGTTCTATTTCTTCTTTGTTTAGCTTTGTATGGTTATATCTTTCTAAAAACTGGTCCATCTCTTCTAGATTGTTAAGCTTGTTAGTATATAGCTGCTGACTATTCTTTTAATCTCTTTTGAATCTGTTATAATTTCTCCTCTTTCATTTGTGATTCTGTTTATTTGTGTTTTCTCCTGTTTTTCCTTCATTAGCCTGGCTAGGGGTTTATCTATTTTGCTTACTTTTTCAAAGAATTGGCTTTGGCTTCATTAATCTTTTGGATTATTTTCTTGATTTCTAATTCATTTATTTCTGCTTTGATTTTTATGATTTCTTTTCTTCTACTGGTTTTTTGATCCTTTTGTTGCTCTTTTTCTTGATTGTTAAGGTGTGAGATTAGATTGTTTGAGTTTTTTCTTGTTTATTGATGTGGGCCTGGATTGCTATAAACTTCCCTCTTAGTACTGCTTTTGCTGCATCCCATACATTTGGAATATGTGTCCTCAGTGTCATTCAGTTCAAAGTATTTTTTAATTTCCTCTGTGATTTCCTCTATAATCCATTGTTCTTCCAGTAGTGTTGGTTTCAATCTCCATGTTGTGGGTGGGTTTCTTGTTTTCTTTTTGTGATTTATTTCTAATTTGATACCTTTGTGATTGGTGAATATAGTTGGAATGATTTTGACCTTACTGAATCTGTTGATGTTGGTATTGTGGCCCAATATATGATCAATTCTAGAGTATGTTCTGTGTGCACTTGAGAAGAAAGTGTAATCTGATTTTTTTGGTTGTAGGGCCCTATAGATGTCCATTAAGCTCATGAGTTTTAGGTCTTTATTGAAGGCTCAGGTCTCTTTGTTTATTTTTTGTCTTGTTGATCTGTCGATGGATGAGAGTGGGGTGTTCAAGTCCCCTACTATGTAGGTGCTTTCTTTAAAAGCTGATAGTAATTTATATATTTTGGTGCTCCTTCATTTGGAGCATATATGTTGATGAGTGTTATATTTTCTTGAAATACTGTGCCCTTGACCATTATATAGTGCCCTTCTTTGTCTTCTTTTACCTTTTTTATTTTGAAATCTGTCTTGTCTGATATAAGTATGGCTATTCCTACATTTCTTTTTGGTCCATTGTTTTGTAGGACTATTTTCCAGCCTTTTACTTTCAGTCTATTCTTATCTTTTGTGTTTAAATGTGTTTCCTGAAGACATCAGAAGGTTAGATTTTGTTTTTTAATCTAGCCTTCTACTCTGTGTCTTTTTATTGCTGAGTTTAGTCCATTTACATTTAAAGTTAAAATAGTTATTCTGGCACCTGTGTTTGCCATTTTGTCTTTTGCGTGATGTTTTCCCTTGTCTTGTACTGTTCCTCTTTTTCATTCTTCTAATGGTTTTGGCTTTAGAACTTGTTGTAGGATTTTTTGGACGTTTGGTCATGCTGAATTTCTGAAGTTTCTGTTTGTTTGGGAGAGTCCATATGCTTTTCTTCATATATGAAGGAAAGCTTTGCTGGATATAAAATTTGTGGTTGGCATTTGTTGACTTGAAGTTTTTTGAATATATCCTTCCACTCCCTCCTTTGGCATAGTGTGTCTTCTGAGAAATCTGATGTTAGCCTGATAGGTTTTCCTTTGTATGTTATCTGTTTCTTCACCCTTGACAACTTCATTATTTTTTCTTTGTCTTTTATTCTTGGTAGTTTTACTATTATGTGTCTAGCTGTATTTCTTTTTCTATCATAGAAGTTTGGGGTATGTCTTGTTTCTTGTATTTCTAGCCTCATTTCATCTTTTAAGCTTGGGAAATTCTCCTCTATTATCTCCTTGAATATATTATCATTTCCCTTATTGTTTTCAATTTCTGGGACTCCTATAATTCATATTATTTTTCTTGATGGAGTCTGAGAGTTCTCAAAGTGTGACCTTGTTTTTTTCCCATTGGATTTCTCTGTCTTTTTCTGCTTTGATTCTTTTTGTTTCTGAGTCTTCTATAGAACTAATTCACTCTTTCATCTCATCCAATCTGCTTCCCATATTTTTTTTTATCTTCCTGCAAGTCTTCCACTGTCTTTTTTAATGACTGGTTCTCCTTTTCCAGATCATTGATTCTTTTTAACATACTGGTCATTTTTTCAATCATGCTGGTTCTGAAATCATCCTCTGTTAAGCTGGACGTATTATATTATATTGTATTGTATTTTCCCCCTGTGGGCTTGCTTGGTTAGTTGTAGTTTTTCATCTTCCTCATGTCTGCTTTCTAATTTGTTATATTTGTTGGGACACTGTGTTGCTTGTATTGGCAGGCATCTCTTTGGGTGTTCCTTTTGGGGTATCAGAAACTGGTGGTCAACGAACAAATAAAAACACACAAAACCAGGAAGAGAGGCCTGGAGATGCTTTTATCTGCGCAGATCTCAACAGCTTCAGAATTTGTAGTGCAATAGTCTTGATCTCTTTCCACAAGTGTCGTTTATGAATACTCTTTCTGCCGTTCAAGGTGTGCTGGATTTGTGGTTGGGGAAGGAGGGAGGGGGATCAGGTAGCAAGGTTATGAAGCTTTTCTCTGTATTTTCTCCCCTTGGATGAGTCCCTCCTTTCTGTGTAGGCTGTCGGTACTGTCCATTTCATTATCCGTGTCCCAGTTCTTACAAAGACCCACTGTATAGTCTCCCTGCCATCCACTTCTTCTCAGAGCTTTCTATCCTAGCATCTCTTTGCTGCCATCTTTTTTCCCCTCCTCGTCATTGAGATTTTCATTGGTATTTTGTTGAATCTGTGAATTGCTTGTGGTAGGATGGCCATTTTAATAATGTCAATTCTTCCAATCCATGAGCAGGATATATATTTCCATTTCATGGTATATTTATTTCTTTTAACAATGTTTTATAATTTTCTTTGTATAGGTCACTCACCTTCTTTGTTAGGTTTATGCCCAGGTATTTGATTGTTTTTGTTTCAATTGTAAATGGGATAGTTTTCTTTATTTCTTCTTCAGATTGATTGTTTGCATATAGAAAGGCTACTGATTTTTGTGTGTTGATTTTGTATTCTGCTACTGAAAAAATTGATTTATTATTTTGAGTTTATAGTGTTCTCTATGAATATTATCATACCATATTAATAATGATAATTTTTTTCTTTTTTCCCTACTTGGATTCCTTGTACATCTTTCTCTTGCCTTATTGCTCTCGCTAGGACTTCCAGTATTATGTTGAAAAGTAGTGGTGAGAGTGGACATCTTTGTCTTGTTCCTGATCTTAAAGGAAAGGCTTTCAGCTTTTCACCACTGAGAATAATATTGACTGTGAATTTGTTATATGTAGCTTTTATTATGTTATGTGGCTTCTGTCCCAAGAATCTCAAGGGCCTTCATCATGAATGGATATTGAACTTTGTCACATGCTTTCTCAGCATCTATGATATCATCATATGGTTTTTATTTTTCTGTTTATTGATATGTTGGATTACATTAATTGATTTTTGGATGTTGGACCATCTTTGTGCCACTGAAATAAGTCATACTTGGTTGTGATGCATTATCCTTTTGATGCATTATTGGTTTCTGTTGGCTAGGATTTTAGCATCAGTGTTCATTAGAGAGATTGGCCTGTAGTTTTCTTTTTTTGTGCTGTCTTTATTTGGTTTTGGTATTAGTGTAATGTTGGCTTCATAGAATGTATTTGGTAGTATTTCTTCTTTTTCAGTTTTTTGAAAGAGTTTGTGTATGATAGGCATTAGTTCATTTCTGAACATTTGGTAGAATTCATTTGTGAAGCCGTGTGGTCCTGGACTTTTGTTTTTGGGAAGAGTTTTGATCTCTGTTTCAATTTCAATGTTTGTGATTATTGGGGTTGTCTGGGCTACTTGAGGTCTTTTGTGGTTCCTTATGAAGAGGGTGTTTGGCTTTTATACACCTGAAGCATTTTGATAGAGAAAATAGGAGATCAAAGGGGAAGGTGGGAAAAGTGTGAACAAGACTTGGCATATTTTAGAGAAGACATTTTAGATACATTATCTAATAAGGTCAGTCCCCGAATTTCTTTTGACATGAGACCATGCACATGGGAAGAATAATTGAGTTCTTGGGCCTAGGTAGCCTGTGAAGCAAGAGTACCACTTACAAGAATAGCAAATCCAGGTGGCAGAGCTGATTTTGAGAGGAAAACATGTTTAGTTGTTCAGAGAACTCGATGAGATACTACATGTAAACCACTTATTATATTTCTCAGAGTCAGAACTTGATATATGATAGCTATTATCACTACACACTCTAGAGTTCAGACTATAGTAATGTAAGTGCAATGCTAAGAAATGCCAGACATAATTGTATATAGAATTGTACATATTATATTTTCTAGCTTTTGTTTGCAAATTGAGTCCTTTTTCTAAAATAAAATATATTTTTAAATATTTAACTTGAATACTCATCATGATTTTAGCTATAATTAAAACAACTGGGATAATAAAATAATCAGAACACAAGAATTTCCAAGAAGCCTTAGAGAGGTAAATTTGCCAACATTCTATTACTTTTTCTCTGATTGAAAGTCTCCCTTAGAATCTTTTTCCCACCTAGAATAAAGGAAAAAGAAAATCTTGAGTCTGTGGTTCAGAAACAGTTGATGGTATTGTTAGAACAATCACATTCATTATATGCTATAAATTTGCTGAGAGCACTGGTTCATTTATAGAACCATGTAGAGGAAACTGCCCGAGGAGGTTTGGTTACATTAGAATCTTGTATATACAGTGCAATTTTTATCCGTAAAAACTACATATAATAATTTGTTGACATTTGTCTTCTTTCTGGGCTTATTCCTTCCCATTTTATTGTGGAAAGTATTGAATTAAATGCTGCATGGCATTTGAAAGGAAGCACTGTAACTCAAGTTTCATGATACTGACTCTGCAAAATTATAACA
Source organism: Galemys pyrenaicus (assembly GCA_019455555.1). Classification (NCBI taxonomy): domain Eukaryota; kingdom Metazoa; phylum Chordata; class Mammalia; order Eulipotyphla; family Talpidae; genus Galemys; species Galemys pyrenaicus. The sequence continues at coordinate 3,971,199 of JAGFMF010011771.1, read as the reverse complement.
TTCGGTGAGGAAGATGAGGAGTAAAGGAGCAGGTAATTAATACTATTTGTTTTAAGATGTTTTCATTGAGATTTTTTTTTTTAAACAGTCCATTGTCAAAGCAAACTGAGAGCCTAGGCTCACAGAATAATAGGACTGATGAATGACTTGGTAATGATGGTCTAGCACAACTGTATACTTCATAGAAGAGAATTCTGAGAAGTTATGTGACTTGTTCAAGTTTATAGAAGAGCCCAGAATTAGGACCAGAACCTGGATCCTGTTGCCTGCTTCCTTGCTACCTTCCTCATTCTCTACCTCTCTGATGCTACTGAAGGCTCATCACTGGTAACCAGGGGAGACCTCTTTAAAGCATTACAGTATTTTAGAATTGAAAGGACCTTGGAGAACATCAGCCTTAACCCTGTAAGCTATGGACTTGCTGAAGGTCAGGGATAAGGGTGAGAGAGAAGGGCATGATCCAGCTACCCTAACTGAACCCTGGGTCATTGGCATTTCTTTCCAAGTACTCCAGATCCAAAGAACTAATGATTCAGAGAGTTTCTGTCAGATGTTCTTTCCTAACATCTATGTGCTTCATGATCCACTGACTGTATTTTTCCAGGCTCAGAGGTCTCTTCTGCTGACTAGAGGAACCCAGGCAGATGACCTACACTTCTGCTGGCCTAAACATACAGCATACCTTGGTGATTCTGGATACAGGGCATGAATAGATTCCCTAGATTCCTTTCATGAACCTTTTGCTGCAACTAGATTAATCATTTCTCTTTCAAACAAGCCATGGCATTTCCTGCCTCTGAACCTTTGTATTCATGCCCTTTACCTAAAATATTCTTTGCCTCATCTTAATTTAATTATGTTCCCTTTGGAATATGAGTGCCAAGGGAGCAGACTTGTTTGCTTTGCTCACTGCTGTAGTTCTCCATTTATGAGTCCCTGGTGTGTAATAGATACTCTATTTGCTAGAAAAAATGAATCCATATGATCATAGATGTTGCTTGTTTTCCATTTTGTGAAGCCTTATTAAACCATAACAGGTCTATAACCTGTTAGCTTAATCCCATTCTTAGACTCTTTGTTCAATTTTGTTCCAGCAGAAGAGTGGACAGTGTGCCTGCTAGAGATGTAATTTGGCATTAAGTCAGTTTTGTTGCCAATCTGGTTCTGTCCTTGGGCCTTAGCTCCACTTAGTTATAACTTCCAGAGTATATCTGACTCTGATGATGAATCAAGCACCCTTCTCTGCCAGGTAGAAGTTTGGTGTGTCTTGTTTAATTTTATTTTGAAAAGATCATGCCATACCACTAGATATAATGTTCTGCTTGCCAGGCTGACATTCCTTCTGCAGTTGCCATGGACGTCATTCCCACCACTCCTCCCCTATCCCGGGGGTGGGTGACTCCAGGCCTCATCTCTCCCTGTCCTGCTCTGATTAAATTAGTTGCCTTGTGAGCCAAGTTGTTCTGTGTGGGAGCTACTCTTTTGGTACCTTAATACATTAGTGTCCATTGAGATGTTTGCCTTACTTTGCCCATGATCCAGTGTTCTCTCTCTAAAGTCCAGTCTGCTTTCTGAAAAAAGTCCTAGAAGATGTTGCCTATTTGATTTAATGATGATGCTTCTGCCTCAGGCTTACTTTCTTGGTTTTGTTTCTTGTGGAGTCACTTTTGCCACCTAGAGTTGCACTGATAGAGCTAACCATCATCCTGCATGGCCTCTGCAGTGTTTCATCATAAATAGCAGTTAGTAGAAGCCATTGGCTAGACTGGTCTTTCCTCTTGAGCTTGCCAATGTATCCCTTCCTCAATCACCTTCATGTTCAGGGGTGGTGGGTGAGTTCTTCTTCTAGTATCATGATTAAGAGCTAGTATTCTTGGTGTCTAGATGCTTGGACAACAGCTATATGATTTAGGAGAGTTACTTAATTTCAGGCCTCACTAACTTCATCTGCAAAATAGAGGAAGAATGTAAGTAATAGCAGTATTTGTCTCCCAGTGTTGTGAGAACTGAGTTAGAAGTAAATGTAGCCAGGAAGTTTCATAGTCCAGAGTTCTGGGCTCCTCTGCCTATCTTTTTTTTTTTTTTTTAAAGATTAATTTATTTATGCGTACAAGCACTGGGGTACAGTCCAGAGGTGTGGGGGTGGCGTGAGAGGATTCACCACAGAGAGCGGGAGCAGAATAGGCAGACCAACGGAAGTACACTGCTGAGGGGAGCAGCGGGCAAGGCAGGAGAGGTCTGCCGCGCCATGTGGGTCCCCTCCCTGGCCGGCAGCAGGGATCGAACTCGTGCTACAGTGGCTGCGGTTTGCTTCATAGTGCGTTGCTTAACCCACTGCGCCACCGGGGAGGCCCTCCTCTGCCTATCTTAACCTCCCTAACTATTCTAAACTATCAGTGAATAGGATAACACCAATTTTCCATACAATTCCCTTTTTTTTGAAGGTACTATTCTACAACTGTAATTTCCATGTTTTAAGCTACATCTTGCTTCTCCAGCTATAGAGTCACTTTCCTTAGGAAAAAAATCCACTTTGCATCTCCCAAGCTTAGCCCAGTGCACTGTACAGAACAGACACAAAAAGGGCTCTCTGATTGCTAGTAAATATAATGATCTCATTTACTCTAAAAATCAAGCACCACTATTCCACATACTCTGATGACATTGCTCACCCTGGAGTTCATTTCCCTTGTCGATAGTACATTGGCAAGAACAAATGCAAAGGCAGACAAAAACACTTATTAGCTATCTTAGGGATTATGCAGGTGGCAGCTGTCCTGGGACGATGTTAATGAAATTCTTAGACTCACTCACAGCAGTGGTGAGATAACAATAGTCATGCTAAAAATCTGCTTTTCTATTAGCTTAGGGAAAAAGATGGCATCTGGGACTCAGTCAGTTGGAAACTAACCACTCACTCCACAGCATTTCAGAATACTGTTTACCTTGTATAAACTGGCAGTGTCCCTATTATATCTTTACCTTGTATAAAATGGCAGTCTCCCTATTATATCTGTCCATTTAATTCAATGATAATTTTCCTGAAACCATACATGTTATCTTTATTTAATGTTGATCAGTAACAGAATGAAAGCCACAACAAGTGTCATGACTAAGTTCAGTAATGTCACAACTTTCTTGAAGAAATTTTATACAATTAGCAACTTGACACATGGAAATGTCACTTAAAACCATTTTTAAAAGTTATTCTTTTGTTATTGTTATATGACTTTAAAGGCAACTAGTATTTGTGCTCTGACATTATATCTGCAAAGAAAGGATTATAGAAGTACAATGGGATACTGAAGTTTCCAGGAAGAAGTCACAGTGAGGCTATGGAGTTGAGGAACAAGAGAGCTGAGTTTCAACTCCATCCTTCTAAGCTTTGAAAGTAGTAGCACTGTCTTTTTATCTCTTCTATAAAATAGGGGATGCAGATCTATTTTCCTATCTTGGTCTCCTTAGAAGTTTGTTGCAAAAATCACATGTGGTAATATTTGTGAACTATCTATATAAACTTAAAATGCTGAATAAGTATAAGACAAACAAGACGGTTGCCTTGGCTATGACCTCCTCCATTCCCAGTGCCTAGAATGGCGGCCTGAAGAGAACAGGCAATGGGATGTAGGGTGAGTCATGCTGGTGGTAGCCATCATTTAATTCAAGATGGGCTGATCTAAAGAAGGGTAGGACATCCTTATAGGGTAAGTTTTGCTTTTCCTTTAGATTCAGTTCAGAAATTCTAATTAGGGACTTAGAGGCTTTTGTTTCAGATCTTGGGGAAAGGATCCAAAGGAACACGGCCAGGGACAAGAGTCCTATTTGGAGATCTCTTTCTCTCAAGAGAAGAAATTGCAAGAAACAGAGAAATATATACTTGTTTTTCTCTAGATCATTCTTCTCTAGGATGTAGAGAGAAAAAATGGATTTAAAATTACAAAAGGGGGCCTCCCCTGGTGGCGCAGTGGGTTAAGCAACGCACTACGAAGCAAATCGCAGCCACTGCAGCACGAGTTCGATCCCTGCTGCCGGCCGGGGTGGGGGGGGACCCAGGGAGGGGGTACCCACATGGTGTGGCAGACCTCTCCTGCTGTGCCCGCTGCTCCCCTCAGCAGTGTACTTCCATTGATCTGCCTGTTCTGCTCCCCGCTCTCTGTGGTGAATCCTCTCACCCCCCCACACCTCTGGCCTGTACCCCAGTGCTTGTATGCATAAATAAATAAATCTTTAAAAAAAATAAATAAAATTACAAAAGGGATATTGTTTGGCATAGAGGATATAAGGTGATAAGGTGACTTTTTCTCAAGGGAAGAAAAATGTGACAGTAGAGAACAGGAGAAGAGTTTTATGTCTGCTTGAGGGTTAGCAGTAACATACCCCATTATCAACAGAGGCCTGGGTAGATTTCTGGATTTTTTTTTTGAAAGAGAGGTAATTACCTTTCTAAGGTGACTTAAGGGCATTTCTTTTCAAGGCCTCTTCAATTTCTTTTGAGTCTATAAACTTTTTGAGGGAAAATAGAAATGTATATCCACTTCAAGAATAATGTGACAAACTATCTTTTATAGTGAAGTCTTGCTTTTTAGGAGTTTTTATTCTTTAATACTGAGATTTCTGAGAGATGTGGAAAACAATTGAAATTGAAGACAATGTCATTAAAACACATTAGTAACTAATTTGTTAAGTATGTAATGTAGCTTTCCATTATGTTTGTTATTTTAAGTGTTAATTCCAAGAAATGTAACTCCAATACTATTTCCAGAAATGGTGAGAATTATGAAGAACAAAGCCATATATCTCTGATAATTTCAAAATTGAAGTGATCCAATGTCCAAAAGTAGCAATAGAATTCAAAGAAGACATAAATAACTGACCCACACAATGACTCAGAGGATCTCTAAAGAGACTTCCTTAGAGAGAGATGATTATAACACTTTTTCAAAAAAGTTCATCTTTCTTAACAGTGCTAACAACATGAAGGCTTTTATAAGTACTGTCAGTTTGTTAAACTTTGAGGGGAAAAAACCCTACTTATCCAGAGGCAAGAAACAACTCATACTAGATAGTCCATTAATCCTTGAACTAGCCCTATAAGTTAAATGGTTTATAGAGAAAGGAATTTAAAAATTTACAATCTTTGTCAAAATCTCAAAATAATTCCTGTTATTTCTCTGTTTCAAATAAAGATTCACAGGCAGATCCAAAGAGTAATGATTTTTAAATTAAAAAGTTTTATGAGCTTTTCAAATAGAAGATTAAATCTAGAGAGCTAGGCTCATTCGCTGAAGAAAGAAAAAAGCATGGAGTGGGAAGAAGATATAAAAACCAAGCAGGGGAACGGAAAAATATTTTGAGGAGAGCAACAAAAAAATTGTTTTAGAGTATGGTAAAACTATTTAATCTAAACTTTTTATTATTAAGAGAATGGCTCCCTAAGCAAATTAATAGCATAAAGAAAATTCCAGGTAGGATCCAGAACCTAATTATGAGACTAAGTCATGCTTGTCATTAACAGCTTAGTTTGCAAGCCAAAAAGTCTTACTTGATGCTTATGCATTTACAACAGAAAGTAACAATCCTACTTGACAGCACTTTAATAAATCATCAGTTGGGGTTATATGTTTATGATGATCATATCATCATATACACTGTTAGAGAGTGGGAAATAATAGAGAAAATTTAAATTGATTCCATGTCTCAATGTAAGTGTAAGAAAGGGATTTTAGGGCCTCCCTGGTGGCGCAAGGGGTGGAGTGCTGCACTGTGGGGCTTCCGCACTGTAGGGCTTCCACAGCTGCTGCGAGTTCAATCCCTGGCCAGGGAGGGGACCCACATGGTGCAGCAGATGTCTCCTGTCTCACTTGCTCAGCAGTGTATTTCAATTTATCTGCCTGTCCTACTCCCCACTCTGTATCTGGTGAATCCTTTTACCCCCTCCCCCATACTTCTGGCTTGTACCCCAGCTCTTGTATGCATAGTCTTTTTTTTTTTTTAAAAAAAAGGGATTTTAGAGAAAGGATGTTAAAGATCACAGCTAATTGATTGAAAGGTCTAGAACCATATTTTTAAAATTTCCTTTCCAGACTTCTTTTCTCTAGCTTCATGCTTTTATTAAAAACAGTTACAGAATTTCGCTCAGGTTGGGAAGAGATCCTAATATTCATCTAAGTAAGTCTTTTGGTAACATAGTCATTCATGTATATATAATGTACTGACTAAAAAGTATGCAGGTCATAAATAGACCATAAATACATCCATCAAAGTAGAGAAATGTTACCCAAATTCCAGAACACACCTAGTACCTCTTCAAGTCACCTCCCACCCCAAAATCAGATATTTATTATAGATATTTCAAGCTGAGAAAATGAGAAAACCAAGGTCCATGTTGGATAAACAATTTACCCAAAAGAAATTAGTGAGGGCATGAAACATAATCATGTGCCACCTACTTCATTACTTTTTCACTAATTTAATTCCGTTATTTAGTTAACAATATAAAGCTCAGCATTGACATGAAAAACAAAGCCAACAAATGCAAAAGTAGACAAACGTGACTACATCAAACAAAAGTTTCTGCACAGGTAAGAAAACCACTGCAAGATGAAAGTGCAAATGATTGAATGAGAACAAATATTTGCAAATCATTTATCTGGTAAGAGGTTATATTAAAAATATATAAAGATTTTGTATAACTCAATATCCAAAAAATTCACATAATCCAATCAAAAGTGGGTAGACATAAAGAAGTCATAAAGATGACCAATATGTACATGAAAAGATATTCAACATCAGGTAAATGTAAATCAAAACCACAATAAGCTATCACACACATTTGTGAAAAGACAAAGTATAATAAGTGCTGGTGAAGATGTAGATAAAGGATGATCCTTGAGAATTGTTGGTGGGAATGTAAATTGGTGCATTTACTATGAAACAGGAAGAAGTTTCCTCAAAAATGTAAAAATGCAACTACCATATGATCCAGTAGTTTCACTGCCAGGTATTTCTCTGAAGAAAATGAAATCACTACATCAAAAAGATATCTGTACCCCACATTCAATGCAACATTATGTACAATAGCCAACACATATATACACACAAAGTATTCATTGATGTATAAAGAAAATGGATGATATAGTGTCTCTACACACACACACACACACACATATATGCACACATGGAATATAACTCAGTCATTAAAAATGAAGGAAATCCTGCCATTTATGACAATATGAATGAAACTTGAGGGCGTTATGCTAAATAAGTCAGAGAAGACAAATATTATATGACAACTTACTGAATATAAAACACCAAACTATATAACTTTCTATATAATTATAATTATACTTCTTATGCTTATTATCCACTTCTTATGTCTATGATCCATTGATCCATTTCCAGTTAAGTTTTATGTATGGTGAAATTTATGAATTGAGGCTAATTTTTCATATGGATATGGTTATTCGGCATAATTCCCCTGGCTTAGGAAAGAATGTGGCATTTTCCAGGAAAAGAAAGATCAGTATGGCCTGAATATAGCGAGAGGAAGAGAGTACTGTGTAATGATGTTGGAGAAAATGGTAGCTGCTGAACTTTATGAGATCTTAGGCCTTGTAAGGTGTGGGGCCTCAATAAGACACTTGGATTTTATTTTGAAATAATTGCTTTCTTCTATATTTTAATAAGATAATTCTTCATCTGTTTGAGCCAATCTAGTGAAATCACTCTGATGGAGGTTACTACTAAACTCTACAAAAGTAAGTAATTTGAGTCTGATGTAGTTTTATTATTTATTGGGGCAAAATTTGACTCATGGTTCAGCAGGTCTTAAATTGCCAATCTCACAATTGCTCCTTCTCCCTCCCCTTCTTTGGAAGAGAAGAGCTATTGCACTTTTTTTGATGCTAGCTTATATGCTGCTACTGCCAGAAATTTTTTTCAAGTATATTAAAATGCTACCTAGTGCTTTATATTCTCTTAGCTTCTCTTCCTTTCTCTATTTCCTTATTGCCAAGGTAAATACTTGCTAATGCAAATAGCAAAAATCCGAAGACTTTTTTAGTTATTAGAGATTGTACCCCCTTGGTGTTTATTATCCATTTAATTTGAAGCATAAATTAACTAAGCACGAGGAATCCAAGATAATATTATAAAAACTATAATCCAGGGTGATCTATCATTGAGTTTAAAATGGTTATGTTGAAAAAATAGATCTTGATATAGTAAAACTTTCTTTTATATTTGATTATGATATAAGAGCAATTGTAGAGACTGATAATAAAATGGATTTGTTTTGGCAATTTTTTTTGATGGATGGTCAACTGGTTAAATTATATCTAGACTATCTTTTCAGTTCAATTCCACATGGCTCTTTACTTAAATATATAATTTGTGCTTAAACAATAGTAGTTTATAGTAGATGCTTTAACTTTCAGAACATTAAATATGCTAAAATAAGAGATTAATAAATGAAGGTTAAATCTAGTTATATAAATAGGTTATTTTCTTCCATTGAATTAATTCTATATGATTATCACTTGCTTGATTAGTTCTACAGATAAATTTCAAGTATTTCATCATAACTGTAATTTATCTAACATTATGAGCATGCTGACTAGCAGGATAGACACATTATTAAATAAAATATTGGTGCTTCCCTTACTAATCTTGAAATTCCTTAATTTTACTTGCTTGATGTTACCTACATCTTAACCCGGATTTCATTTTAAAGATCACTTTTAGACTTTTAAATATAGAATTTACCACCATACATACTCTTGCCAGTAGGTTGCACATGTGCAAGCCACTGCCACCACAGCTAGCATCCACGCTACAATAATGCACCTCCTACAGCCTAGCAACCTACCTGCAGACCATGTTTCCAGCTGCTGTCTTCATGACATAGATACTGCTCCCAGCACTGTATACTACTGCAATTTAGCAATGTAGTACACCACCTATATGTACTGGTGTATATATTACAGCTACTCTAGGCGGCAACACATGAAGACTGTACCCATAGTATCACACGTTAAGGCAGGGTGAGACCAAATGTAATCAACACATCACTGCTTGGAACAGTCAACAACCCTACCTAGAGTACTTCCCTGTCACAGCAGGTAGGTGGGTGCAACCTACAATGGGTATACACCTTAGATAACTAATTTGGGAAGCTGGGGGTGGGGGCTGAGAGAGGATGGTACTCCTGGATAAAAAGCAGTATCACCTACATAAGAACAACCCTTCAGCACTATAACAGGTAGTAGTGTTGCCTGAAACATAAAAGTAAACACAAAGAACTTGGAAAACAGGGGAGCAAAACAAAACTTAGGAAACAGAGATAGCCAAACTACTTGAGGAAGAATTCAAAGGTAATGAATGGTTATAACAATACAAAAAAATGGATGAACTAGAACACTTAAGGAAAATTAAAACAGAAGTCTAGAGCTGAAGAATACAAGACTAACTGAAGAATATAATAAAGAGGAATGAAAGCAGAGGAGCAAATAAGCGAGTTGGCTGACAAAGCAATAGAACTCACCCAAACAGAGCAGCAAAAACAAGATAGAATTAAAAAGTGAAGCTAACCTAACAGACCTCTGGGGAAACATCACAACGGGACAATATTCACTTTAAAGGGGTTCCAGAATAAGAAGAAAGGATCAGAAACAATATTTCTGGAACCACCACAAAACTCCCTAATCTGGGGAAGAAAGAAGCCCAGAGAATTCCCAATAAGTGGGACTCAAAGAGAAAAATAGCAATTCATTATAATTAAAATACCAAAAATTAAAGATAGAAAAGGGTCTTAAAAGTAAGGAGAAATACAGTGTATCATATATAAGGGAAACCCCAAAGACTATGAGCATATTTTTCAACAGAAGCCTCATAGGCCAGAAGAAAGTTGTATAACAAAATCAAAGTATTGGGGTGGGGGTACAAGAAAAAACATTCACCAAATAATTTGACACCTGGTAAGTTGTTATTAAGATCTGAGAGAGAAACAAGAGCTTGAGAAGCAAAGGCTAAAATTGTTCATCACTAGTAAACCAGCATTGCAAGAAATGCTAAAGGGACTCATCTAAACTGAAAGGAAAAGCAGTAAGTAAAAGTAAGAAAACATACAGAAGAAAAAAAAAATCTCACTATAAAAGATATATTCACAATAAAAGTCACCTATAAGTGGACTTAGGATTAAAAGATGAGTGTGGTAAAATTAATTGAAGCAACAATTGGTCAAGGATGTAATATTACATAAAATTTAGACAAAAATATAAATTATATAATATTTAGGGGTATGAAAATGTGGTTTCAGAATGTGTTCATATATAAGTACTGTAGCTTAATGCTGATCTACATTTGACCTTGGAGCTGATCTTCAAGGTAACCACAAAGCAAAACCTATAGTAAAACACACACACACAAATATGAAAAGATGATCAGATATTAATGGAAGAGGAAAACAGAAGAGAGGAAGAGAGAACCATGACATAATTAGAAATCAACTAGCAAAGTATGAATGAATACCTACATAGCAATTGACACCTTATAAATATAAATATATGTATAATTATAAATAAAAATGGATTAAACTCTCCAAACAAAAGACAAGAGTGGATGAATGGATTAAAAACAAGACCCAAATATACTGCCAACAAGAAATTCCTTTCAGGGATAAGGACATTTATAGACTGAAAGTGAAGGGATAGAAAAAAATATTCTATACAAATGGAGATAAAAAAGAAAGATGGTACTGCTCTACTCACATAACAACAAGGACTTTAAAACACAGTAATGAAAAACAAAGATGAACATCATATAATGATAAAGAAGTCAATGCATCAAGAAGATAAAATAATACTTATATATGCCCCCAACAAGAGAACCAAAATATATATAAACCATATATATACAAGCTTTAAGAGAGAAATTGATAACATAATAATAATAAGGGATTTTATCACTTCACTTACTTGGTACAGTCAAGACAGAAAATCAATAAGGAAACAGTGTTAAATGATACATTAGACAAAATGAATATAAGTAGAGAACATTCCAGTTAAAAGCAGCAGAATATAAATTCCTCTCAAATATACATGGAACATGCTCAAAGATAAATCATGTGTTGGGAAACAAAACTCAGTCAATTTTAGAAGATTTGGGCCTTAAGAAAATTGGGGGCCTTCCCAGTGGCATAAGGGGTTAAGCACTGTACTGTGAAGCATCAGCAGCCACTGCAGCAAGAGTTTGATCCCTGGCCAGGGAAGTGACACACGTGACACAGCAGACCTCTGCTTTCTCGCCTGCTGCTCCCCTCAGCAGTGTATTTCAATAGGTCTGCCTGTACTATTCCCCACTCTGCATCTCTGCATCTCTCTCACCATCCTGCATCTCTGGCCTGTACCCCAGTTCTTGTATGCACAAATAAATAAATCTTTAAAAAAATTTAGTAAGATTGAAGTCAAATAAACAGTTTAACCTTAAAACTAAAGGAACTAGAAAAGAAGAATAAGTTAAGCCCAAAGTCAGTAGAAGGAAGAAAATAAAAATCAGAGCAGAAATGATGAAGAAAAAAATTAATAAAACAAAGTGCTTTTTTAAAAAAGACAAATTAATATAATTCACAAACCTTTGACTAGACTCAAAGAAAAGCGAGAAAAGGCTTAAGTAAAACCAGAAATGGAAGAGAAAACATGGACAAAGTAATACAAAGGATCACAAGAGACTGTCACAAACATCTGTTTGCCAACTAATTGGACAACCTAAAAAAAAAAACAGATAAAACTCCTTGAATCATAAAATCTCCTGACTGAATCAAGAAGAAACAGAAAATTTGAATAGATTGATCACAAATAAGGAATTGAAACAATGATCAAGAAACAATCCAGATGGGCTTCACTTGTGAATTCTTCCAAATATTCAAAGAAGTCTAACACCCATCCCTCTTAAACTCTTCCAAAAATCTGAAAGGAGGGGCACTTCCTAACTCCCTTTATGCTGATGTGAAGGAAATCCTGCCATTGTGACATTACTGGACTGTAAGGGCATTGTGGTAAGTGAAATGAGTCAGAGAAAAACAAATATATTTTATGTCATGTGGGACCTAAAAAACAAAACAAAATCTTATAGATAAATAAAACATATTGGTGGTTGACAGAAGAGGGGAGTAGGTGATATGAGTGAGTAAAGGTGGTCAAACGTATATACTTTCAGTTATAAAACAAATAAGTACTGGGGATGTAATGTATAGCATGGTGATCATAGTCACACTATATTGTACATTTGAAAGCTGCTAAGAAATAGGCTTAAAAGTTCTCATCAAACAGAAAAATTATGTGTGGTGTAGATATTAGATTTATTGTGGTGATAATATCACAATGTATGCAATATTGACTCAAATTGTACATCTGAAATTAATGTTATATCAGTTGTATCTTGATAAAAAAAAAAAAAAACTGAGAAAATTCCCAGATTCTGGAGGTATAACTCTTGTTCTAATGGAAGATGTTTTGTAAAACCAGTAAGTCACAGAAATTACATACTGAAATATAAATTATAGCTAACATTGTAGGCATTCACTATGATTTAATCATATGTATAATTATACATTATATACAATAATTATATATATAATGTATATATTTATATTATATATTTTAATGTGTCCATATATGAAATAGACACACATACATATTTATATGGAATATTTAAATTAATTCCTAACACCCCCATTAGGTAAGTCCTATGTAAATTGTTGCTGCAGATGAGACAAAGAGGTAACAGGGAGATTGAAACAGGTGTTCAAGGTCGTCAAGTAGTATTTAAATGTAATAATTTAAAATCAAGAATCTATACTGCTTCTTAAACATTATACCCATGCTATTAAAAAAAAAGTGCCAGGCCAGGCCGAGTTGGACACTGGAAGGGAATATCATGTTGAACAGAAAGATAGTTCTTGGCTTTATCTTGAAATGAGGAGACAGATATTTAACAAGTGGTCACCACTACCCTAGAGAACTTACCATTCTCAAACATTTGATTTTTTATGAAGTCCTGCTTTTCCTTAACCCATCTTCTGCCAGGTAGGTCTCTATGACTACAGATTTTTCCCAAATGTCCCCCAGAAGTATTGATTTTGCCCTCCTTTCTGAGATTACTGTACTCTCCTTTTTCACCTCTCAATTGCAATTGCTAGTTCATCTTTCTGCCCCTATCCCTGAGTTCCTTCAAAATAGGGACCACTTTCTATCTCTCCACTGTCATGGCACATAATAGATGCTGAAAAGCTGTGCTGACATATTTGGAAGGTGTAGTACCGAGGTAATTATACAGACAATACAAGATTAAAATGAAGGCAATGCACAAAGTCTTTTGCTTCAAAAATTAAAATATTAACCGGAAAAAAATTATATTGAAGTAGGAAATAAACAATGAAACCACGGAACTACAAACGTCTTCTAGTTGTACCCCCGAAAACACTTTTTTATCTTGAATCCATTCCATGTTTAGAGTTTTCTTTGTCAAGATATTGACTTTCCTCTGTGCATGGAACTTACTTTACAATCAAAATAAGTAGTTAAATTTAACAACGACTTGGAAATTACGATGAAAACATTCTGCATACAAGGCCAACTTCTCTATATTTGATTCATGCAAAATATTTTCATTATTGACCAGCTGCTTAGAAAAACAAGTTTCCTCCATAAGTATATTAGTAAGAAAACACCAGTATTTCTTAAGCTTGTGTTTTCCTTGAGTAATATAAAAGAAATTCACTTTCAGTTACTTTATATGTATAAATACCGCGACCTTATTGTTTTACTGCAAATTTGATTACCACTTTGGATCATGTGCTATGTTGGTACAATGTTTTTGTTTTTTTCAAATTACTCCCAAGGATTAAGTCTTACTGAATCTAATTCCAGAAAATCTATTAAATACTTACACTGAAAAATCGCTAATAAAAAAATCAGTTTTATTATTTATGTTCACTTGCATGCAATAGCAACTTGAAATTGAGATGACAGCCTTAGTATTGAATGCATTTGGTCAGACCATAATACAAATGTTACACTCTCTGTTGTCTTGTGACAATTTTTTTTCGAGGTTTCCTATACCAAAATAATCTTCAGTCACATACACATTGAAGAAGAGAGTGAATCACATAATCATAAAAACACAAATGAATGTAGTTTTCCATTATCCCACCAGTAACTGGAATCTGGCTTTTGCCCTTAGACTTACTCTCATAAAGGCATATCCAATTCTTATCACCAGAATCTCTCTGCTTTTATTAGACCACCTCATCAAAACAGAGAGAAAGACAGCAATTTGCTATATGTAATTCAAAAGAATTTCTCTGGACTTCTTTGAGGTAATATTAGAAAGTTCCCTTGATTTCTACCTTAAAAGAAAATTGGATCTTAAATTTAACTCCACAGAAACACATCTGTTGGAGTATCACAAATAAAGCAGGTTTCCTGCCTGGGGACATTGGACTTACTATACTATGGAAAATGGAACACCACTAGATTTTTCTGTCTCAAAAATTGCCCTAAGAAGGATGTCCAATATTTCCACTATTTTCCATGTTGAATTGGGAGTGCTGAACAATACATTCAGACACAACAAAAGTAGTAGAGGTATGGGAATTAGGAAAAATAAAGAATTAAAACTATTGCTATTTATAACTGATGGGATAATATTCTTGAAAAACCTAAGACAATAATAAAATTAACATATATACAAATGGGGAACACCATTATATCCAAATAATCAACGTTAGCATTACCAGTAGTGGGACAAATCAAAATTCTATTTATGTCTTGATGTAAAACAGTGGGAAGTATGCTTATACAATAATCTTGCCAAAGATGTTTAAAATGAATTAAGTTATGAAGAAATAATCAAGTTGATGTTTGGGACACTATATGTAAGACAATTGGCCTGAGCTTTTATAAAAATAGTCTGTGTCATAAAAGGCAACAAAATTATGAGGGGGAATCTTTTTCCTCTTTATTAAGATAACATTAGTTTACAACACTTCTTATGACTTAGGGGAATAGGTTCCCACTTCCTCAGATGTATGTTACCTTCCCACCCACCATCTAAGCGCCTATAACTTTGCCCTAGATCATTTATTCCCACTTCCATCCTCCTTTCTTGTCTACAACCTCAATTCTTCAGTTATATTTCTGAAGTTTATTTTGGATTAGTTTTGTCAGTTCCTGTAAGTGTGTGTTATTGTTGTTTTTCTATATGCCACATGAGTGAAATAGTCTTTGGTATTTTTGTCTTTTTCTTTCTGACTTATTTCACTTAGCATAGTTGAGTGGGGGATATTTTGGATTGAAAGAAATGATGGAGAAATAAATACTACTGCACTGAGTAAATCTTGATTATATTCTGGAAAAAATAAAATAGTTGTTAAATATTTTGAAATAGGGATTTCAGTATTGGTGGTATCACTATATTGGTATGAACTTCTTTGTGATTGCTAATTTTATGGTATTGTGGCTATGACATGATATTGTGGTTCTGCAAAAAATGCCTTTCTCTTTAGAAGAGATACGCTAATCAGTGCTGAAGCTTCATGATGTTAGCAACCTATTCTCAAAGTGCTCTGCTAGAATAGGGATGGTGGAGAAAGAGAAGGGAATACATAGCAATAGGAAAGAGTACATATGGTAAAATATTAATTGGTGACCCTAGGTGAACATTTCTTGTTGCTTTAACTTTTTTTTAAATTAAGAATTAACAAATCACACTGCAAACTATTATTTTTTAGCATGTTTCTACTTTGTTAAGCATCCTAAAACAATTTCACATAATTTTTTAGCTAATATATATCAACTTTTTTCTTAGAGGCTATGATTAGATTGGTCCCATTCCAAGTTACAGGAGTGGTGATATATTTTCATTTTTTTCTTCAACCCTTCATCCACAGCAACAGCATCTTTAACCTTAAATATTTAGTTATAGCTAAGGTGGAAAAACTGTGTAACAGAATTTCCTTAAAATCATAAAGTCTTCATTTGTTCGCAAGCCTCTTGAAACCTTTTACATTTTTTAAATTTAATATATATTTTACATCATTCTTTCTTTTTGTAGAATTCATGCTTTCTTCTCTCAGGTGTAGTCCCTATAAAATTCCCACTACCAATTCACCAGTGCAACACCATAGACCCCTTTGCTCTTCCTTCTACTGTTTTGATCCCTCTCCTTCTCCCTCTCCTGTATAGTGTCTCTGATTAATAGTTGCCTGTCAATTTTGTTTTTACATTTATTATAACTATTTTCCTGATCTCTTCTTTGATCCCCTTATATTCCTCCTATAAGTGAAACCATCCAATATTATTCTTTTTCTTTCTGGCTTATTTCATTAAGCATAATCCCAACCTAAATGCTCAAAAATAGATGACCGGATCAAGAAGATGTGGTATATCTACACAATGGAATACTACTTGGCAACCAAAAAAAATAAACTCATGCCATTTTCAGCAACATGGATGGAGCTGGAAAGGATTAAGCTTTTACCTTTTCAAGAACACTGTAAGAATCAATTTTGATCACCTTTCTTGTGAGAAATTCAACAAAATGCAAAGCATCATTACCTTAGAAAAGAATGATTTCTATTCTGTTAAAGCTCAGAACTTCCATTTTTTGTAAATGAGATAGTCCCAAGGTATGGGTAGGGGGGGACTGAGGAGAAAGAATCTTCTATTCTCCTTTTTAACTTATGTCTTTTGCCAGTGTCGTGCCTAATTAGAATGTCCATCCAGGTTAGTGGAGCTATGTGGTTACTAAGGGAACCCAGGCTTTCTTGAGACTAAAGTTTATATGATTTTTGTGAACCATTTCAGGAAAATAATTATGAATAGAAAATCAAGTTCAAATATAAATGAGAAATAAGTCACATTTAAACATAACTTTTAAGAGTTAATACCAAAAACAGAAAAATCCCAAGAAATCATAAATATATATAATCAACTGATGCCTTTTTATTTCTTGACTATGACTTTGGTCATCTTTTTGTGAACCATCAATTTTATAATATTTTTATAGAGGCAGGGAGAGGCGGGTGTTTGAGTCTTTCCCTAAGCACTACTGATCGAAATTTATAGAATTTAGTGGGTTTTTTGTTTTGTTTTGTTTTTTTCATTAATATAAAATATTTTTAAAAAATTTACATATACTTGCCATCAATTGTAATCCCCATGTATTCCCCATCACCATCTCACCAGTGCACCATCACCTCAGTCCCTCGTGCTCCCCTCTACCCTCAACCCTCCCTCTCCCCTCCTCACCAAGTGTCCCCAGTCTGTCCTTGTTTTTCTGACTTTCTGCTTCCACATTTTGTTATCGGTAATGTCATGAAGTTTTAGGATTATCAAATTTGGAAAAATCTCTACCAGCTTTATTTTACATGTGAATCTTATTGTTTCAGGTCATTATCTTACATTTTAAATAGGAGAGAACTTCAGGTTTGATTGAGAAGTAATATAAGTCAAATCCTCACTCACAATTTTATGCATCTGATATTAGAAGAATTTTCCACATATTAATTTATGTTTCTTGATATTTCAAACCTCATTTATCCTTCACTGACCAAATAATTCTAGGATGTGGAATTGCGGGGCACCTTTGTGTAACATGATGGATGCATTGTCACAGGAAATGGTAGTTTTTCTGGAAGCAAATGTTAGGCAGGATAACTAACAGTGATTTCATTATGCATGTAGTTGACTATGAACCACATAAATATATTTCCCTGAACCCAACATTCTCCACAGCTGCTGTAGGCACTCCCACCAGGAGGAATATGATGGATGAGAAGTTGCAATCAAAAAAGACAAAAGCCTCAACTGGTTGCAATAAAAATGTGTTACTTTTGCAAATTTTCCCAAGACATAACTGTATGAACATGTTACTAGGGATTAATTTTCATTAGTTTCATGATAAAGCCATTTCTGGTCATCACAATAAACAAAGTTGTCCTTTTCCAAGGCTTTAATAAAAATCTGGTGAGGAGTCAGGAATACAGGGATCATACTTTGTGGCCCTTTCCATCTATCTCATGCCATGTGCATAAGAGTAGGAAAATATATTTTATCTCTTCTACTAGTACATATTTATTTATGTTTGCCCACAAACAGAGATGGAGATGAATGGCATTAGCAAACGTAAATTCTTTTTTTGCTGGTGCATAGTGGTTATATGGCTTAAAAGAACATTGTTCAGAAATTCTTAATTACAGAATTACTTAGATATCTCATAATTATACAGAAAAAATTCAAAGAATATTTTCAAAAGTAAGAAAAACTTAGCATTTGACTGACAGTTTACTAGATGGAAGAGATTATAATCTCAAAGGAAAATAGGAAGAATAAATATAATGCTCACAAAGGCAACAATATTAGTCTAACACTACAAAGCTCAACAGAAAAATTGGTAAAAATTAAGAACAAACACTACCCCATGCATTTCCCCCTTCTCCAGGGGAGGGAATTATTTATGGAGAATAGAAAATCTAATGGGATATTTCTTTTATGAAGTAGGTAACAGATGATTGTTTATTGGAGTGTGAAAAACAGATTCATTTGGATAAAAATTTAAAAAATTAATCAGATAACAAAATTACAAGTGTAGGGGTCTTCTTGGTGGCGCAATGGGTTAAGCAACATACTATGAAGCAAACTGCAGACACTGCAGCACTAGTTTAATCCCTGCCGCTGGCTGGGGAGGTGCAGCAGACCTCTCCTGCCTCACCCACTGCTCCCTCAGTAGTGTATTTCAGTCAATCTGCCTGTTCTGGTACCCACTCTGTCTCTGGTGGATCCTCTCACAGCCCACACCTCTGGCCTGAACCCCAGTGCTTGTATGCATAAATAAATAAATCTTTAAAAAAAATTACAAGTGTAGAATAATTTTCTCTTTCTCTTGCAAATTTTTATGGGCAGGAATTAGGAAGGCATTGGAATTAGAGAAGACAATACGCATTGTATCTTAAAAATCATAATTTCCAGCATAAAGAAGAGATTAACTATTTGGTAATATAGACAATGAAAATATTCTTATCTTTTAAAATATAGTCAATGCGTATATTGCTTTTTACCTATGCATTTAAAATGATTGACACACATATCTCTTAGAGCATATCACATGCAATACTACAACTTATTCTTACATTACAGTAGCCTGAAGAAACAGATAATGGCCAATATGTTTTAATGGCAGATAATGTTTTAGTTGTCATGTATAGAGTCTAGTAAACAATCCTTTTTTTAATGCAGAGGAATATTTATGAATGTGAGAGAGCTTTCAGAACAATAGCTTGAGAATATGAAAGCTTATGTTTTATTTCTATCCCTGACACCAATTAGCTTTGTTCACTTCAGAAAAATTACTTAAAATAACCTCATTTTCACATATATATAATGAGGGTTGGAGTATATAATATGTAAAATTTCTTTAAACTGCAATATTCTATGACTCTGTTGTGTGTCACCAAATATTAGTATTTTATTCAGGAAAATGGATGAAACATAATTTAGGCTACTGAAAAAAACAATAAAAGAAAAGTGATTAAGACCAAAAGTAATATAGACCAGAAACAAGAGCTGTCTAGGGTATGGAGGACAAGGAATCCTTATGCACATAAGGTTGGTGGGGTGCACATAAATACCACCTGCCTTTTTAGAAAACAGTATGAAGTTTTCTCAAAATATTAAAAATAGATCTACCATATGAAATAACATTTTTATTCTTAGGTAGTTATATTACTGGGTGCAAAATTGTTTTGTTATTTTGGGAATTGTTTTTGTAACATACCATATAAAATACACTGAGTTTCTTAAAACTTTATGTTCAAATTTTATTAACTAGTATATAGCCGAATTTATGTTATTGTTATTCCAAATGATGATCTCTGTCTTTTAACAGATGAGTTTTTTCTGTTTATATGCATGCCGGTATCTTAATATTTGGCATTATTACTACCACCTCCTTTTGTGTTTTCTGTTTACCATACATGTTCTTTGATTTTTTTCCTCTTCTTTCTTACCTCCTGTGGGGCTGACAAAGCATTATGTATTTTCTGATTTTCTTCATTTCTATCTTGTTCTTCTCACTCCTTTTGATGCCATCAGTACTTTGAAAGAGATCAAGATTATTTCTATATCTATATTAGTGACCTGTTTATCTTTTCTTCTCTATATGTTGCAAATATACAGAAATAATCATATTTATATACATAAGTATACATTATAGTAAATTTTCACACAGAAAAACAAGTCTGTGCACCAACAACTCTACCAAGAAGTTGAAGATTACAGGCATCCCAAGGTATCCTCTATGCCTTCTTCTGTGTCTCCCCTTCCCTTTTATTCCTCATTGAAGAATACATTTGCTGGTTTTGAACTTTGTGTTAATGGTATAACAACACATGGACTCTTACACCCTACCGATAGGGAAAAAATTTTTGCACTCCACACAACTGATAAGGGACTGATCACAAAGATATACAAAGAACTCACAAGACTCAAGATAAACAAACAATCCAGTCAAAAAAATGGGCAGAACTTAAAAGATATTTCTCCAAAGAGGACATGCAAATGGCCAATAGGCACATGAGAAAAATGCTCAACATCCCTCATAGTCAGGGAAATCCAAATTAAAACCACAATGAGATACCACCTTACACCAGTGAGAATGGCACATATCAAAAAAACCAACAAGAACAAATGTTGGTGAGGATGTGGAGAAAAAGGAACTCTGTTACACTGCTGGTGGGAATGCAAGTTAATCCAACCTCTATGGAAAGTCATATGGGTGTTCCTCAGTCTACCAAAAATAAAGCTACCATATGACCCAGCAATTCACTCCTAGGGATCTACCCAAAGACACAAAAATACCAATCCAAAATAATACCTGTGCCCCTGTTTATTGCTGCACTATTTATATTGGTAAGACTTAGAAACAACCCAAATGCCCCAAAATAGATGACTGGATCAAGAAGATATGATATATATACACAATGGAATACTATTCAGCAATCAAAAAAGATAAACTAGAGTCATTTGTAGAAATATGGATGGAGCTAGAAGGAATTATGCTCAGTGAAATAAGTAGGAAGGCAAGAGAAAAATATCGGATGGTTTCACTTTTAGGAGGTATATAAAGGAACACAAAAAGAGCCCAAGGAATAGAACAATAACAATAAAAAAACCCACACAACACAACAAGAACAAAAAGACAAAGACAAATCAGAAGCACTTTGTAGGGGCTGGGGGAGAGGGAGTGGGATGAAGGCAGAAAGAACGCAAGGGGATGAGGTGATGGTGCACTGGTGAAATGGTGGTAGGAATTCCATGGGGACTACATTTGATGTCAAATATGTATTAATTAATTATAAAAAATATGGAGGCTTTATGACTGACTCCTATGACCAAATGTTATGTTGTTAGACTTATCTATGTTGTTGGGTATACTAGTGACTCATTTATTTTACTGTCAGAGGAAACCAGTATATGAATACACCATAGTAACAATAATCAAAGTGCATGGCATTTAAAGCAGACACACACATTAATGGGATGTAGTGGAGGGCCAAGAAACAAGCCCAACATATGTGAAAAACTAATTTAGGTCAAAAGAGCCAAAAGCAAACACTGGAGCAAGAAAAGCATCTTCAATAAATGTAACAGGAAAAATTGTTGTCCAATAATTAATTTAAATACTGACCCTTTTTATTTAACTTAGCCATCTTCCCCTTCCTTATTCCTTTCTAGTAATCACAAATTTGGTCTTATTTCTAAACGTTTATTTTTGTTTTTATTTAATTCACTTATTTGGAGTCTCTATATACCACATTTATGAGTGAAATCATATAATGTTTGTCTTTCTCCATCTGACTTACTTCATTAGGAAGATTATTCTCTAGGTCAATCCATGTTGTTGCATGGGGCCTTAAGTTAAAGAATTCTTTAATTTACAAAGGAGAAAAGACTGCATGTAATACCGGAAACCACATACTACATAAAAGAAAACAGACTATGTACTCCTTGACATCAACCTTACAGAAGCCTTTTGGCACTCAACTCCAGGGACAAGGGAATAAAAATCAAAAATAAATGGGACTGTGTCAAACTATGAAGCTTCTGCTCAGGGGAAGAAACTATCATCAAAATGAAAGTCACCCTACTAATAAGATACTTGCAAATCATATGTCTGACAAGGGGCTAATATCCAAACTATATAAAGAACTCACAAATTTCAGCAACAAAACCAAACAACCTGTTTTTTTAAAAGATAAACAGAGAATCTGAATAGCCAGTTCTCCAAAAAGACATTCAGATGGCCAACAGGCATATAAAAAGATATTCATAATCTCTTCTAATAAGGTTAAAAACTTAACAAAACTTCCTGGAAGAAAAACTATTATTCAAAATACAGGAAGCAAGTGTTGGAGAGGATGTGGAGAGGGAAGAACACTTCATATACTTAGTAGAAATATAACTGGTGTAGCCATTATGGAAAATGCATGGAGATTCCTCAAAGAAAAAAAAATGAAAGTAGAAATTCCATACAGTTTAGTTGTCCTGTAGGAGAGATATTGCTTGACAACGGACTGGAGATGCCTCCCCAGTCTTAGAGTTTAGCCTAAGTGCAATTAACATGCCAATGCAGGCACAGTTAAAAAGTCAGATTCATGGCTCAGTCTCAGCACTGCTAAACAGAGCTGCAGGTAACAGGTCAGGCTGGTCTGTGCCCCTGGAAAATTACCTCTTTGCAAAACTCCCCCTTTCCTCTGGGAACTAGCCTTCAATGGTTTGTATGTTTTTTTACCCATGTAGCAACGTAGAGATAGTAAATTATAAAAGGAGTCCCCAGCCTTTGTTCAGGGCCCAGATTTTCGGACAAAGGTCCATGTCTGGGTCCATATGCATATGAATCTGGAATAAAGTGCCTGGTTTCCAGGAATCTTTGAATACCACCTGGTTTATCCTCCCATAGCCTGGGTTATGGGCCAGAGTAATTTCCGTAACAATCCCACTTCTGAGTACTTAACCAAAAGATAAAAACCATCAATAATACAAAGATATATAGGTACTACCATATTCACTGCAGCATTAGAATAACCAAGAACTGGAAACAATCTAAGAACCCACTGATAG
Source organism: Galemys pyrenaicus (assembly GCA_019455555.1). Taxonomy (NCBI): domain Eukaryota; kingdom Metazoa; phylum Chordata; class Mammalia; order Eulipotyphla; family Talpidae; genus Galemys; species Galemys pyrenaicus. The sequence goes on along the minus strand of JAGFMF010011771.1, from coordinate 3,948,025 downwards.
CTGAATAAAGAAGAATAGATGAATGGATAAATAAAATATGATAGTTACACTCACTCTCTTTCACACACACACAAAGGAATACTACTCAGCTATCTAGAAAATAGGAACTCCTGTCATTTGCAATGACATGGATGGACCTAGAGAATAATATGCATAATGAAATAAGTCAGATGGAGAAAGATAAGCACTATGATTTCAGGAATATATCTGTTCCTAGGTCAGGGTCAAATGGTAACAGCTCCTCAGGTATATGTTTGATGCTCTTAATTTTGAATACTCTACAAAGCCATCACCCTAGATAGTGGGCAACTGCAGATATCAACCTTCTTTTGCCAGGAGTCCTACCTAATCTCTATGTTCTAACCTGACTCCTGTCCTTTAATTTTCATGAAACAATTTCAATTTTTCTTCCCTTAATTTCTAGCTGCCACTGCCTTCTTAAGGACAGGAGCCTGGAGTGAGCATGACCTTAGTTCACTCAACTATTTGCATTTCTCTTCTTGCTTGGGGGTACAGGGAATCTTAATAGACTTAAGCCCAGGCATATGTTTTGGGTTTTTCCTTTTATGTTTTTATGTACTTTTGTTTTATACTGATTTAGAGGAGGTATATTAAAGCATGACCCATCCTATTTTGATCAGAGTACATAAAATTTTGAAATGAAGGAACAAATTGAATTTTTTTAAATGAAAACACAGTGACTATAACATATCCAGGTTTACCAAATTTTGAAGGTCATTTGAGACTGATTTTCTTTGTACATGTGTCTGAAACATATTTGTAAATGTATAGTTGTGGTACTAATGGAATGGACAGAACCTTTTGTCCATCGGAACACTTAAAATATTTTGCAATTATTTTTTTCTAAATTATATCATAAGGAACTTTCCTATAAGCTAGCTTTTTTGTATTTTTTGACATTATGCCTTGATTATTTTGAAACTAGACATACTTGAAACTAGACAGTTAAAAAAAAGATTCAATTTTGCACCAAAAATAATTATGTATTCTGATAAAAAGAAAAAATACATAAACTTCAGTGCTTTGAAAAGTGTTTGGTACTTAGTAAATATTTGTAGGGAAAAATATGGATAAATATTTGAGCTTCAAACTTTTGCTGGTTTGCCCCACAGGAGTAAAGGGAATAAGAGAGGGAAGATACTGTAGCTCACATATGCAGGATCACTTGAGAATGAGAAGTATAATGAAGGATAGTTAGTATAAGTGCCAGACAGTTTATTGCTTTATAATCTGTTTGTTAAATACAATGATGTTTTTCATTTTGACTTATATGGGTGTGAATTTCCAAATCTCACACACACACACAAAACACTGTTATGCTGACTTAGCCATGTCTTAATGTCCTGCTTCCCATTTTGAGTCCACTACTGAATAGTATTCATCACTCAGAGACGAGATGAGACAGGTCCACAGTGTGAGGTATCCTGCATACTGTGAAGGGGACAAGTTTGGAGGAAATATGTGTATGTATCATCTGCTGGTGTTGTTCTAGGATTATGGATTCTAAAGAGATGGGTCATACAAAAATGTCTTATAATGTATGGGTATCAATTTCCAGTAACATAGCTTTACCAATTCTTATTCCACTCAAGGCCCTAGAGGTGAAAAAATGGAGTAGGTTTGGGTCTCAAGAATTAGCTGGATAGAATGACATGGTTAAATCATAACAGACTCAACCTAAACTCTGCTCCCATCTCAGTACTTAGCACAGGCAACTGTTAAATACCAGTGTTTTAGGGTCAAGTCAGATGACCAAGCTACACATTTGGACAATGACATTTTTGTAAATTATTTTATAGAAATTTCTCTCATTTGTTGGCCATGAATTTTTATCTTATGGTATGGTCAAAGTTAGTTATGCAAATTTATTTCTGTGAAATATTGCTGTGAAATATTGCAGTTATTACCAATTGTATCTTATTCGTATTATCACACACAGTCTATGATTTTTACCAGGAAAATTTTATCCCCCAAATATTTGTAGGTAATTATTTCAGATAATGATACTTAATGCGTTTTTTATAATTTATGACATTCCCTTTTTCATTATAACTAGGAGGAAGCCCCCGGTTTTATGCTCAAAATAGCCTCTCTATTGACCATCATGCTTGGCATATGCTTCTTCCCTCCTTTATATTTTATGAATCATTTGTAAATATCTCCTCCTGTTTTTGAATAATCCACTTTATGTTTTCTAAATGAAATAAACTGTACATTAAATTGATGCAAATAAATTCTATCTTTTCTGCTCGTGTTATTTTTCAATCTCAGTAGTTGTTTACTGGTAAAATTTGAATCCATGACATATTTTGAGTTTTGGCTCAATACTATCTCCATCTGGTTTCTGTCTGTCCTTAATCGAATTTCTCTATTTTCCCATTTCCTCCCACAAAAATGCTGTCAGCAAGGACATCTTTCTTTCCCATTTATACTATGTTGCTGCCATCTCGTGTGTCATGTACTGTTCCATAAGATCTTGCTGTGTGGCCTAAGCAATTGCTTCTTTGGCTTGTGCCAGATGTTGCTGCCTCTGCTTTGTCCTATTTATAGTAACTTCTTGGCTTCATGTTCTTTATTTTACAGTACCTCTAATACTCCTATTAACACCAACTACAACTAATAAAAAATCATGCATCATGTTTCCCCTTTACTAATCCCTTAAACATATTTATTCATAAAAATCCTCTTAAGTGTCAAAAACACTCACTTATCACTATTCAGATTTTTTGAATTTATAGATTAAATTATAATTGTAGTGCTTTATTTTACTATTGTCTTGTATCGTATAGTTCTATATAACTATTAAATAAAGCATTGAAGTAGTCCCTTAACACCCTTTCACCCAACTAAATATGATCAAACAATTTTATATTTACAAATGTGTATTTTCACTGAAATCCTTTCAGGATAATGTAACATAATAAATTTAGTGGAAGATATAATAAGGATAACAAAAGACAATTAGAAAACTGGAAAAATCACAGGATCAATTTGGCAACTAATTATCTACGTTACTGTTGAAGAGGATGATTATAAGAATGACATTTGAGAACAACTAAGTCTTTATCTTTGAGGTTTAAAATCTCAAATGTGAAGGTATTAAGATTTACTAGGAGTATGGAAGGAAATTGAGAAGTCTCATTGCTTTCGACATGGTTGTATTCACTGACTTGCTTCAGCCTAATAATAAATCAGTTTGGGAACCTTTTACATAGAAAGTTGTCACCATAAATTAGTTTTTACATTTTATCTTAAGTAATATCATCATAAAATATTTAATCAAGACACTAAAACTGTCAATGCAGAGGGATAATTTGAGACTTATTATTTAAAAAAATCTAATTATTTCACATTGGGATTTTTCCTTGTACATAAATTTTGATTTGTGAATTTACTAGAACTTACACAATAATAACCAGTAGATAATTCGTTCACAAATTAACTATCACAAATGCTTGGCAACCACAGATGTTAATTAAATACTTTTGTTAAAACTAATAATAAGAGCGACTAAATTTTAAGAAAATAACACACCAAAATACTTTGTTCTATTTTGTTCTGCCACAAAAAAGAAAATATTCTTACTGGTTCTTAACTGTTTTTATTTTCTAAGTTTTTTTTTTAATCTGTCTTTCTAAACATTTCTTACTTATATTACAATTTGATGATTTGTGAAAATATATTGTTCACATTATTTATCAAAGTCATATCAATGATGATTAGACTGTATATAAAATTGGATTTTATCTTAGCCACACCCTTAGCAGACAGGGAGAATAGGAAACAAATAAAGAAACTGGAGCCTAATGGGTACTGGGTGTCTCCCTCTGTTTTGAATTACACTTCAGGAGGAAATAAGAACTCATCTTTTAGCTGTTTGCCCAAATTACCATCTTGCTTACCTATTCAAAGTGGAATGTCCTTGTTTCATTTCCATTGCCTTTTTGAACCACAGACTGTTCTAGTTAACTGTTGGTTGCCTTAGTTTTTCTTGCTTGTGTCTTAATTAGACATTTCTGATACTGATCTCTGACTTTATTATTTGCTTTTTGCCTCCAAGTAACCATGGAGGCCATCAGAGCAATATCCTGCCATCTGCATCTATCTCTTAAGCCTATTTGAGCCATGTCAGCTTTGTCCAGCCTTCCAACATAAGAGAGATCCAACATGCAGTCAGGGAACAATAAATTTTAGACAATAACTCAAGAGAAAGCACTTTTAGAAAATGTCATTCAAACTGTTAAAAATGGTAACTTCACAAATTCTTGACAATTTCAGTCATTTGTAGGCTGAATATACTGTTTTTAAAAAAGTTACTATGAAGGCAGATCTTTGTATTCCTCTTAATTTTTAAAATTGAAGTAATAAATTCCCTAGGTATACTTGAACATGAAGTAATAAATTCCCCAGGTATATTTAAACAACATCTGTTGACTTAATTAGAGAAGGAATACTTCAAGGATGAATTCTTTTCCTAAACTTGGTTGTCTTTTCAACAGATGATACATCTGAAACAATAGGTAGGGAGCAGGTGTGTGATGGTTTGACTGTTAGCTTGTATTTGGCAAATCTCTGACTACAGAGTGAAGCCATTAGAGATGTTGTCAGTGAGATTGATGATGTTACGCATTTTGAAATTGTCCTTGACAAATTATATAGAATGCACAACTCTTCTCCAAAGATAGATCATGAATTGTGGCAAAACATAACATATAATACACTCTTTTTTTCAGGGGCAAGGATTTTATTAGTTCAGTGAGGTATATCCAGGTTGTTAAGATGAGTTTCTGAAATTATTGGAAATATTCTATGAAAATATATCATTATAAACAGTTCACAGAGTCAAATGAAAGAAGCATGAGTATGCTGAGAGGGGATAATAATATGAAACTCTCCCAGTATATGATGCTGCCTCTGTGGAATCAGGACCTGGTATGTTGGAGAAAGTAGGTCTCATGGAGGTGTGAAAAGACCATGGATAATTACCCAGAATTCAACCCTGAATGACCTGAGTTTCTGAAATTGACGTGCATTTGCCTTGTTCATACAAAGAAACTAGAGGCACATCTTCTTATAAATGGACTGGGTCAAATTGTTCACCTTCCCTGTCCCCAAGAATTAATAATTTAAATACTATTTTACATTAAAATTCAAACATATATTACAAAATATAATTTAATTCCCATACATATTTTTTAAATGAGGAGTAAAAATTCAAAGAAATTGTGTGCTTATATTGTTTGATCAAATCTCCAGATAATGGCATGCATCTACCTGCCTTTGATGTATATATAATTATGGACATGCTACACCAGAAAGTGTATCTAAGTATGGATACAGAATAGATAGGCAGAGCACAATCTCAGGAAGCCAGGGGTAACTCCAAAGACCAAAGCTGACATCCATACAAGGCTGAATATCTATGTTAGTTCCTTTCCTCATTCCTTGTTACCCTCTTTACATAAAACTAAAACACAAAATCACTGAATTTCAGGATTCAGAGAGTTACTTTTTAGGGTCAAATCTTCTTCTTACATAAAAACTCTACAAGAGGTGAGCCTCCCTGGTGGTGCAGCCGGATGAGCACCGCACTATGACACATCCATGGCACAGCAATGCGAGTTCAATCCCCGGCCAGGGAGGTGACCCACATAGCGTAGCAGACCTCTCCTGCTGTGCCCGCTGCTCCCTTCAGCAGTGTACTTCCGTTGATCTGCCTGTTCTGCTCCCCTCTCTGTCTCTGGTGAATCCTCTCACCTCCCGCGACTCTGACCTGTACCCCAGCTCTTGTATGGATAAATAAATCTTTACAACAAAACAAACGAAAGAAACTCTACAAGAGGTTTTCAAAAGTCTGCTGGAATATGTCAATGACAGGAAACTCACTACTATGCACAAAGTTATTTCTACCTTCTAAGCATGTGAATTAAGTAGGAAGTGGAGGTGTGGTATGAACACTGGTTTCTAAGGCCACACAGTAAGAAGAAAAGTTAGCCTTGGAGAGCTCTTTATCCTCCTGACTTTTCATCAGTGCTCTTTTCATGAATCTTTAGTGGAAAATTTGATTATAAATTAGTGTAAAGGAAACTGGCTTGGCAAACTCTGAAAGTCCTAAATCAAGCCAGGAAAACAAATGACACCATAAAAAGTTACACAATCTAACTGAATAGAGAAATATGCAGCACTATTGTACATCTCCTAACACTGGGACAGGAAGTCCTTATTCCATTTTTAAGTCATAGAGCTTGTTTACTGAAGAATTATTTCCTACTTTGTTCCTTTCCTCCTCTTCTGGGTTTGTAGGTAGACCAGATATACACCATTACTTCTGGGGGAAAAAAATTGAAAGGTATTGTCCTATTTTTAAGTCAATAAAATTAAAGAATCTATAATAAACCATAAGTTATTCTAGAATCATGTAAAAATTCCACAAAAATACAATTTTTTTTGCCAAATATTACAATTATTTTATAACTAGTCTTAATTCTAGATGGTCAAATGCCTATCAATTAAAAAAAATAGGACATAATTTTAAAGTAATAAAAAGTTCCACTTGTAGTTACACAGTTGATTCAAGTGCATAGCTTCTATAAAGATTTTGTTTTTATTTTTTATTCTTTTCATTATATCTACCATCTAGAATGTCATCATGAATGCCTTTTAAAGCCATATTAACTGAAAATCTATAAAGGGGATATGATATGTATTTTTAAAAATATTTTATTTATTTATGCATACAAGAACTGGGGTACAGGCCAGAGGTGTGGTGGGGGAGGATGAGAGGATTAACCAGAGACAGAGTGGGGAACAGAATAGGTAGGTTGACTGAAATACACTGCTGAGGGGAGCAGTGGGCAAGGCAGGAGAGATCTGCAGTGCCATGTGGATCACCTCCCTGGCCGGGGATCAAACTCATACTGCAGTGGCCTTGGCTGTTTCATAGTGCAGTGCTTAATCCCTCATGCCACCAGAGAGGCCCTGATATGATATGTATCCAATAAACTAAATTTGGTGGTCTACAATCTGACATTCAGTTCCTGCTCACCAGTCTGTAAAGTGAAGGCTTCTACTGGATGTGCCCAATCCAAAAATGAACATGGAGTTCTCAGTCAAAACTCTATTAGAAACCTGTCAGGAAATCAGCCTACTCATACAATAGCTATAAAAGAACTCTAATAACCCAAATCTTTTTAACGCATGAGTGGATATCCAAGGATAATGAGAGATGTGAGAAATCCCAGTACCACTTAAAAGAACATGCAAGGTTAACATATAGAAAAACTAACTTGAAGAATTAGAGATAATAATCTGAGTCATATACTGGTTCAAGTTACATATAAGTTCAACATTATAATCTTTTGAGGTTTTTGAGCTAGGTACTATATTTTCCAATTTATGGATGAAGAAACTACAGCATAGCCCACCTCACTGCTCCCTGCACCCATCAATGGGTCCAGTTTCACATGTAAGACTGTGTACAGTGTTTTATTATGGTGTTCCTGCTTCAACTCCAAAGCCCACCTGGCCAACGTGAGTTCAATGATTACAAAAGAAAATATGACCACACCTAAAATAGTAGAGACATAGAATGATGGCTGTCTCAGTATAGCAGACCCTGGAATAAGGTCCTTTCATTCAGAGTAATTTCAAAATAATGTTGATGAGGGGAAAAATTAATTCTTGGCTGGGGCCATAGTCTATATGAAGTTTGCATGTTCTCCTGACATCTGCAGGGTTATTGTTGGGTACTCCTGTTTCCTACTACATCCCAAAAATGTGCATGTGAGATTAGTTGGCATGTCTAAATTACCTCAGTATAAGTATCGGTATGTGTGTGACTGTGGACAATGGAAGGTTGTCCTGTTCAAGGATGGTTCCCATCTTGTATCCTAAGTTTCCTAGGTAGAATTCAACCACCAATGACCCTGAATTGGAAAAATCAAGCTGGAAAGTAAATTAACAAATGAAAATTAATTTTTAACATTAGAAGTGTTAGAAGTGTATTGGGTCTTTGTTTATAAGTTTGGTGATGTTTAGTGACCGAAATATGCCATGTTTATATTACTTAGCCTGTGGTAAAAAAGGTTGAATTATAGCTTACAGTTTCCAAGAACCTACTGATGATATTATATGAACACTTACTGTACTTTACATGGAATTCAACCTTCTCAGCATCAAAACTATAAGTAGAAATCTAGTTGGACTAAGAAAGCAAAAATCATACATACAGCAGAAAAATTTTAAAAATCAGGTTATTAACAGAAAAATATAAAAACAGTAATTTTTATAGCCAAATGAGCGAGGGAAAGGAGGGGGAGAAGGGGGGTTGGAGGGGGAGAAGGAGAAAGAGGAAGAGGAGGAAGAGGAAAAGAGAAACTTCAGAACTGAGCCTAGGGTGGTAAAAAATTGGAAAATAGTGACAATTTTGTTGAAAAGCTCAGATAAGTAATAGAAACAATTAAAAATGCAATAAATACTTTCAAGTAAGGACAGAGGTTTATATATGAGGAACTTATTAAAGAGAAGATAAACTAATAATGAATTGAGTGCCAGAAAAATTAACACATGGACTTTGGGTCACTCAGGAACACAGATAGCTTTGAGAACAATGCCAAGCAAAATTCCTATAGACAAAGTAGCATTCTGTACTCTTCCAGGAAAAATTATAGATTCTTAAGTAATTCCTTCAGCAAATATGAGGACAACAAGGACACTATGCTAATTGTAATTGTTCGTAGTGTAGAAGACTACTTGGAATTTCAGAGGGTGGTGTACAATAGCAGGAGAAATGTATAAAATTTTCTTATTCTAGAACATAGAAAAAAAGCCTATTCGAAATTGGAAAACTACAATCAGCAAAAAAGCAGAATAATTTCATTTAAAAACAGAGGCTATAATCTATGATTCTTCACAGTAAACGAGATGATAAAATAAAGAACAAATGGCAAATTGAAACTTGAAAAAAGTATATAATGGCAATAAAATATATTTCTCATACTTAAAATAAAAGAAGAGGAGAAAGGAAAAAGTAGCACCAATAACACAAATGACAACTTAAGCTGAAATTGCTATGAGCAAGTTACACCTAGGAGAGGGAAAAACAGACTTAAAAGGAGATAAGGGGAAAAGCAATAAAAAGGAAAACTGCTGCTGACAAAATGACAAGATTTCAAGGAAGAGATTTACATAAACTTGAATTGAAAATTCAAGACAGGCAAAGGAATTTGAAAGGCAGAAAAACAAAGACTCAAAAAATGAAAAGTATAAAAACATGTTAGTAGAGGTGTCTCTACGTTTTGCAAACCTATATCAAAGTTTGGAAAGAAGAGACAAAAGATAAATCACTACCAAATCTGGTCCACTTCTACATCTCCTCCATAGTACTATTCCAACCTAAAGAAAAGGTGAAGAGAGAAGGTAAGATAATGAAATTGATATACAATGTTTCCCAGAATAGCTGAATATGTCAATATTGTTATGAGAATGTTAGCATATTCAGTTATTCTGGGAACTATAGGGACAAACTATGCTATTTAAATATCACAAGCCTCATCATTCATTGTGTATTAATAATATTGTATGTAACAGGTATTAAGTTCCACACTAACACAGCCAGTAATATTTCCTATTTAGACTAAAGCGTTTAGTGTAGTTTATATATTGGTCTATTATTTATGTAAAAGCTATGTGAGTTTATGCTGCAAACATTACTTCATTTAAAGCACAGAGAACATCTTTTGTTTTTTAATATTCTAACCAGATTAACTGGGACAATTTTAGGGTGACAAAAACCCATTTTCTTTTTTAGTACTTAGAAGTAAGTAGGCGCAAGTAAAAAAGAAAAATACTTATCATTAGCATCACGAAATAAGTGTAGTCTTTTTCTAAATTTAAGAAACTGATAGTTTGGCGATGATGTATTTTTGTATAGTAGGCAATCATGGAAGAAAAACCAAAACGCAGACAAGTTCCCAAACACAAAGCCGTAATAGGGCTGAGACTCCCATCCAGGCTCCGGAGTCCATCCTCCCAAGCGCTGCGCACCCGCCTCCGGAGCAGAAAACCTGAAAACCGAATTAATATTCTCATGGCTATTCAGAAAGTCCCAGAGCCTTAAAATGAGAACAGGATGCTCCGAAAAAGGAACAGACACCAACTAAGAAAGAGCTCCTAAAGGTTGACAACGTGAATGAGCAAACTAAACAAAAAATCGAGAAAACGGTCTCCCAGAGCTACGGACGCGGTAGCTGCACGGGCTTCGGTCACGCGCCGCCCTGAATGCGCAGCGACCCGCAGACTGGACTCCCCTGGCCTGAGGTCGCGGCGGCGGCTGCTATAGAGCCCGCCATGCCGGCCACCTTTGGTCCCTCAGGCACCCACGGCCACAACCGCGCAGCCTCTTATTCCGGGTATTTCTTGTTGCTGAGGCACTTCTTGGCGCCAGGGAGTACACTGCCTGCCACCGCGGAACATTTACCTGACGCAACTATACTGGACCAAAAGCGACGGGCAATTAGACAGATACGCTCTTTCACTGCAGAAAGGCTGAGTGGAGACAGCAGCTTTGGGAAGTTGCCCTGCAGTGCCCTGCAAGCAGCTTTTCACAGAGCTGTTGCCTTCTTAGTAATGTTCTCCCTCCTTCCTTCCTTGCCGCACACCTGTTTCCAAGCACTTTTGCTTCTCTGGCATTACACTCGCCAGTACTAAGCTTTTTACCTCAGTGCCGTTTTCCAGTAAATCCAGACCAGGAAAACCCTCCTCAGTTCTGAAGTGCTGCAGCTGCCACCACTTTTCCCAGAGGAAGCCCGTTCTGGCAAGATCTTGGCGGGCTGGTCAGAGGGGCCTGAAGTGAGAAGCACTTGGTGCCTCAGGTAATGGAGAGCCCTGCTCTTAGACTCCGCAGTAAGGAGTTCTTGCTCAGGCGCTATCAGGCCAACCCTAAGTCCTGGACACTTTGGTCTTCCTCCCACACGGGACTATGTAAAGGGGCAGCTGCCGCAGGTCACGGCTGCTGCGGGAGATGGGTTCTGGCCCAAAGGTTGTACGGGGCAGGAATGGCTACAGGCTGAAGTCTGGAGGTGGGAGAGTAGAATGCGCATGCGTGGGATACAAAGCGTGCCTTTCCCGAGCTTTTCAGACAGGACTCTCCAGGTACTCCAAAAATGAATAGATGAGATCATCCCTTAGACATATCAACATGAAATTTCAAAGGTGCAAATAAAGATTTTGAGCTCAACTGAAAAAATAGAAATGTACACTGTAGGGTAAAGGTTGATCAGGTATTTCCACCCTCCCACCACTGTGATGATGAACATCTGCGGTGCTGCAAGCATTCCAGGGTGGGCATGCGCAAGTGGGCGCACCTGAGTTGGACACCGTCATGAGGACTCCAGAACTACGAGGACCATCCGACAGAACCAACAGGATTGACAGTACTGACGAGAGCAGCAGCCAAGAAGAAAGGAGCCAAGAGGGTGAGATACACTGGGGGCTGGGAAGCCTGCCAGCCTCCCAGCCCCGCACCCATGCCTGCCATGTACCTGGCTACCTCTACTAAATAAAGCATAAAAGTTGGGCCTCCCCTGGTGGCGCAGTGGGTTGAGCAACGCACTACGAAGCAAATCGCAGCCACTGAAGCACGAGTTCGATCCCTGCTGCCGGCCAGAGGGGGGACCCGCATGGCGCAGCAGACCTCTCCTGCCTCGCCCGCTGCTCCCCTCAGCAGTGTGCTTCTGTTGATCTGCCTGTTCTGCTCCCCGCTCTCTGTGGTGAATCCTCTCACCCCCCCACACCTCTGGCCTGTGCCCCAGTGCTTGTATGCATAAATAAATAAATCTTTAAAAAAATAAAATAAAATAAAGCATAAAAGTCACCGAGGGCTCCAAGACTCTCCTCCCCTGACCCATCTGCCCAGAATCATCCCGAATCTTGCTCCTGTGCCGCCCCTTCCTGCTGCGACATACACACACACATACCTTACAAAGGAACAAAAACCATTCTGTAATCAACGACCCCAGAGATTACATAAGAGCCTAACAGCGGAGCAATATCTTCAGAGGTTGCAAGCAAAGTCCCACCAAGAGTGAAAGCAAAACAAAACAGAACAAAACATTAAAACATGCAAAGAGTCAGATAACTTACCTCATACATCTGTTGAAAGAAGATATCGGAGCATGTACTCCAGGAAAGCAAAGTGATATCTAAGAAAAAGGAAGAGTGATTGAGGAGACAGTGATTTCCACTCAGAAGGGCAAGAAAGAGAAGTTCTAGGATAACAGGCATGCAGATGATTAAGGAAAGCCAGTCAGAGTGGAACGAGTGTGGAAGACTGGGGAAAAGGAATTTAAATTTAGTCTGAAAATATGAAGATGATGCAAGAAATCAAGGAAGCAATTTGAAATTTTAAATGAAAATATATAAGAAAGTTATTTTAAAATGAAGGTAATTATAATGGTGCATAATTTAAGTAATAAGAAAAGTTAATCCATTTGACCTAGTGTTTGGAATTGTCTAGGAAGGCATAAGAGTCATGAAATTGGAGAAGGAAATATAATGCAGTCCACTATTTACTCAAAAGGACAGTATTTGCAGAATTATAGTGATATAATGCCCTTTGTTGATGGAAGGGTAATGAACAAGTTCAACTGAGGTTAATGCAAGGTAGAAGGCAAAAAGGAAGGGAAGATAGGATTGTTCATATTATTGTCTTACAGAATGGGGAGTTAAGACTACTTTTGAAGGTTCATGGAAAAATTAAAGATTTAATTCTTATAATTTAAATTTACAAAGATAACCTATAGAATAAAGGATGGTAAAAATGGCAGATACTACAAGGTGAAGAGAAGAAAGAGATGAGCACCTGGTAAGCTTTAGTGTCACCTTTCACATTGGGAAATGAATGGATACTGTCCAAAAGTGCTAAATAATGACCTTGAAGCATAATATTTTCTAGAGTCATGAAGATCACAAATATTAGTAAAGGAGGTCCTTCTAATCTGGATGAGGAAGAGCTATTCAGGAGAGCAGAGTACTTCCTCCATAAAATATCTGAAAACTTTGACTTGTTTCATGTGCACATATCACTTTCATAAACATGAATGCAACATTTTTTTAAAGCTTTCAGCATACAGATCACAATTCAAGCCACAAGAACCAATAAAATTACTTAGCATACAATGACAGTGATACCTAGGGTAGAATTTCAGAGCATACAAAAAATTAAGAGGAAGTTAGAGCAGGGAGAACACAGCAAAGGGAAAACAATAGAGGCAGCAGAGCAAAGAGGATAAATGTGATAAGAAAGCTATGGAATAGGGAGGGGGAGCTAAACTGTATCAAATATTGCTGAGGCCATGCATGATAATGACCTGGAGTATCAACTGGATTCTACAACATGGAGCAGATTGATGAGAACTGTAGCCAGAGAAGGAAGTGTTGACAAGGAAAGTTAGGAAAAGTGGCTGCAAAATCAGGTGATGCCAAAGTTTTGGGGAGGAAAAGTAAAAGGGTAACAATTAAACACAGACATAAGATCAAAGGACCACATTTTGCAGTTATTTGATGTAGAGAGAGATGGACTTGTTCAAATGCTGGTGGGAAGGTGGCAGTAGAGAGGAGAGAGGTTAAACATAAAAGGATGCAGGAAGGTGGACTCCAGGGATCAGTGAGGGGATATTACAGAAGAGAACACATTCTTCCTCTGCACAGGAGGAAGGAGCCTCTGATGCAATTGTGGTCACATATGCAGTGAGCTTGAATTTGGGGAAGTTCCTCTCTGACAGCTTCTAAGTACTCTGTGTAAGAAGAGGACCAAGAAAACAACCAAGAGCACAAAGACTTAGTTCAAAGTATGATTTTTTTTTTTTTTTTCCAGCACTCAGCAATCCAGGATTAAGGCAAGACAGGTAGGGAGCTGGGTTTAAGAATGGAGTTTTGCCAGGTGGGCTAGTAGGTATTTTCTAGGAGTATATGGAGAGAAAGGCAGAGATAGGTCAATTAATGAAAAGCTAATTTGTCAAAAGCTATTTCTGCAAATAGCGAAAAGAATTTCAATTATGTAATGAAATAATTTTATTTTTTATGTAATGAAATAATCTTATTTTTTTAATACAAGAAAGGAGACAAGAGGGTTGTAAGATACAGTTCAAATAACCAGCCTAACACAAATGTTCACATTCAGGGTGGATTAACCTTTCTCAGGCTAGTGGAAAGTCCAAAGTGCTCCCTTCTAAAATTTGGGCAGGGATTCTTTCCAATTTAATCTGTCTTACTAGAAAATAGAGAAATAGTCCCATACAACAAAAGATGGATGCACTTAGTAAAGCATCCTCATATTCAGGTGCCAATTTGGATGAGGAAATAATGTATTGTAAACTGCTATGAAACTACCCTATTTAGTAGGAAAGATGCATGAGAACATGGATTACTCAGGAGGCAGTCAATTGGGCACTGTGCATTGCTGGTCTTAGTTGTGTTCAGCTTTTCTGGAATGGCCTGTTGGCAGCCTAGGTCTCTTTCACTGACATCTGTAGGATCTAGAGGATGGTGCTAGCACAAGGAGTAAGACCTACCAGGTAATGATGAACTTCAGTCAAGAGCTGATTTTGATTCAGTTCCTCTAAGAAGATCTGGCAATCAAAATTCTGTGTCATGAAACAATGAGCTACCCATATTAAGGTAGGTTGGGGTATACTGGAGGAATATATCTTCTAAAGGAGACTGAGATGAACAGTGGTGACCATTGCTGTGATATACCCCATTAACTAGAGGGGGTCAAGTCTCTTAGAAATTAATCCTAAGCTCTTTTGTTTGTTGCTGTTGCCTGTAAGCTCCAGGGTAGCATTTAGCAATAAATGGACACCTACTTTTGTACTGGAGGTGAGACTGAGAGAAGAATGAAATGGGATCTATGCCATAGTACCCTGGCTGACAAAACTCCCAGAGGGCAGTATGTGACAGTGGATACTAAGATGATTGCTTGGTTGTGGGCTGTATCATTACAACTTTGCACTACCAACTCCTATGTAAAAATACACATTAATTTAATCCTTCATCATTTACTTTTAAGATATTTTATTTACTTATCTACCTTTTTCATCTATCTGCTTACTCATTTATTTATGTATTTAATTAATTTATTTTTGCATAGAACTGAGGTATAGGCCAGAGGTGCAGGGGTGAGAGGATTGATCAGAGACAGAATGGAGAATAGAACAGGCAGATCTACTGAAATACACTGCTGAGGGGAGCAGCAGGAGAGACAAGAGAGGTCTGCTATTCCATATGTGGGTTAGCAACCTGGCCAGCGGTCGAACTCAGGCTGTCACTGTAACAGCACTAAGTCTTAACACTAGGCCACCAGAGAGGGCCCCTTTATTCATTTAAATATTTGTTTTGGATTTTTATGGGCCATGCACTGTGCTAGAAATCAGAGATAGAACATTGAATTAAAGACAAGATCCTTGTTTATGATGGCTCAGGGTCTATTTCTTTTCTTCTGAACCCCCACAACAGTTTCACTTGGTGTCCTTTGGATGTTTTAACTCTTTTTACTTTGAACTATAGATATTAAATTAAATGTTTTCTCTTCTCACAGACTTTTGACCAGAATTTGAAAAATTGTTCTGATAGGTATTTTGACTTAAAGATGTAGTTTTCTTGTTACTTCACATAGAACTTAAGTAAAAAACTAAAACAACCACGAATTAGTTGTCACACGTAAAATTTAGAAGACTTCACATAAAAATTTGGATTTCTGACTTCTAAAATATCAGAAGATCTGCAACATTCAGTGTGCTCTCACATTTGTAGCTGAATAATGACTGCCTGTTCACCAGAACATGTACTTTCTAGTTAACTTTATTCCCCACCCAGTGGCTTTGCCCACCTGTGGCCCTTCTGTGTCTCTGGAAACCCCGAGACTAGTCAGGAGCATAGGATTGTAGATGGAATTTGAGTAAGAACTTAGACTGCTCCAAGAAGTGGCTGGGAAAAATATGGAAGGAGGAACATAGGAAAGAAATGATAAAGGCAGAATTATCAAGAGTTAATGATCAAACCAGCATGGATTGGCAGGAATAGTAGTTGCAACCTTCAGTGACCAGGAGAGTGATGGTGTTTACAGTAAATATGGTTGGTAGCCAGGCAGGAAGATATTTTTTACTGGGTGGTGCATAGATCCTCCAGATGCTTTGAAAGTTGGCTGGTAGTTATTCAAAGCTGCCCCTTTCCCCATAAAGTTGTCATCTGTTGAAAGAATGAGGGGGAGCATAAACATTGAGAGGTGACACATCTGCTCTCGGGGAGACAGCAGATACTGTCAACGATTAATTGACATAGAATCACAAAGGCAGTCCTTTTCGCTTTTAGGTAGCAGCAACTCAGGGGGACAATCTGTGCTCCAGAGTTTCTCATGGATCAGGCAGAAGGTGGATTCCAGCTGGGGCTTAGCTCCTTTCCTTGACATATCTTGCTTATCTTACTCCTTTTATTCTGAGGGCACTCTCTCAATAAATCAGGAACACCAGAATCTTCATAAATCATGTACTTCTTGGGAACCCAACCATAGAGATTATTTATAACAGAATAAGGTAGTTTTAAATTTGGGAAATGGTTAATGATGGAAAGACAAGATCTAGAATCTCCTCTCCATAGAGCTTCTTTCATAGTGATGGTTTTATCTCTAGCTTAGTAGCATAGAAACGAGATTATACAAAGTAGGCAGCAAATTTTATTTTGTTTGTCAAATGAATTTGAGTTGAGTCTATCAAATTTAAGGAAACAGCAGAACATCCAGTATGAGAGAAACAATATGTGAACATTAAAGTGACTGTGGCTGGATATTTAAGTCTTTTTATAGGGAAAGAAACCATTTAAGAAAGACAAAGCAATTAGTGTCAAGTGAAAATAAAATCTTGATTCTTTTCAGTGTAAAGCAGCCAGCATTTGTCTTTAACTCAATTAGGTGCATAACTCCAATTTGTCTAAGTCAATGATTTACTATCCTTTTGTAAGTAATGTTTAGGCAAAATTCCAATTACTGAGTTTTACTCATTGCTAGTAAGTAGGTCTAGTGGAAAAGATTAACATTCAGTTGGGGAAGTATTTGTGAATTTTGTTTGTCTTCTGTTTTATATTGCCCAATAATTGAGTAGCTGAGATTCTTTTAGAACAGGAAATGTGCAAAATAAAATAATCAAGCATTTATTATACTTACACATAAGAAGAGATTTATGCCTCGCTCTCTTCATTAAAGTGATTATGATTTTCAAAATATAAATGAAAAAGCATAAAGAACTCAGATGCCCCAAAGGTCACACATTTTCTTTTCAAATATAAGTCTCCAGTATCCCAAAAAAAAGTGGTTTTAAATGTTTTAAATCATGGTTGTTTATTTTCATCCTATAAACTGTAATTATAGCTCTTTATAACATGTTAAATAATTCCTTCCTTACTGGATGTTTATACCTTTCAAATATTTATAGACTGTCATCATCTCTTAGTCATCTCTTTGCAAAGTTGCACATATTTTGTTCCTTTAATATTGTTCATAAATCAATTTCCTCAATACTAAACTGCTTTTCATAGTTCTCCATTCAATTTGTCTCCATCTTTTTGATATAGTGTTAATTAAAGGTAAATGAGATATTTCTGGTGCAATTTATCTTAAGGTTGTTTGAGAGGATTTAAAATTTCATCACCTGGATTAGTTACTCATTTATATATAGCTCTGAATAGTGCTGACTCTACCAGTGTTTTTAACTTTTACTTTGAAAATTCATAACTAATTTCCCATGTAATGACATTCAAAAATCTCTATACCATTACTGTTCCTTCACTGATCATATAATATGCAGGAATTAAATGAGTTCAGAATATATTTCTGTCATTTGTTTCTTATTATGCAGTACTGAATCACAGTTCCAGTTCTTTTATATCCATAAACTATTATTATTTCTCACTGTCCTTCCAAATCAGTAATATCTGGAAACTTAACAAAAAATATTATTTTCATTCTAGTTTGTTCAAAGAGCTAATAAATTATTTCTTGCAATGGCATTTTTAGTCTTTTTTTTTTTTTAAAGATTTATTTATTTATGCATACAAGCACTGGGGCACAGGCCAGAGGTGTGGGGGGGTGAGAGGATTCACCACAGAGAGCGGGGAGCAGAACAGGCAGATCAACAGAAGCACACTGCTGAGGGGAGCAGCGGGCGAGGCAGGAGAGGTCTGCTGCGCCATGCGGGTCCCCCCTCTGGCCGGCAGCAGGGATTGAACTCGTGCTTCAGTGGCTGCGATTTGCTTCGCAGTGCGTTGCTTAACCCACTTCGCCACCAGGGGAGGCCCGGCATTTTTAGTCTTTTAACAATCATTTCTTTCCAATAACTTTTCAGTTGACCTGACTGTCATTATTATGAAAATTTATTAAGACAGTTCCTTCTGGAGGGCAGAAGGAGCACAAGGGACTGAGGTGATGGCGCATGGGTGAAATGGTGGTGGGAACTCCCTGGGGAATACAAATGATGTCGAATATAATTAAATAAATCTAATAAAAATAAATAAACATAAAAAAAGAAAGACAGTTCCTTCTGTTTATCATGTCTTAGGCATCCCTAAGTGTAATAGACACATAATAAAATGCTTACTATTTTATTCTTCAAGTAACATAATTCCTCAATAATTTTCTATATTTTCATATATTTCTATAATTTTCTATATCTTTCAAATTTAAAACATCTTCATATCCATTTTTAGTTTAAAAGCCTTGTTATGTGACTTTTTTAACTTCAAAGTCTTCTCTTGGCTTCCTAATGCCATATAGTGTAACAGTGTGGGGTGGGGCTGGTTTCTGAAGGTTCCACTCAGTCTGATCCCACTCCACTTTTCTGGGTCTCAGTTCTTTTCACTCAGCCCCATGAGCCTGAGTTCTGCTATATCAGTGAATTATTGCAGACCTTTTGGTAGCCACCCCATAGTGTTAATTGTCCTCTTCCTGGTATTTTTTTGCTTTACTGTGTACCTCTATGATAGTGCTTATTTCAAGTCTACTCTTATTTGTTTACATCACTGTCTCCCACACATCTTTATGTGAGCTTATTCCCTCCTGCCTAGTGTCTCACAGAAATCCTTAATAACCATTGAACAGTGTCAAATTCAGATTAGATAGGGTTTTGGTTACTAGTCCAGTTGGGGAGAGAGTTGGAAATATGCAAATTGCATTGGCAAAATGAGCACATGGCATTTACTTAGATTGCTTATTTGGAAATAGGCTCTGGTAACTTGATATAGATCATGGAAGTCTATGGGTTCCTTTGTAAATCCTGGTGTTCAAAGCAACTGGGAGGAAGGAAGTGAGGACAGTCAGGTCAGAGTCATGAAGTAACCCCAAGATTGACTGGGATTAGAATGTTGGACTTACATTTTCACTCATAGCATTATTTCCATAATTCTTTATTCTATTCTGCTCTTGGTGTTTCTCCTAAAGTTTACTATTTGAATCATGGCTTCAAGGCTGCTTTCTGATGCTGGAACTGTGAACAGAGTTGAAGCTGGAACTACCAGCCATCATTCACTGAAGCTGATGATAGCCATTGTTGTTGAACACAAAGTCATCTCTTAAATAAAAGAAAGTTTTCCTTTTCCTTAAGCTTTCCAGGCTACTGCCAGTGCCTTTTTTGAAAGAACCTATCCAGAATTATCTTGAAAAAAATCTGGGAGAATTAATTTTCCATTTTTGAGCCCTAGAATAAAAAGATAGAATGGAAGACAAGAGAAAGAATGGCAAGTCAGAGTCATTTACCCATATCCCACCAAATCCATGAAGTAATTCCAATTTTCTACTTTTTCTACTTGTGAAATAATGATAACAGGTTAAGTTTAAATATCAATATCATAAACAAACATTATAACCTAGAAAAGTAGGTTACATATACAAAATTTCCAAATATTTCTTTAGATCATTATTTCCTACAATGCATTCTGCAGAATGCATCCTGAAGAAAGGCTCTATTTATCAAATGACTTTGGAGAACTTTGTACTTTAAAACTCCCCAGTAATTTCACATTTGATATTAATGTATATTTTATTATATTGATATATATTAATTATATTAATTTATATATTATCAGTTAATATATAATTAAATTAAGGCTCTGGGAAATTAATCTGTTTTTACTTTGCAACTGGTATGCATTAGTAAAAAACAAAAAATGGTCACAGTCCCTGTGTATGAAAGGTAAGCAGAGAAATGTGTGAGTGCATGTGCGCATACGTGTGTGATTTAGATAAATGTTATAAATAAAACAAATAGATTGCATTTGTGATAGACAATATTATAAAAGAAAATGGACCTAAAGTATGGGTGGAGCAGATGCTTTGAGTAGGTGACATTTAAACTGAGACCTGAAGAGCATATGTGTTACAGGGCAACCCTAATATAAAAAGGGTTTGCCTGACTGGGTCCTCACCCGCGCGCTCAAATGGCACTTATAATGCCCCAACTGCAGGCACACACAACAAAGGTTAATAAAGGGTTTTATTTACAAGGGAAGGAGAAATAGCGTAGTGAATAACACAAGGGGAAGAGAGGGATACAGAT